>QJPP01000379.1:600000-972009 GCA_003996215.1 Jaltomata sinuosa
TAATCCGAGTCCGGAGTAAAAAGTTATGATCAGTTTACCGAGAAGACATTTGTCTGTCCAGAAGACCGTCAAATTTTGGGAGTTAAAACGGAAAGGAAAATGGACTATTTTCTGAGACAATGGTCTGTTTTTCAGACCGTTTTTGGAGGCAAAAACCCAAAAAAATTGAAAGTTAAAATGCCCTCGAAAACGGTCCATTTGTGGCAAAAATGGACCATTTTGGCGACCATTTTCTGATGCGTTTTCCTTCCTAATCCAATCCGAATTTTAATTGAAATTGTCTATAAATAGGACCCCTAGGGTATTGTTGCGGGAATTGCCTCTTTTAAGCTATTTGAGGGTGTTTTGGTCCTTTCCTCATCCAAGATTCTTCCCCCACTCATTCTAGATATTCCTAAACCTCCTAAGGCACGAACAAAAATCAAGAAAGAGCGTTATTTCTCTCCTCAAAGTTCTTGAAGCAAAAGGTGCCTAGGGTTCAAAATTCTAAGGCAAAACTCAAGCGTTTCGTAAGCTTTTTCCGTCAACAGGTATGTTGAACGATCCTCTTTTAACTATATTCATAAGGATTGTGTTTTCTACTACTTACTACGACATCTATGTTAGTATTGTATAAAAATAGTTGAAGGGTTTCGAAAGGAAGAGTTTTCTTGAAACTTCTAAATATTTTTCTATGAAATTATCTGTATCTAATTTTTATTTTAAAGTTATGGTTTGAAGCATAACCTTCTTTATGGATTATTGAAATTGGGGCAGATTTGAAGCTCTTTAGATGTTTCCTTTGAAAGTTGATTGTATTATCTAAGTATGGGTATTTGACGGAAGGAAAAAGGATCTTCTTAAATCCCTTGGTCTTTGAAATAATTTTTTGATAATTAGTAAGATTTTAACTTTGAGAGACCTATGTGTTAAATGAGTTTAAGATCCTTAAATACGGGACTATTGATGTGTAAATGATGAAGGCATAAGATGATAAGTGCGACTTGCAAGTCTTGGTATGACGATACCAACCCACGTGTGCCTTAAGAATGTTAAGAGTCCCAAAATGACTGACTTTGTCAAATGTTTGAAATGTTAAAATATTGGCTTAAGATGATTAGATGGTTAACCGAGAAGGTATGAGTCAAACGGGGCTCAACACCTGAAGCCGTATTTTGCCGACACGGGTATGAGTCAAACGAGGCTCTTCCCTCTGAGTCGAATAGGGCTTTACTGTATGCTTGACTTGTCAGTTGTATGCAGTTATGAAGTGATTATATTATGATGCTCCGATCCTTGCGGCAAACTTAGATTGGAGGCTCTGCCGGTCGAGTTATGATCGGACCCACATAGCCCGTGGTGAAATAAATATCAGTAATACCATCTAGTCCAGAAGTAATGTATTCATGTAAATTTCATATTGGTGATTTAGAAACTGCCCCATCTTTTATGTTTATGATTTGTGTTATATTTTTATGACTTGCTTTATAAACTGTGATATCCCTTCCCCTGGGTTGCATGTCAGTACTCACCGTACTGACCATCCTCGGACGCTGCATCTTTTCATGATGCAGGTTCATAGACCTTTCCTCGTGGTTCTGTGCAGCATTAGGATCTTTGGAATTTTGATAAGCAAGTGGTGAGCCCTTCATACTTCCGGAAGGCCTATGTCTCCCCTTTATTAGTTGTTTGAGAACTCTATTTTCTTTTATGGTAATGTCGGGATGGCCCCGACATAGGAGTTTATTCTTATTGTTAGAGGCTTTGTAGACTGGCATTAGTAAGACAACTGTTGAATATCTTATTTATTTAGATTTATTTTACATTGGGCTTGCTTTCGCAAATTTATGAATTGATTATGCTTATGATGTATGCTAAAAGGTATTATCGGGCCTTCACTGGTTTGGGTTGCTCGTTATGTCCGGGGCCTAGTCCCGGGTCGTGACAGCTGTGAAATATTTACGAGGCAAAGTGGGTCTCATAAAAAGTGTGTAAATTGAGTGAATATGCAGGGGACAAAAAACAGCTAGTGCTTAATGTACTTGAAAAATAATTGCTTCCTGAAAATAAAACAAATACAAGTAATTCTCACTTGTTTTAGTTGAATGAAGATTATTCCTAGGATATCAAAAATAAAAAGAAAGAAACAAATGGAGTAGGAGAGGTAAAGATGGATGGGAATAGATAAGTAAGAGAGAAGGCAACACCAGCTAGCAGAACAGACAGAATGAGAAGAAATTCTCAGGATGGAAAGAATCTTGAAAGAGAGAATCAGGAATGAAATAGAGAGACCAAACGATTGGAGATTGTAACTAGTCTAGTACCCTTTTGCATAAGTTTGACACGAAGATATGGCCTACTTATAAGCCAATTTAGAATTTGAAGTTTATAAGTTTCAATAAATACATAAAGCTAATATATAATAATAACTGAGTTTCCAATCGAGTATTTATAAATATTAAATAAGGGAGAATTGGTGAAGGAGAGTCATAAAATTAAAATGCCATTAGATGTCATTTTTTGATAGTCTCATGAGAATTTTTTTATCATAATGCACAGTTCTGTAATCAAGAAAGTGACCTAGTTTTCTTCAATATTTAATTTATTTGACAAAAATATGCTATCAAACAATTTCAACTTTTTTAGACCATTGACAGAGTAATGAGAATATGAGGATTTTGGTTACTTGAGTTTAGAGAAGCAAACAATTATGTTTGCTGGAAGTATATTAAAGTATCAATTGTTCTTCTCTCTCTTTTTTTTCACAACATTCTTAATGTGTATACATAAGTTGAACAAAAGCTACTGAATTTTCGTATATATGTCCTTTGCTATTTACAAGGGTCTTTCAAAAATAACCTCTCTACCTTCAAAAGGTAGAGGTAAGGTCTACGTACATTCTACTCTTTTCAAATCTCACTTTTGTTTATATTACTTATATGTTATGATCATTAGAATTTTATATTTTAATTATGTAATAAGCTAGTGAAAGATGTGAATTATTGTGGTTTAGGTACATCGAAGTGCCAAAGTATAGCATAATATATATATTTTTTTCTTTTGGTACTTGATAAGTTTTTTCTGGATTGATTGCTTGTAGTTACAAAAAAGCCAAAGAAAGAACTGTATTAGGCATAGAATAAAAATTTAGATTTTTGAATTAAACTACTCACATTTTCATATTAGTAAATAAAATTTTGTATAATATCACCGAACAGATTATATGGCAAATAAATTACTAACTTCTTGTTAACTTTTGTTTATATTAGTTATATGTAATGATCATTAGAATTTTATACTTCAGCTATGGAATAAGCTAGTGAAAATTCCAGATTGTCTTGGAGAATGGGTGTAATAAAAACTTTTTTAGAAACTTGTATTCAAGAAGTATCATTGAACGGGAGATATGGAAGTAGTTTGAAGCCAGAATCATGGGAAAGGGTTAGAGTTTTTCTGGAGACTACACATAACTTTATAGCTACACAAAAGAAGATGAAGAATCAATATGATTATATAAAAAAAAAATATCAAGGTTGGTTGCCAATAACTAAAAAGACAGGCAACATTTATGATCCAACAACCAATACCATTCAAATGTCTAATAGTGAGTGGGATGAGTACATAAAGGTTACTTCATTATCTAGTAAATTTTTCTTCTTTTTTGTACTCTAAAGAAAAATAATTTGAGGTGTATATTTAAAGTATGACTTCTTATATTTGGATATAGGCTCATCCAAAAGAAAAGACACTGAAGAGTTCACCGCTACTTTTTTCAGAATTTTGTACAACACTTTTTGAGGGTTCTACTGCAACAGGCATTCATGATTGGAGTCCAAGTTGTACAGCTTCGCGACCTGGTGCCTCTTCTGTATCTAGTAATATGGTTATAGATTCACTTGATGACATAAAGGATTCATTTGGGGAAAAATGATAAAGCTTTTAAATATTCTCCATCTCAATCTTCAATTCCAATTGAAAAAAAAATTGGGAATGAAAAGAAAAAGCACATCATTCCGATTAAAAATTGATGAAAAAATAAGTGCCGCATTAGAGTTATTGATGAACAAAAATAATGCACCTGATGTTGAGAAATATATGAAAAAGTTAGATGGACTTGGATGGGAAGAGTTGTTATACTCTGCAGCTGTTAGTATTATTTGTGAAGGTGATAGCTATCGAAAAGCATGGATGAAATTAACCGGTGCTGACAAATTAGAAAATTTGATCAAAGTCATGGGAAAAAAATGGGAATTCTTTAATTTTGTTAATTTGCTAGTATTTATATTAAATGCAGATTTTAAAGAATTTAGTCTTTATGTTATTGTAATTTTTAAAATTTTGTGATATTATATTATGCCTATGGAACATATTTTATTGGTGAAATACATTATTTTTATGTTTCGCTATGCCTGATAAGTATAAAAAAAATTTAATTACTTTATTATTGTTATATTATTTTTATCTTGCAAAATATGTAGCTAGTTGTTCTTATTATTGTGCATTGTATTTTTTTTTGGTTAAAACATATTCGACATGGATATTGATGATCAAATATTATGGTTAATGAGCTTATATTGGCAAAACAAATGTTATAGACTCAAGTATGATCGAAGAAATAGAGATTTAATATCATCTTTGTCAGGTCAACAATATACATTAGAATTATTATCTGGTTCTAATCGACCATGTATAGAATTGATGTGCATGTCACGTGATGCATATATTCGGCTATGTCAATATTTCAGACTTAATGAATGGCTCATTGATAGCAAACATATATTTGTCGAAGAGAAGATAACAATATTTTTAACTATTATAGGACATAATGAGCCTTACGTTGTTATCAAGAGAAGATTTCAACATTCTTCGCAAACAGTGCACAAATATTTTCATGAGGTTCTTGGCGCAATGATGAAGTTTGCAAAAGAGATGATAGTACCTACAACATTCAATTCGAATATGAATATTTCTGGTGCTCATAACAGATTACGAAGAATTTTTAAGGTATTATTTTTGAACTATCATTATAGAATTTAGAAGAAATATTTTTTTTCAGTATGTTGACATAAATTTATATATTGATAGGGAGCAATAGGTGTACTAGATGGGACATTAGTACATGTCGTTGTCTCACTAATCAACAATTTTTTTACAGAGGAAGGGGGAAAAGTAAATGCTATTAGAATGTTCTGGCAATATGTGACTTCAATATGATCTTCACTTATGTTTATGCTGGATGGGAAGGGGTAGCACATGATGCACGTGTTCTAACGAAAATTACATCTAATCCAGATAATGATTTTTCATTTCCTCCATCTAGTAAGTCATACATCCTAAACAATTAGATGATTATTTAACTTTTCAATATGATAAACTAACTTTTTTATTCAAATGTCAGATAAATACTATTTATGTGATGCAACATATTCTAAAATTCGAGGATTTTTAGCAACACATCGTAATATTAGATATTGTTTAGGAGATTATCGGCTTAGGCGTGCCATAACTAAGGAGGAAAAGTTTAATCATGCTCATGCACAACTTAGAAACGTTATAGAACATTCTTATGGAGTACTGAAAGCAAGATTTCCTACATTGGATAAGATGGCTCCATATCCTATCAATATCCAAAGAGATGTTGTTATCGCATGCTTTGCAGTTAATAATTTTATTAGAAAGGGGCGCATCAATGATGACTTGTTTAATCAATTTGATACACCTCAAATAATATTTGATGAAGAAGAATAACAAGAAGAAACATTGGAGGAAACAAGTGGACCTAGATGGACAATTGAAAATTCTCAGATGATGAACGATATGCGGGAGCAACTTGCAGTCAAGCTAATGCAAAGAAATTGAAATACTTGAGAATTTGATATTTTAGTTATTTAAATTTATTTTAGTTATTTAAAAAAATTTCAGTGTTGAATTGTTAAAATTAGATGGTTGTTAGTTAGTTATTCAAATACTTTGATATCTATGAATTTAAATCAGATTATATCTTAGTAGTCGTTTTAGTTTGTTGAATATGTTCGATTAGTAGATTACTTTATGTTAAATTTAATTTTTTATGATTACATTTAATAACAATAATTTTTTTTTATCATGTACACTTTTAATGATTTAAATAGTTCAATGATTATATCTGACATAAAATATTTATTTATATATTTAAACATTTTAATTAATTACTCAAATAATAATTTTATTGTTTAAACAAATATTTTATCTAATATACTATTTAATTAGTAATATTACATATTTATTACAAATAAATAAATAATGCATATTCAGATGTTAAAAAATAAACAGTCTTAATCATTTAGTTTTCAGATATAGAGACAACATCTTAATCATTCAGTTTTCAGATATAGAGACAACATCTTAATCATTCAGATGTGCTTTCAGATTCAGACGTCTTAATCTTAATAAAAACAAATGCAGCCTTAAGCTTTATGTGCAAGCTGCAGTGGATTAGAGGATTTATGTTTATCTAATTGTCATGGACTAGAGCTAGATATTTTACAAATTTCTGTAACTTTACCGAAACTGAAGAGTGTTTGACTGAGTTGTCTTCCTGAATTCATATTGTAGCAGCAAATCTTGAATATCTTTACATTCGATGCATTTTTGAGTTTTTTTCTCCCTGAACTTTGGCAGTATACATGATATAGTTTGTTGATTTTGGTATGAGCAAGTGTTCTGCCTCTTGAAACTTATTACGAGTTTGTTCATTGGATTGTGGGTGATTATATTGCTAAGAGAGATTTAGATTTTTTTTGTGATTTAACTTTGATTGCAGCACCAGGAATAAGCTTTTTTTGTGCCATGATTCTTGGTCCAGCAGTCTCCTATGAAGTAATTTTCTCAATCAATATGCTAGTAAATGAAAGTCCATTTTGCTATTGTGGTTCACATTTTATAGTAAATATTAATGGGTAAGAGTGTCATAACTTATTTTAGATACTGAATTGTTGTGTCAAATATATATATATATATATATATATATATATATATATATATATATATATTGTGTGTGTGTGTGTGTGTGTGTGCCAGATCCATATGTTTATATAGTACCAATGACATGCATTTTATTACTTATGTCTTGGTGAGAGTTTCTAATTTGAAAGCATTAATTAGGTAATAAGAGTGACAGTGCAGTTTGAGGAATATTCAGATGGAGGGAGAAGTGCAAATAGCAGAATTAAGTGCTTTTTCTCCTCCTTTTACAAGGTTCTTCACTTAATAGCATATTTTCTTTAGCTTTTGAAGAAAGTTGGTGCCCACCACCTATCTCAGGAATCAGGTCCTTAACACAATTTCACTTAAAGCAGTAAGTAAATTAACACACAAAATTTACGTGGAAAACCCCCTAACTCCAGGAGTAAAAACCATGAACTCAACTTTACTCATAACTTCAGTTTATGATTACAACTCAATAATCAAAGGAACTAGATCTATTACCTAAACTCAAACAATACACTAATATTGTTTCTTCTCACAAACTCTCTCAACCTCTCTAACTCTCTTTCTCTCTATCTCTCTCTCACAAGAAGCCAAACTCACTTCTTGTTACAAGCCTTACAAACACACTCTATGTCCTAACAGTCACGCAAGATTATACTAAGAACAACTCTCTCTCGTGTCTTCTTTGGAGTAACTTGCTTGAGATCTATATTGCTTGAGAATACTCCTTCTCAGTTTTTTGCAATAGGTGATTGATTTCGTCTCAACTCCAATGCTTTTATAGAAGTCTCAAGCTCTCCTCTTCTTGAAAGGAAAAGACAATCCTTTCCTTGTAGGAGTTGGTTGACGCCTGGGAAGTCCTCTCCTTGTTGAACTTGGACGCGCCTTCTTTCTTCCTTCTTTACACATTTTTGTTCTTTCCTTATTTGACATGGATACTTCCTTTCATAGTTAGTTTCCATAAATATCATTTTACCAAAAATAGGTTCTGCCTCATTATCAAAACTTGTTATTTGTCAAGGTTTTTTCAATTCCCCCCTTTTTGATGATGACAAACTCTATCCTATTTTTGAAAAACAACTTTAGCAACAATACAGTGAAAACTCAGCAGCAATGCAATCTCAGTTCAACTTCAGCATTCTTTTATGTCTTAGCAGCAACAAGTTTCAACAGCTTCTTTCCTCAATCAAAAAGGTCTCTCTTCTCAACAACAAACAACAACAACAATAATAACACACATTCTTCCCCCTTTTGACATCATTAAAAATATAGTGGGACATAGTTGAGCAACTTCTATATTCCCTTGAATAGGTGGCCCCTTGAGGGTCAGATCCTTGCGTGTTGTTCATGCCATTTTGTGGTCCTGTATCACTCTTAGTTAGTCACCATTATTCACTCTGCTCCCTCCTTCCCCCCTCGACCCCCTTCGAGAGAGCTCTTCTTTCTTATCAGGAACTATAGTTGGTTGATCAGCCCAAGGGCCAACCTGTTCTTCTCAAATGCTTCTCTTCCCAAAGCTTTAGTAAATATGTCTGCAATTTGTTCATCAGTTCCTCATGGCACCATTTTAGTCAGTCCTTTTTCAACACAAACTCTGAGGAAGTGATTTCTCACATCAATGTGCTTAGTTCTTTTGTGCTGGACAGGATTCTTGGCCATGTTAACTGCACTGGTGTTGTCACAAAATATGGGAATGCACCCAAGATTTATGCCATAATCACTGATCTGTTGCTTGATCCAGAGCAACTGAGAGCAACAGGAAGCAGCAACTACATATTCAGCCTCAGCAGTTGATAGTGCAACAAAGTTCTGTTTCTTTGTAGCCCAAGATACAAGACATGATCCCAAAAAGTATGTCATACCAGAGGTACTCTTTCTATCCACCAAGTACCCGACATAGTCAGCATCAGCATAGCCAATAAGATCAAAAGAGTCCCCTACAGGATACCAAAGAAACTGTCAAAAATCAGACCACTGAAAAAAAACTCCCTTCTAGGTCACTCTAGTCAATGGGGATGAATAGATGAAAACCCCTCTACAAATTGTCGATAATAACCTGCAAGGCTTAAGAAACTTCGAATCTCAGTAATTGAAGCAGGTCTGACCTAATCTCAAATCGCCTCAATCTTCTTGGGGTCCACCATAATGCCCTCCTTGGACACTACATGCCCCAAGAATGCAACTAAAACTGAAGGAAAATTTACAGTTTGAAAACATTGCATAGAGCTTTTTCTCTTTCAGAACTCCAAGCACAATCCTCAAATGATGCTCGTGCTCCTCCCTACTATGGGAGTATATCAATATATCATCGATGAAAACAATAACAAAGGAATCCAAGTATGGTCTGAACACCCCATTCATCAAGTCCATAAAAGCTGTTGGAGCATTAGTCAGCCCAAAGGACATCACCAAGAACTCATAATGGCCATAACGTGTCCGAAAAGCTTAGGGATATCTTCTGCCCTAATCTTCAACTGATGATAACCGGATCTCAAGTCAATCTTAGAGAAAATGGAAGCACCCTGTAGCTGATCAAATAAATCATCAATATGAGGTATCGGGTACTTGTTCCTGATAGTAACCTTGTTCAATTGCCGATAGTCAATACACATACGCATAGATCCATCCTTCTTCTTCACAAATAATACTGGAGCACCCCAAGGAGATATACTCAGTCTAATAAACCTTGTTTTATCGCATCTTTTCACTTTTTTTTATTTTTGAAAAGAAAACGCAACTTCATTTTTGAAAAGAAAACGCAACTTCATTTTTGAAATGATTTTGACTTGAATTAAATTCGAAAACTTATAAAAATTCTCAAATTCAATTAAACAGAGTTTCCACTTAATTTTTAGAAAAAATCAAGAAACCCTTTAGAAAAATATTCAAAAGATTTAAAACATATAAAAATCTTTGAAGTCAAGAAATCCGGGTAAGAAGTTCATATTAACATTTTAGGAAGGGTTTTAAGGCACCTAAAATGTCTGCTAACACGCAGTTATCCGATTGATTTTTGAAAACTCTTTATTATGACTAACTTGAAAAATGAGGATTTAACGATTAAGTAAGGAAAACACTTTTCCACAAAAGAAAGTATTAATTTGTGACAAAAATGATAAGTAATTTGAACAGATTTTGCAAACGAGACTTGGTGGAAAAACTTTTAATAATTAAAAAGATTTCAAAGACTAACAATTTTAAACAAAGGTAGTTATCTTGCAAAAATTTTCCATGGAACTCCGAAGGGAAAATAACCAAGTTAGATAAATGGTTAGTTTTACATACAATAATATTTTAAAAATTATTCAAATAAAGAGAAAGAGGAGTAGATAATCAAGCTCTTTTGCTCAATTTAAGACCTGTCCTAAATCTAAGTTGTGGGCTTTTGGCCCACCATTTTCAAGACTTGGACTTTGAGTCCAATTTTCCTCCATTTTCAGCCCCTTTGGGCTTGCTGCTGCTCCTAATGGATTTTGATCCATTTTTCTTTCGAATTCTGGCCCATTACGGGCTGCTGCTGCTTCATCTTCACTTTATGGGCTTTGGCCCACCTGACTATTTTTTATCTGTTCTCAAACTCTTCAAGGTCTTGAATCTGTTGTTTTAGGTCGACTTTACAAGGAATTTGTTGGGCATACAGGCCCAACGAAATGCAAGGGAGAGGGAGTCCGGAGTGTACTCGAGGTGGTATCACATGCAAAATGAAAGAGAAGGATTAATATTCGCACCAAGAAAATAAAACTAATAAATAAATAATTGCTCAAATACTTAGTGAAACTATGGATTAGCTTTCTTAACTCATCCCGGCTAAGAGTTGAAACATACAGAAACACATTTGATCTAGTAAGTTTGAAAATTAGGACCTCAAACATGCTCCTGTGTTAACAGATGAGAGACTCCAAATAAACAATTAATCCTCAAATCTATTTAGAGGGGCAAATTCACAAGTTGTAAATTTTAAGCCTACAAGGCTTAATGTTTAGAACAAACCTCAAACATGCCATGAAAGGGATCATAGAGATTCAATATTTTCGCAAACATGAATTTTGGTTAAGCCCTCTATTGAACTCAAATTGTCAGGACAGTGAAGTGCAAACATGTCTAAACTACGAGAAGTGTAAACGTTCATTTAAAGGAAACATTATGTTAAACTACCAGAAGCCTTCTTTTATTTAAAAATAACCTTACTGTTGAGAGAAACATTTATAAAATTTACAGTTAACCAAAGAAAAGAGATAGAGAAGTTCATGCTTATGCTTACGAGAGTTACGAATAATTCTTGGTTCGGTCCAAGGGCGAACCAATCCCAACACAATGTATTTCACAGTATATTTATCATTTAGGCTAGGAGAATATACCAACTCGTTATCATGCCAATTTAATCAATCAAGAGGCAGATGAAAAAGGTTCCAGCTAGTCAATCTAAAGGTCTGCCAATTTCAGATTCAACAGCTTTTTATACTATACATCATGTGAATGACGTTCTCATCCTCTCTTTTGGGGTAGCGCCTGAGATTTACGAGCTTGTTGGAGACTTTTCACCACCGGAATCTAAACTCACTTTGCTGGAATTATACTCTTTTGTGTGTTTCTTTTTCTGAAACTTCTGGTTACGTGAGATTAGTGGAATGCTCCACCAAAATCCCCAAGTTTTTCCCCAAAATCCAGCTACTCAACTCAAAGAAAGAGACGGTTTATATAGGGGAAAATCGGGTGAAAATGGGGGGGGGGGGGAATAGATGGGTGTTTTGGGAAATTCGCTTGAGGAATTCGAATGTCCTCTTGGATGAGGCTTAACAGCAAGGAAACGGTATGAAAATTCCCCAAATTTGTAGAGAAATTGACACTTAGCCACCTCTAGAAGGTTCATGATTTGCCAGCATGCTTTTAACGGAAACAGAAGGGATTTTGACGGGGTTTTAACAGATTTTGGGGTCGTTTGCAGCTGCTGTTGCTCGTTGTTGGAGCTGTTGTTTAACGGAGCAGGTGGGTTTGTCTGGTTTTGGGTGTTGTACGAAGAGAGAAGGAGGAGAGATAAGGGGTTGTTTGTTGTTTTGTTGAGAGAGAAAGGGTAAGAAGAGTATATGGGTGAATGTTGGGTTTGGGCTGGACGGGTCGAAAGTGGGTGATGAAATGAAGTGGGCCGGCGGGTTATTTGGGAAAAGGATTGGCTGAATAAAGAAGTTATAAGATGTATTGAGGATTTGGCCACATTTTTCAAAATGTGGCCAATTTAGGAATAAATAGGTAGTATTTGACTAAAATTGAAATAGTTTTGAGGAATTAGGCTAGAATAGACATAGAGACGAATCAATTAAAATTAATTCTTAAGCCTGATTAATTTAAAAAAATTGAAATAATTATTACGTTTAACACATAATTACCTCCTTTAACAATTATGAAATTAATTTATTCAATTAATCCCTCATTTTGAAATAATTTGGAGGAAATCAAGCGTTAATCTTTTAAAAGGATTTTCTTATGAAATGAAACTTTAAAAATAGTTCTTTAAGTGAACTCTTATAAATTTCACATAAAACTGTGAAAAATATAAAATCTTAAAAAATATAAAATCTTACTCAAAACTATTATAAAGCTCATTTAAAAAATATTTCATCCTTTTGAAATTCAAAAAAGGCTCAAGATTAATACGCAATGGGAGGGTAAAAATTGGGTGTCAACAACTGCCCCTACCTTTGGGTAGGGTGAGTGTAATGAACCCTGGGCAAAGGGAATTGACGTTCCCAATTTTATCTGACCACAGATTCATCTTCAGGAAGCGGTTGGCTCTAGAACAACTTTCAAGGATCTATGACTGAACTCCAGTATCGAGTTTCCTACATATCTCAGGTTACATGAGAATTCAGGTCACTTGTAGTTTAAGATGCTTGATTTTACGCATGATTTTGAAAGAATTCCAAACTATCCCAGTTTTAGAGTACTGGGAGACCAGAAAGCTAGGGAGTAAGCGAATTGGGGGGAGTTAGAAATGCAGCCGAGTTTTCAACATAGAGCCCGCCTACATATCCCAAGACTTTAGGAATTAGGATTCTTGTAGTTTGACTCAATCGGTGGAAAACGTAATCTTTATGTTAAGACAAGCTTTGGCTCGGGATGAGTGATGAATAATTGAGCTATAGAAAATAGGCTTGTAACCTCTCAACTATGAATGTGGAGCTCTTCACACCCATAAGTAAGATCTTACCTGGATATAATTTCCAAAGATCGAGGTGTATTATCACCTGGATTTGAAAATAAGGAATATTGCTTCCCGCGTGAGTTAGAAAATACCCTGGATGCGAAACTAAGATCCAAAGATAGGAAATACCCACATACCTTCTGACAGGGGTATGGTTTGATGGTGGTGAAAAGTCGTTCCTCAGTTTGCGTCCAAAGAGTTTGACCCCTCTTCAGACTATGTCCCAGTTCGCTGCTAAGAAAAAGTTCCACGTTGTGGTGCATCCTTTTTGATATAGTCCACACCTGTGGTTTTTCTTTGAGAATTTCATCCTTTTAGGATGTTCTCGACAACATCTCAAAACAAAATTGTTAGTAATAACAAAATTTTATTCAGGGAGGTAGTCTTTTTGCCATACCTCATCCTGGAGTTACGTTCGAATCTCGTATTGTGATGTCTTTTTGACGTATTTTGTACCCGTTGTTCTGGTTCAAGATTTTCATCCTCTCGTATGTTCTCGGCAATACTTTGAAACAAATGGTTAGTAGTAAAGTAGATCAATAGAGAGAGATAGTGTCTTACCTCACTTTCCGTGTTTGTTGCTTCTTGAAGAAGATATCGTCATTTCCTATCTCTGTTTTAGGAAATAGCGAATTTTTTATGACAATCAAATGTGATAGACATCGTAGCTATCGGATTAGGTTGCCTTTGTAGGGATATTTGAATAAGGCGACCTTTGTGGCCGTTTGACGCGATGGTTCTTGCAATCGTTTGCGGCGTTCTCTTGAACGTGATAGCCTTCGTGGCTATTGACAGTAGTCTTTGCATATTCCTTTAGGGTAAATCTTGCACAGCATCCGTATCGACATGACTAACATATATTCCCTGAATTATAAGACTTTGGGTAATCTAGCACATCATTCGACTTTGGATAGAGGCGGCTTACAGATGCCTTTAGCTTGGCATCTTTCGAGTGATTTTGCACATCATCTAACTTTGGATAGAGGCGGCTTACAAACGTCCTTCGAATTGCCCGTTTTTGGGTAATTCTGCACTTTTATCCAATCTTGGATGTAACGCGACTTATAGATTTCCCTTGAATTGATAGCCTTTGGGTAGTCCCGCACAATATCAACGTGGATATGTCGTGGCTTATAGATAACCCTTGGACTGTCAATTTTTTAGTAGTCTTGCACTTTATCCAATTGTGGATATTATCGCGACTTACATATTACCCTTGA
Source organism: Jaltomata sinuosa (assembly GCA_003996215.1). Taxonomy (NCBI): domain Eukaryota; kingdom Viridiplantae; phylum Streptophyta; class Magnoliopsida; order Solanales; family Solanaceae; genus Jaltomata; species Jaltomata sinuosa. Next base: position 614,368 of record QJPP01000379.1, read on the forward strand.
ACTTTTAATCTTTAGGTGATCTTGCACACTATCCGGTTTCAGATATCACTGTGTCTTACAGATAACTCTTAGACTATCAAGTTTTGGGAAATCTTGCACACTATCCGGTTTCAGATATTGTTTTGACTTACAGACAACCTTTGGCCTTCTAATTTTCTAGGGAAATCCAGTTCATCATATGATTTGGATGACGTCTTACAGACATCCCTCAGACTATATGCTTTCGACCTCGATGACAAGTGGTATTTGATTATCGGGGGGTGACAATGGCTTTGCTACATTATCAAATATAGCTACCTCTTTCGATGATCGATGCTCTTGTATGTATAATCATACTTCAGAGCGAGACTTTGTTATCTCTAATAAGGGTGCATAAATATCCTCGACGTCAGACTCCACCATCTTACGCGATATTGGATATGAATATGCTCGATGCTAGACTTGGCATAATGAATGATGATAATTATAATGATGATAATTATATCCTTAATGTTAGACTCCACCGTCTCACGCGATCTCGGATATAAGCACGCTGAGGGTCGATCCTGCGCAGCAAGTGCGACTTAGGGACGCCTATGAATGTCATCCTCTTTGCAACCGGCCGGTAGAGGGAAATAGTCTTCGCAGGGGATGTGTATCTATGGTATTGAATGATAATGTGGATGATCATGCAATGGTCCTCGTGACATGATCCTCTCAATATGCAAATGCAATGGCCCTCATGGCATGGTCCTTGCGACATGCAAATATGAATAGCCCTCGTGGCATGGTCCTCGTGACATGCAAATATGATGGCCCTCGTGGCATGGTCCTCGCGACATGCAAATATGATGGCCATCGTGGCATGATCCTCACGACATGCAAATATGATATGGCCCTCTTGGCATGGTCCTCTCGATATGCAGATGTGATATGGCCCTCTTGGCATGGTCCTCTCGACATGCATATGTGATATGAGGGAGATGATCGTGTAATGACATGCGAAGAAATTGCAAAAAATATCACCTTTAATTTTTATGTTATCCTGCTGACTCTTTTGTGCGTACCTGCGCTCAAGACAAACGATTAGTAGACACAACATCGCTTTTACTAATGATCACAGTCAAACTTGAGAAACTTTAAAGACAATGTCTATGAATCTAATCAAAACAACTTGTGAGTGAAATGGTCGTGCCCATTTTTGGGGACAACTACAAGTACCGCTTTTGAACATCGTTTGTTCTTGATAATTTCTGACTTGCTGGAGATTGGCAGAGAACATCGTCGAACTCTCATTTGGTGTCCTAATTTGAAACTGACTGAAATGTCTTGATCCATTTGGGGACTTGAGGACGCTGTCAGTCTCTCTTTATCTGGTAGTTTCTGTGAATTACAAGAAATTTGTCTATTCCAGGAGTTTTTGCTTCTTTCGGCTTCTTCCCGCTGTTTTGGCTTTTCCCACCAAATTTTGGGGCATCTGATCTCGTTGCATCTCTTTGAACGCATTGGCTAATGAGTGACTGATTTTTAACATACTTTTTGAGACAACCTGCATCCACAGAAAAATTGTTAGTTCTGACGAAACTGATTTGTGTTGACCTCTTTTGATCTTCTGCTCCTTGATTTTGGCCATATTTGATTGGATTTGAACCCAATTACATAATGATGATTACTTTTTTTTTCTTCACGCCCATATTCATACATTCAGCTACTTGTCCTTTTTCAGACATATTATGCGTTGCTATCACATTCACATAAAAGAATGGAGCAAATCAATTGGGCAGATTTTATGACTTTTAATCGAAAGTATATTACTTTTCTTTAGTCATCATCAATATAGTGCATAGGGACTTAAACCCAACGTCTTACCCATATAAAGGAGTTTAGGCCATAAATCAATGGGACTTGAACCGAAAAATCTTATCATCATGGTGCATCGAGACTTTAACCCGATGTCTTACACTCTTGGTGCGATAGGACTTGAATCCATTGACTTACCCTCAATCATTGACATAATAGGCCAAAGTGTAACATGACTCACCTTTGATCCTTCAAAAATATTATCATTTTTGTGATCATATACATAAGTAAATTAAGTTTCAAGAATATATATAAAATATGACCATGTTGTCACAAATTTAAATGAAGTTCTAAATTTTGTTTAAAGACACTTAAATCCTCATAAATTTCCTCTTTCAATATATAATCTCAATTATCATACTAAGAAATCTCTTTTTCCACTAACATGCAATTATGTAAACAAAACCTTCTCTACCATCGACTCAATATGCGAACAAATTGATATGCATAAAATATTCTTACCAAAAGTACCTACCACCGGTTCTTGATGAAGAAGGAGCAATTCGTGCTGATAACGTGCTGTAAAACTAAACTAAAAGAGTAACAATATGAAGTAAGAAAAGAAATGAGAGAGACAAGAGAAGAGAGTATTTCTTATTCTTCCAAGTATCAAGTGTTTCAAGTATGAATCATTATGCCTCTATTTATAGTGTTCATAGAGGCATCCTAAAGGTTGTCATAAACATGACATTAACTATGGAGGTTATGGGAAAAAGGTTATGGGGAGAGGGAGTTACACTCATAATAGTGTGTGGAGTAGTGGAGGATTAACTATACACTAATGGAGTTATAGTGTGGACATCCACAATACAAGATGATAACATTGTGTTATCACACAATTGTTTACAACACTCCCCCTTAGACAAAGCAAAGTATATTTCAGCATAGGACTATTTTGCTCAATTTTGGTGGAATATTTGATGGAGGCATTATCGATCCCAACACTTTGAGAAGTTGAATTGGAATGTATTATCTACAAAATTAAGTGATGTCTTTGTCAGGGGGAGTAAATACGTGCTGCACTCTTTTTTCCTTGGCCTAGGTTTTGTCCCAATGGGTTTTTCTGGCAAGGTTTTTAACGAGGCAACAAACAACGCGTATTACAAGATATGTTTACTCTTTTTCCTTCACTAGGATTTTTTCCCACAAGGTTTTTCCTAGTAAGGTTTTAACGAGGCACATTATCTATCAATGGACATCCAAGGGGGAGTGTTGTAAACAATTGTGTGATAACACAATGTTGTCATCAATTATTGTGGCTGTCCACACTATAACTCCATTAGTGTATAGTTAATCCTCCACTACTCCACACACTATTATGAGTGTAACTCCCTCTCCCCATAACCTTTTTCCCATAACCTCCATAATTAATGTCATGTTTATGACAATCTTTAGGATGCCTCTATGAACACTATAAATAGAGGCATAATGATTCATACTTGAAACACTTGATACTTGGAAGAATAAGAAATACTCTCTTCTCTTGTCTCACTCATTTCTTTTCTTACTTCATGTTGTTACTCTTTTAGTTTAGTTTTACAACAATCGGTCCTTTTTAGATGTTACAAAATATATTTGAATATATTAATTTAATATCAAATAAAAAATGTAATGATAATAATAATAAATAGTAGTAGTAGTAGTACCAATAATAAGTATTATTATTATTGGTGATAATAATAATAATAATAATAAGAATAATAATAATAATAATAATAATAACCCATTGCAGAAGAGTTCTGAATGAACTTTTACTATTTTATAAACTTATCGCTTTCAAATTTTATAAACTATATTTAAATACAATTGACTTAAACATTAGATGAAAGATGATGATAATAATAATAATAATAATAATAATAATAATAATAATAATAATAACAATAAATGACTGTATGGAAGCTATTGAAGCTTTTACCCAAGCAAGGAGCCTGTCGAGATCCAGTACATACTGTTATTAAACCCATGTGTCTAGCAGTTCTAACCGGGTAAAGACACCCTTTTTCTCTTTTTAACGGGCTTGACACCGCGGCTGGCTAGACGGAGTCACTAAGACAAAGCTAATAACAGTAGTAACGGATCTGACTGTACCACCATCTCAGAACCAAGTCAAGAAACCATATAGCAATTTGTTTGTTTATATCTGGATAAAGTCTAGATCTTTCATGGTAAACATAAACGCGAAGTTAGTTATTCGACATAGACACAACTGAGTTTAGCCGGACATAGTCACAGCGTTGCTCGGAAAACTCGGAAAATAAAAAGTATAAATGACAAAGTAATTACCTTGAAACACTTTCTTCTATTTATTCCGGTTGGTCTCTGGCAAACTTTACAATACTAGAGAGAGGGGAGAGTAGAGAGAGAAAACTAGAGATGGTTCTAAAAACCTTGATGATACCAACCAAGCAGGATCGGTGACCGGGCGGTAGTCCGCCATAGTCAAGGATCTAGCAAGTCAAGCATCCTTATATTTATTTATAAGAATCAAGATATATGCAAACTGATCTATGAGTTGATGACTGTATGAAAGCTATTGAAGCTTTTACCCAAGCAAGGAGCCTGTCGAGATCCAGTACATACTGTTATTAAACCCATGTGTCTAGCAGTTCTAACCGGGTAAAGACGCCCTTTTTCTCTTTTTAACGGGCTTGAGACCGCGGCTGGCTAGACGGAGTCACTAAGACAAAGCTAATAACAGTAGTAACGGATCTGACTGTACCACCATCTCGGAACCAAGTCAAGAAACCATATAGCAATTTGTTTATATCTGGATAAAGTCTAGATCTTTCATGGTAAACATAAACGCGAAGTTAGTTATTCGACATAGACACAACTGAGTTTAGCCGGACATAGTCACGGCGTTGCTCGGAAAACTCGGAAAATAAAAAATATAAATGACAAAGTAATTACCTTGAAACACTTTCTTCTATTTATTCCGGTTGGTCTCCGGCAAACTTTACAATACTAGAGAGAGGGGAGAGTAGAGAGAGAAAACTAGAGATGGTTCTAAAAACCTTGTTGTACTACAAACGAAGGACTCCCTTATTTATAGGAAAATATAAAACATAAGGAATCTTTGTACAGTACCATATGGGACCCACTCGTCCCTTACACAGTTTATCTACTGTAGTTTGAACATATCATGTATCCTTTCCTATAACCAATCAACGTTTCACAAATCATTATATCTTATCTTTTCCCTTTAGCCTTCGCAAGAAATCCTCTGCTTTTTCCAGCATATCTTCTGGAGTGGATTCGCTCAGTTGAGCTTCCTGCGTATCTGCTGTATCATGCATATCTGCTGTATCATCACTGGCCTCACTCCTCATTGAAGTGTCAGATTTTTCATATTGTGTTATGTTGAGGAGCAGATTTTTTCTGATTTCATCAAGATATTTCTTGATCATTTCTTCTTTGTCTCCATTTTGAACGGAGATTCTTCTGGCCATGTTCCGAACCGAGTTGTCTTGTACAAAAACATCCTTTTGAGGGGCAAGACTGTATTCTTGGATCTTAGCTTTAATAAGATCTATTAACTCTTGTCCATATAAGGTTTTTGTTGTGGGATCGTTTTTCATTAGCTTGTCCCAAAAGTTATTATAAAAAATCCGATATAAACAGGGAATTTGTTCTTCTGTATAGTCCACTTCCGGGGTCCATTTATGAATCAATGGGATGGAAAATTCAATAAAGAAATATATCTGATCAATTTTTTCCATATAACAAATATGATCCATGAGATATATCTCATTAAGTTTGGGTGATACTTTCGCCCATTCTTAAAAAATGGTTCTGGCAATATTTTTGTTGTTGGACCGTGGTATGACCACCAATTTAGAAACCAATTAGGAATTGGTTCTGCGAATATCTTCGCACAAATCTTTAAGAACCAAGTGTGTTTGCGTTTCTCGTTATTATAAATGAGAGCTTTATCAAAGGCATGGACGTAGTCCCAGTATGTGAAATTCATGGGTACGCCTTTTAGACTTATCTTCCTTTCTTTCATTGTGAATATACCCCAATCTTCAACAGATATGATCTGCTTAATTATCATCTTTGAGAAGTTATAAACGTTCTCATCTGCGTTATATCCACTGAAATGCTGAAATTCAGCACTTCCTGTACTTATAAGGATTGTCTCGTAATAAGCTTGGGTTTTTTATGACTCATCCGGGAAATATAATCCATTAATTAAATACCTTTGGAATATTTTCCAAGGTTCTTCCTTCCTCTGAATATCAGAGTTTTCTAGGAGAAATATCATTTCTCCTTTTGAAATATTTTCTTAAGTAAAGGTATCATCAGCCTCTTCTTTGGCTATAGATGCAAAAGTAGGTCTTTGACTTTGAGATAAATATTCTTGTAACCGATCATATAATGGATCAGTTGTTGGAATATCTCCCAAATTTATTGAAGCTGAACTTGAACTTGCCGCCTGAGAAGCTTTTGAGTTTATCAAACTCAATCCATAATTTTGTATAACTGGGGAACGTGGTACGGATCCATATGATGATCCTGATGATGAGGGGGACGATCTTCCCCTTCCTCTTCCTCTGTTCCCTCGGCCTCTAACCTTGGTTACCCAAGGAGGGTCCATCCTGTGAAGAAATATGTTAGTTATATTCACAAATATCAACATTATTATAGAAGCATCTTTCTTCTTCTAAAACGATAATTTCTTCATATAACGAAGTGTCTGTTATCGTGCTATCTATAATTTTTCATATAACAAGTTCCTGCAATTCTCTGTTTAGAGGAACAACCTTTAAAATGGTTAAAAGAGTTTCTTCAGTAAAGTACGAGACTAAGAAGCTCATTGCGAAAGATATTCTCGAGATAAAAAATCTGGGATAGAATTATCACTTCCCTTTTTATACTGAATATCGAAATCAAAAGGAGCTAATTGAGCTTGCCATCTAGCGAACATTAGCTTGGATGCATCATGTTTGAAATCTTTATCAAACATATATTTTACAGATTGAGCATCTGTTTTTATTAAAAACTTTTGATTGTAGAAATCATCTTGGAATTTTAACACACATTTAACAATGGTTAACATTTCATGTGCCACCGTGGCATATTTTTTCTGAGGATCGCTCCATTTTCCTGAATGAAAACGTATCAAATATTCAGTCTTATCATTCGGATTGATCTGCTTCAAAATTACTCCATAGCCGATGTTAGAGGCATCGGTTTCTACAATCTTTTGCCAGCTAGGATTAGCCAGAGTCAGACAAGGCAAGGTTTTAACCCTGATTTTGATATTCTTGACTAAGTCGGTGAGACTAGTAGTCCAAGGCTTTTTCTGATCCTTTTTAAGCCTATCATATAACAGAGCTAAATCTCTAGAAAGATTTTTGTAGAAAGGAGAAATATAATTCAAACTTCCCAAGAACCTCTGAAGCTCTGTTTTATCTGTGATAATATCAGAAAATTTTGAAGTGAATTCAATAGATCTTTGAATAGGGGTTACTTTTCCTTGACAAATTAAATGTCCAAGAAACCTGACCTCAGTTTGGAAAAGACTCATTTTTGGTTTAGAAATTACCAACCCATTTTGAATCACAATTTTTTTAAACACGTCTAGGTGTTTAATATGAGTTTCTAACGTCTTAGAATAAATTAAAATATCATCAATATAGACTATAATAAAGTCTAAATAGGGGTTGAAAATATCATTCATAATTTTCTGGAATTCTGAAGGAGCATTTTTCAAACAGAAAGGCATAACGTTCCACTCATATTGTCCGAATGGGAAGTTGAAAGCTGTTCTATAAGAATGCTCTTTGAAGATTTGAATCTGCCAATAACCTGATTTTAAATCAAATTTTGAAAAGATGTTAGCATCATGTAATCTTGAAAGTAAATCCCTCTTATTAGGAATAGGGTATCGAATCCATTTAAGATACTTGTTTAAAGGTTTATAATTTATTACTAACCTGGGTACACCACGTTCTTTTTCTGCCGCATTATTAACATAAAAGGCAGTGCAAGACCAAGGGGATTTGGAAGGTTTTATCAAACCCTTTTGTAATAACATATCTATTTCCCTTTTGCAGAATTCAACCAATTCGGCATTCATCTGGCAGGGACGAGATTTAGTAGGAATATTATCCTCAGAGAAGCCTTCTTCATATGGAAGAGTCACAATATGCTTTTTTCTATTCCAAAAGGCACTAGGATGATCGGCACAAATATCAATGGCCATCTGTTCAGAAATCAGTTTTATTTTTTCTTGTATTTTGGCAGACTTTAAAGTATCGAAAATATTTAAACTGAATAATTAAAATTGCAAAGAATCAATATGCCTTTGTTTCATATTAATCAAGGCGTTTATATCACGAGAAACAGGATCTGTGACAAAAGTATAACTGATGTTCTGTCCTTTGTAAGTAGCTGAAAAGCCTTCAGCCGTTATGCTTGTGAAAGGATAAATAGCATTTATAAAAGGGGTTCCAAGTATAATAGGGGGGTATAACTGATTTTTCACTAAAAAGAAAAAGTGAGGAATACATACCTTATTTTGACAAATACGTGTATTAGGTAATTTGTATTCTATATCAAGAGCATGGCCTGAAGCAGATCTGACCATATGAGTTGTTTTTTCAAAATATTTGGTCGGTATAAGGCCTTCTTGAATACAACTTACATCGGCCCCGCTATCAATCATAGCTATCTCAGTTATCGAAAAAGTATTATCAATCAAAATGGTGCATTTAACAAACCATTTTTGGGCAGTAACAATTTGCATCATTCCTAAAAATATGTTTTTCCTACTATCAGTAGTAATAGGTCTGGTCAAAGTATTATCTTCGATAATACCTTTACCTTTGTTGTCTGCCTTTTCAATTTGAGAAAGGCGATGATCACATATAATCTGATTTTGCTTAAGCGCCTTAATTTCTTTTTTCAAATTTTCAACTTCTTCTTTTAAATCATCAAAAGAGGTATCTCGTATAACCACAGGTTGTCTTGCTAGTCTATTATAAACTTCGGACAAAGAATAAGGAGCAGAATAATCCAGTTCAAAATCATTTTTGGATACAAAAGATTTTGATGAACTAGCTTTGTTATTAACAACTAGTTGAATGATTTTTTCACGAAGATTATTATCAGTTACTTCCTTTAACAATTCTATCACATTTTCAGAAGTAATGGTAAGTAAATTCATGTCTTCAAACTGTGATTGAAGTTTATAAAACTCATCATTTTTGCAATGACAAATATCGCTTTGGCATTTACAGACTTCAGCCGTGGCCGTCTGGTTATTTCCAGATGGTTCAGGACGATCAACTTCTTCCTGTGAACTAGAATCAGAATCATAATCTGACTCAGAACCTGAGGTGTATAAAAAGCTATAAATCTTATCATGAATATCTTCATGTAGTTCAAAGCTTTGAGCTTCTCAAGTTTACAATTGGGCGCTATATGACCAAATTTTCCGCACTTATAACACTTGATCTTTGCGAGATCACGCTTAGATCTATTTTTCGTAAATCTATGAGACTTACGATGAGCTTTTCATTCTTCTCTTCCTTCTCTAGATCTTCGTTTAGATCTCTTTCTATAATGACTATTATGATCTAAATCTCTAGCCTTTTTGTGCTTATTTGCAGTGGTATCTGGTAAACCAAACTGAGTACAAAAATCTCCTAATTGGGATCTTTCTCTAAGCTTGTCAATCTTAAGCTGTCTAGATAATTTCAATTCGTTGCACAAGTTAATACCTTCTTGAGTGCATGCTCCTATAAGTTTTCCATAGGTATAAGTGTTGTAAGGGATAGTCCCTTGAGGATTCCTTAAAGACTTTTTAATTCTTTCTGCAAATAAAGGTGGCAAGCCGTCTATAAACCTAGCTTTCCAGTACTCAAGACTATTTTCGGGTAATTCCATTACTCGACTTAAATAAGTATCTTTGAACCATCTAAATTCTCCTAAATATCTACATCGTAGACCATTCAATAGGGAACGAACAGTTTCATATTGGTTGGTAAATCTACCATTAAAATGTTTTAGAATGGTCAAAACCAGTGTATAAACTGCGTCTTCTCTATTCCTTGCTAAAGCCATTCCTAGGTTGTCAACACCTTCTTTGTCGGCAATGGCATTAATAATCGTAGCCTTGGCTTCAATACTCAGATAATTGTCCCACCAGCCTCTTAATTGACCAGTAAAACCAGCAATGATCATTTTACAAATATTTCTATCAGTATTATTAGTACTTTTACAGATAGTTGAATACATAAGCATTCTATGGACGAGAATAGTAAGCTGTCTATCAGTCAAGCCATCCAGGTTCCATTCATAGATTTCAGTACCACTGTAAGAGGTATTAGTCTGGTTCCAATCCCGTTCTTCTATTAGAACATCTTGCGGGGTTGGTCTAGAATAATAATACGTTTGCATACTAGGTTTATGAGCAAAGTTGGTATTACCACTATTTTTCTTAGGATAGCCGCGAAGTTTATTAACTTCAAGATCAATTTGATCCTTTAAATCAAAAGTGTTTTCTATATCAGTTGCAAAACCTTCTGACAAATCGATAGGATTAGCCCCTAATTCAGAAAACTTTTTATCAAGAAGCTCTTCTAATTCTCGAAGAGGTTTGAAAACAAAGCCCTGAATCTCAGGGGGTCTCTGGACATGAGTAGGGAGCTTAGAAAGCTGAGTTGAACTAGAAGCTGGATCAGAATCCTTCACGTTGGTCTTTATCTGAATTATAATAATAATAACAATAATAATAATAATAATAATAACAATAACAATAATAATAACAATAACAATAACAATAATAACAATAATAACAATAATAATAACAATAATAACAATAATAATAATAATAATAATAACAATAACAATAACAACAACAACAACAATAATAATAATAATAATAATAATAATAATAATAATAATAATAATAATAATAATAATAATAATAAATGTAGTAGTAGGACGTAGCAGCAGTAGTAGTATTGGTAGTAATAATAATAATAATATAATAATAATAGTAGTAGTTGTTGTTGTAGTATTAGTAGTAAAAATAATAATAAAATAGAAATAACAAATAAATGGATGAAAGAGAAGAAGATAAATGAGAAACAGAGAGAAAAAAAGAGTAGATTTCACAGATAGTAAGTTAACTATCACTTTTTTTCATAAAAGTAACTTAACTGTTTTTTTTTAACATAAAAGTAACTTAACTTTGAGTTTACTAACACAAAAATAAGTTGGCCAGAAAATTATAACTTTTCCAGTGAACTTTCTCAATTTTCACTATTTTTAAATTTTAAAGCTAATAATTAAAATTTTTAAAAAACTTGACCCAAACCGTCCCAACCAAAAACCCATTTTAAAAATGTAAATATCATTTTTTAATTGCTAATGTCATAATCTTTTTTTTTGGCTACCTTTTTAACATGTTTGGTTTGAAATAATACACGATAATTCTTTTAGCACCAAATCAATCGAAGTTAGCATTAGCCTTTGCTATACATCTACTTTGAGCTACAATTTAGAAGAGATGTGATAATGATGACTAATAAATATGAAATTGTTGGTTATTTCATTCTATAAATAGTAAACACGTCCATTTCATAAAATCTTTTTTCTTCCATAATATTTCAAAAGTAAATTGTGCAAAAAACCCTATTCTTCACTAAAAATGTGCATAAAAAAACACAAAACAGATGTGCCATAATAATGTATGTCATTTACAAAAAGCGAGACATTTTAAACAACAATGTTTTTTTTTTCTTCGCCGCAACTTGCACGTAATCTTGCATAACTCGTTTGGAAACATTATTAGTGCAGGAAAAGCATTTTGATGGTCACTAAGTGCAACAAAAGAATCATGACAATCACTTGAAGATGAAGAAGATACCATTTTCTTTTCACTTGAGAGCCCCACCGTATTTTCTTTTCTTTAGGATTCTGATTCTTTGATATTTTTAATATAGGGTTTTTCTGAAAATGATTTTTGGTTGGGTCGGGTTGGGTCAAGTGTTTTTAAAATTTTAATTATTAGATTTAAAACTAAAAAAATAGTGAAATTGAGAAAGTTCACCGGAAAAGTTATCATTTTCCGATCAACTTATTTTTGTGTTAGTAAACCCAAAGTTAAGTTACTTTTGTGTTAGAAAAAATAGTTAAGTTACTTTTGTAAAAAAAAAGTGATAGATAACTTACCATCCGTGAAATTTACCCAGAAAATAAAGCTCAGAAGAAAAAAAAATAACAAGGATAAGGATGAATAACAAATTGGTTCTCTTTTAATTTATTATAACTAACTATAAATAATATTTGAATTGATCTTATTAGATTTTAAATATTTCTCTCGATTCAAATATATAAAAAAAATTACGCATCGTATTTAAAAAATCAAGGATAAGGAAGAATAATAAAAAGATCTTTTTTTAAAAAAGAAAATGATATGATATTTGAATTCGAATTTAAACAAAATTTGAGTTGGAATGAACTTCTAGCTTCTTAACATATCTTATATATACTCCTACAATAATACACAATGTTAAGCTTCCTTCACTTTTTTGGTTACTTATCATTAGTTTTGTTGGTGAATTTATTTACTGTATTTTTTATATTCTTCAATTTTTTGAATTTATTTTTATTTTAATATTTTTTTCATTGGCTATTTTATATGCAGATGAGTGATGATCATATTACAGGTTAATTTTTTTTTTTTTAACTATAATCAGGTCTGAATTCAAGTAAGTAATAATTTTTCGTTCTAAGTTTGTTCGTTTGATTTTTGATAAAAAGAAATACATTCTATTATGTAAATGATAAATAAAAATCACTTTTTATAAAGAGTTTTAGTCAAAAGAATTTAACTTTGTATTATTATTTTATTAAAATAAGTGTATATTTTATTTTATGTATTTTTTGTGATTATCTATTTATTTAATTGATGCTGCGAGAAATTTTGAACAAGACAAGAAGATTGAGCAACTGATTAATCAATAGCTTTTGTTCTGATGAAAATTTTTCTTATTTATCATCTATTGATCTATTTAAGGTGTTGTCTTCATAGTTATTTACATAACTGATTTTTTTTGTTACTTTATTGATTAGCACAAAAAACTTTATAGCAAATTCTACCGGAACGTTATATATGTAAGTAGTATATATATATATATATATATATATATATATATATATATATTTGAATCTGTAGTTATCTCAAAGTAGATTCTCATATAAATCTGGTCTTTCCCATATGCTAGAATAAATAAGCATTTTTTCTCAAAAAAATGAAAGAAAAAAAAAATAAAAAAATGACTAAATAAGTAAAAGACTAAATCAATCATAAACCCACATTTTGGCGTAATTTCTCCATTCCATATTTTTTAATTTTTTATTTGCCCATTCCACGTGAGGTACAAGATATATAATCATGTTAAAAGTAAGAAAAAGATAATTTTGAGTATTTATTGTGTTGTTTACTATTTGAATTCTTCATTATATTTTTTTCATTTCATTTTCAATTGAACTTTAAGTTTTTAAATTCTCTTTTTAGTAAATCAAATTCTATTACATGATGATTAATATGTTGCTATAATTTGATTGGAGTGGTGGAAGATGTATGGGTTTATCTTTTACTTCTTATTAACAAGGAAGTCTTGATTTATTCACTTAAGTTTTTATCATAATTTATACTTTTTATCTATATTTATTTGTGTTGCAAATATTATAAATACAATTATTATACCAAAAATTTAAAATACATCAAAAGCAAAAAATAAATAAATGTGATACTTGAATTGAAAGTTCTTTGGCATATGAATTATTTACATATTTTAGATAAAAATATTTTTGTTCATAAATTATAATTTCACTGAATTTAAGAAAACAGTTTCAAAAATTAAATCACGTGATTTGATAAAATTTAATTTTATTATATATATATTATATATATATATATATAATAATATATATATATATATATATATATATATATATATATATAACTGAATTTGAATTGAGATGAAATTTTATTTGATAAGAGTGAGTAATTGAAATGAAAACTCTTTATGTTTAACCAGATATCATATCTAAAAGATTGTAACGACCTGTTAGGTCGTTTTGAGCACTAAAACTCTTTTTTCATAGAAGGTCCTTCCCGTAAATCTTTTATGAAAATTTTGAACTATCCGCTTAATTACGATTATTTAGTTTATGAGAAATTGCGAATACTTAATTTAGTTGGTGATTAACGGGCCTAGTCCACTTCCATTTAATACCCTATACCATTGGCCCATGTGTGAGAATGAGTTAAAATAAAAATAAAATTCAATGTTTATTAGTCATAACTCAAAAATTGTGCGGCACACACAAACTGCGAGAAGGGGATTTGGGTTTCTTTAGGTAAGATTCTTGGCTGGAGCACTAGTATTGGACAATTATTATTTGTAGTATCATTGGTGAATGCTCGTAGTGCTTAACGGCGGGGTTTTCATAGTTGTAAGGTTATCTCTGTTCACAACTCATATTGTATGCTCTAAATAATTAGTACTCTTTTTGATGTCATCTGATTGAAATGAAATGCATCATCATTTCCTACTTGAGCGTTATTTTATCATGCGCATGCAATGACATTTAGTTTGAGGGTGAGTAAAAATCGGGCACGTGGAGATCGTCTGTGCTGTAATTGTTGTATAATATGAGTTGGGCATGTGGAGATCGTCTGTGCTGGGGATTGATTGATTTGTGATAGCACATAGAGACCGTTCGTGCTGGTATATGGACCTCAAAGTCCTCCATGGGTCACAAACTCTCAATGTATTGTCGAGGAGTATCGTGTATATACGATTTTGATAACGCCCAAACTACACCTCAAATTAACGAAGCGTAAGCGGTCGTAGTCAAGTAAAGAACCCAACTAGGTTGGGGTCGAATCCCACAGAGAATATGGTGAAGATTAAGCCTTTAGTGAAGTATGTTACTAGTCGTCAATCGTTTCCAGTAAATAAAGGGGGGTTTTGTAATCAACGTGTAAACAAAACAAATAATAAACGTGTGAGTTTTAATCAATATGAGAGAATGCGAACTAGGGACGTGTTCACCATGGCGTTGTAACAATCGATTCTAGGCTTAACAGGGTTCTTTCTATATGCGTGTCACGATGTGATTGCGTCAATGGTATCGTCTAAACGTCTCTCGACCAAAATAACAAATTTCCTTTTCTATTCTCTCGACCTCGAAAAGATGTGCTTTTTAGCTTTCAATCCTAAACATCAAGTAGATTAATCCAGTTACGGCATTAATCATTAAGACGAGAGTTGGTAGTCTCGAATCCTTGTCGTTAATCAAGTTCCCGGTTTTAATCTCTTTACTCAAGCAAATTAAACCTAGGCATGTTCTAATGTTTGCAACCACTAGAAAACGTGACATAAAGTATGATTAACAACGTGACTACATGTAAATTGAACCCGTCGCTACCCAGAATCTATATCGCTACTTTAGCCATGGCTCCCACAACCCTAGTTGCGGGAGTTTTAGTTACTCATGCTCGAAGAATAAATGAAGAAATTCATAATAAAGGAAAGAAGATTCTTACAATATGATGAAAATACCCTTCAATAATCCAAGAACAAGAAAAACCCAGAACTCAAGAACGAATCAAGAACACGAATTCAAGAATACGAAAACGTGTTGCTCTCAAAACCGACTAAAAACTATGCTAAAACTATTGGGTGAACAATATGTACAATAAACCTCTCATAGGGTATTTATAGGAGTCAAAGAAACCAAATCCAAAACGGGTTAGGAGTCCTAAACGCGGACAGCCGCTGACGCGCGTCTGCCTTAACTTGACGGCCAGACTGACGGACCGTCAAGCCAGTGACGGACTGTCGCCTGGACCGTCACTGCTAACCAGTGATGCCGCCTGAAGTTGCTGCCTTGGTGTGACGGTCACTGTGACGGACCGTCACATATGTGACGGGCCGTCACTCAGGCCGTAACTCTTAGGCAGAATGTTGTTTTTCGCGTATTTCCTTCCGTTTCCGTGTTTGTTTCCATTTCCTACAAATACAACATAAAAACATCAAAAACAACAATGGTTGCTTGAAAACGTACGATTGTTCTTAGTAAAAAGGAGTTGAAAGTGCCGTAAATTAGCGGCACATCAACACCCTCAACTTAAAACGTTCGCTTGTCCTCAAGCAACATAACATAAAACAATAAGACGACTCAACTAAGAACACAAACTCATGTCTCTAGCAACTCATGGTCATTCAAAACTTATTCAATTAAATCACGCTCCCTCGTAGCACACGAATGTATGAAACACTAACTTGCAAGGATCCAAACATGTCATTCCGATATGATAGAACATTCTACATACACACGCGCAACTATCCTAACAATCAATAGACAATACAGACATCTTGGTGCCCTCACCACAAAGAAATCCCACACACAAGATTTGGGACTAGGTAAGCGCTCACACTCACAAACGATTTCAAACAATGCACATGCGATACCATAGGCTTGCCCTTACTATTCTATTTCAGTTCTTCAGAAAGCCGCTCAGGATCACTACAGGACTTGTTTAGGCTTGTAATGAGGCTTCGGGTGCAGGTAGGATACATTTAGGGGTTAGTGACTAAGCCCTCCTTGGAACTACCGACATCTTATTACCACATAATTTACTTTGTCCATCCTTATTCACCTTTATATTTCCTTCTTTCTAGCTACAGGTGCGGCCTCTTTATTTTGACAATTCTTTTTTTATTTCTTTTTCGATCTTTTTCATCTCTTTTTTTTTTCTTAGGCACACACCCGACTTTTCATTCTATTCACAACCAATCTTCACTATCCTCTTTTTCTTATCATTCACCTCTCTAGTAGCCACCCTCAACTTAGGCTGATTGCCTGCGTTGAGGTGCACAATGTCCAAGGGAGGACCAGGGCCAAAACAGGGTTTACCTCTATAGTAGCCACCCTCAACTTAGGCTGATTGCCGGAGTTGAGGTGCACGATGTCCAAGGAAGGACCAGGGCCAAAATAGGGATTCAAAGTTAAACAGGAATAGTGACAGGTTATTGAAAGAACAAGGTCAATTATGGCTCAAACAGGGATCAAAGGGGTTATTTATATTTGGACGGTCTTTTAGGTTAAGTGGACTGCACACAAAAAGGGCCTGTGATCCTTTCCTAAGCAACCAAACTTCAAACTTAACAAAATAGACCGGCAAGTTCTAGATGCATGCACAGAGTAAGAATTTATACAAAATACGCTCACACACTCTTGGCACCAAGAAACTATACCACTACCAACTATCAAACAGCCGCTCGGCTTAAGCATACTCATTCTAATCATGATCACACAATGACATCCAAAGATCCAGACAGTCAATCGTTTCAACATAAGTGCACAACCAGAAAAATTTTAAGGGGCTTCTTTTTAGTCCCAAAAACGCCATTTATCACTATAGATACAAAAAAAAAAAAATTTAAACTAACAACCTAAACATGCCGGTTCTACTAGATAGCACATCGGAGGGAAAAGAACTCGGCAACAAAAACCCTCGGTGTTGACTCACAGGTTTCCCAACACCCTCAACTTAGACTCATGCATTGTCCCCAATACATACATATGAAAATTAAAAACTGTGAGAACAAAGGAATACCTGTGAAGTCGATATGACTCAGATTCTGGAATGATGTTGGAGACCGCCAGGGTCTCCAAAACAAGAGAACTCGATGGAGTGTGGCGTTCCAGCTTCCTTTTTGGGCTCCATCGCTAGTCGCGACAACTTCTTCGCTCTTTCTTTGTAGATTCTCTTGCGGTGTTTTCGTTTCTTAGTTCTATTTTCACCGCCTTCCTCTACATGTTTCTCCTCAGGATACACATCAGCAGGGACTTCCTTAATAGCATTGATGACCGCGACCACCCTCATGTCACTTGGTTGCTTCATTACTCTGGACACATCGAACTTGACCATTTCATTGTTCAGCCTGAAGGTCAGTTCGTTTTTCTCCATGTCAACCAAGGCTCTTGCTGTGGCTAGCAATGGTCGTCCCAAGATTATGGGAACTTCGAAATCCACTTCGCAATCCAAGATCACAAAGTCAGCTGGGAAAATAAGCTTACCGATCTTTACTAGCACATCAGACAATATTCCCACAGGTCGCTTTACTGAGCGGTCAGCCATCATCACTCTTATGGACGTTGGTTTAGGAGCTCCCAAACCCAGTTGTTTATAGACGGCTAGCGGCATCAAGTTGATGCTAGCACCCAGATCACACAAGGCTTTCCCGAAGTTGAGCTTCCCAACAGTGCAGGGAACAGTGAAAGCGCCTGGATCTTCCTTCTTTTCGACTAAGGACCTTGAAGAAATAGCGCTGCAGTGGTGGAGGTTATCTTCCGGTTCAAAACTTACCGACCTCTTCTTTGTAATCAAGTCCTTCATGAACTTGGCATAACCGGGCATTTGTTCCAGCGCTTCCACCAATGGTATGTTTATTGAAATCTGCTTCAGCATGGTCATGAAATTCAGGAACTTACCATCGTCAGCTTTCTTCTTCAAACGCTGTGGGAACGGAGGTGGTGGTCGAGGCATCATAGTTGGGAGCCTTTCAGCTTCCTTGCGTTTCTCCGCGGGCTTTGGAGTTTCCTCCTCTACCGCCTCTTCATCATCCGCAGCATCACCTTGAATCTGAATTACCGGATGTGATTCCGGTAATATTTTTCCGCTTCTTGTGGTGATCGCCATACAACTAGCGTCATTCCTCGGATGAGTCATGTCACTCGGCAAAGTACCTGTCTTCCTTTGGTTTAAAGATGCCGAGATCTGACCCACTTGCTGCTCCAATTGCTTGATCGCGGTTGAGTGTGACTCCACTACCTGACTCAATGTTGATAACTCAGTCCTCATTGCCTTTACCCCAGAGTCAGTCGATTCTACCTTCTGTAGCATCTTCGCCATCATGTTCTCAAGTTTGGATGTCTCAGCCTCGCTGCCAGTTTTATCCCGATTACCAGGTGGTATATACAACCCACCTCTATCGGTGTTGTTCCTCCAATTTCCTTGGTCGCGCTCTTTGTAGCCACTTTTCTCATAGTGGTTGTCTCGTTGATAATTCCGACCTTGGTTTCCCTGGCCATTGGCCTGGAAACCCCCCAAGTAATTTGCTTTCTCAGTCTCCATACCTTGGGAACCCACAGCTTGCACCTTCTCCATACCTCCTGAGCACAAGTGCTTTGTCAGGAGATCCAACTGTGTTTTCAGATGCGCCATGTCTTGGTCGCGCTCCTCCTCTTTCCTACGCTGTTCTGCTGACATACCAATGGTATAGGTGCTAGCTGCAACCTCTGAATCTCGTGTGTGCCAGGCCCTGTTGGTTTTGGTGAGCCTATCCAAAATAGCTGTGGCGTCGGCAAAAGTGCGACCCATAAACGCTCCACCTGCTGCGTTGTCTAACGTCGGCTTGGTAGCCGAATTCAGTGCCCTGTAGAAAGTCTACATCAAAAACTCGTCGTTCAGCTGATGGTTAGGGCATTGTGTTAGCTTCTTCTTGAACCTCAGCCAAGTCTCATGTAATGCTTCTTGCGGTTGTTGCCTGAAATCGCTGATCTCGTCCCTCAACTGTATCATCCTTGAGGGAGGAAAGAACCTTTCTAGGAAAGCTCCTTTCAACTCTCCCCAAGTTGCGATAGAGTCGGGGGTCAGCTCTGTCAACCACAACGCTGCCTCATCAGACAGAGACAACGGAAACAACCTGAGCCTGATCACTGTCTGACTCACTCCCGGCAGTTCGAATGACTTGCAGATGCCCACGAAGTTCATCAAGTGACGGTTCGGATCATCACCAGCTACACCCCGGAATACTCCTCTCAAGTTCAACAGCTGAATCATCGTGCTGGTAATGTTGAACTTGGCCCCGGGCGCTAGCGGAGGAAGAACAATGGCGCCCGTAGCGCCAGCTCCATCTAGATCGAGATCCTCATCATTCCGTGCGACATCATCCAGCAGACCACCAACATTCAGATTTTGTTGGGCCTGCAGTTCTGCAGCGATCCTTGCTGTCTCGTTTTGTGCGGCCATATTCTGCCTTAATGTTCTCGCAAGCTCGGGGTCATAAGGTACTGTTGATTCACCCGAGCTTCAGGTACTTGGCATGCACAAATCTGTACCCTATCAAAAACAAAAACAACAAATAAACGTAAAGCAGGAAATTATGACTAAGAGTCAAATAAACACACTAGACTTAATCAAAAACCGTATTCCCCGGCAACGGTGCCACTTTTTGATAAAGCCCAAACTACACCTCAAATTAACGAGGCGTAAGCGGTCGTAGTCAAGTAAAGAACCCAACAAGGTTGGGGTCGAATCCCACAGAGAATATGGTGAAGATTAAGCCTTTAGTGAAGTATGTTACTAGTCGTCATCGTTTCCAGTAAATAAAGGGGGGGGGGTTTGAAATCAACGTGTAAACAAAAAAAATACTAAACGTGTGAGTTTTAATCAATATGAGAGAATGCAAACTAGGGACGTGTTCACCATGGCGTTGTAACAATCGATTCTAGGCGTAACAGGGTTCTTTCTATATGCGTGTCACGATGTGATTGCATCAATGGTATCGTCTAAACGTCTCTCGACCAAATAAATAAATTTCCTTTTCTATTCTCTCGACCTCGAAAAGATGTGCTTTTTAGATTTCAAATCCTAACATCAAGTAGAATAATCCAGTTACGGCATTAATCATTAAGACGAGAGTTGGTTGTCTCGAATCCTTGTCGTTAATCAAGTTTCCCGGTTTTAATCTCTTTACTCAAGCAAATTAAACCTAGGCATGTTCTAATGTTTGCAATCACTAGAAAACGTGACATAAAGTATGATTAACAACGTGACTACATGTAAATTGAACCCGTCGCTACCCGGAATCTATATCGCTACTTTAGCCATGGCTCCCACAACCCTAGTTGCGGGAGTTTTAGTTACTCATGCTCGAAGAATAAATGAAGAAATTCATAATAAAGGAAAGAAGATTCTTACAATATGATGAAAATACCCTTCAATAATCCAAGAACAAGAAAAACCCAAAACTCAAGAATGAATCAAGAACACGAATTCAAGAATACGAAAACGTGTTGTTGCTCTCAAAACCGACTAAAAACTATGCTAAAACTATTGGGTGAACAATATGTACAATAAACCTCTCATAGGGTATTTATAGGAGTCAAAAAAACCAAATCCAAAACGGGTTAGGAGTCCTAAACGCGGACAGCCGCTGACGCGCGTCTGCCTTAACTTCACGGCCAGGCTGACGGACCATCAAGCCAGTGATGGACCGTCGCCTGGACCGTCACTGCTAACCAGTGATGCCGCCTGAAGTTGCTGCCTTGGTGTGACGGTCACTGTGACGGACCGTCACATGTGTGACGGGCCGTCACTCAGGCCGTCACTCTTAGGCAGAATGTTGTTTTTTGCGTATTTCCTTCCGTTTCCGTGTTTGTTTCCATTTCCTACAAATACAACATAAAAACATCAAAAACAACAATGGTTGCTTGAAAACGTACGATTGTTCTTAGTAAAAAGGAGTCGAAAGTGCCGTAAATTAGCGGCACATCAATACGATTGAGAGATTACTGGAAACTTGAGGCATATCATCTCATTACATTGCATTGCATTCCTCCATACTTACTTGATTATGTTCTTAACTGATGTTGAATATTTTGTGGCAATTGATTATCCCTGCTCTAGTGAAAACTTGACTGTAGAATATAGAGTAGACTTATAACTTTGAAAATGATTTCTTACATGATCCCTGTCATTACTTCTTTGTTGTCGGTCTATGATACATAATGGGTACACATAATTTCGTACTCATACTACGCGTGTTGCACTCTTTTGTGGTGCAGATTCAGTTCTGAGCACTAGCGCATCTCGTGAAGCTTCCTGAGTCTGAGCTTAGATTATTTTGGAGTTATGGTGAGCTGCTTGGCTGTTCCGCAGCCCACACCTTCATCTATCTATTATTTATTTTGTCATTTAGTAATCAAATGAGATATTTGCATTAAGACTTATCATTTTAGTTTTCACACTTGAATCGTATTATAGAAACTCTTGTACTTATGACACCAAATCTTTGGTGGTATTTCAGTTATTCCACATTTATTTATGAATGACCTAGAATTTGGGATATTCGATTGTCTCTTTACATTTTTATTTACGTGATTAAATTAAATTATTAAAATTATTAGGTTGGCTTACCTATCGGTTGGAAATATAGGTACCATCATGACTTGTGATTTTGAGTCGTGACAATTTGGTATCATAGAACTAGGTTCATCAATCTGACGAGTACAAGAGTAATGTCTAATAGAGTATTATGGATCGGTACGATAACGTCTGTCTCTATCCTCGAGAGGCTATAGGGCATTTAGGAAATTTCTATTCTTTCATTCTTCATAGTGCATACTTGACTCAGTTGGAATTCTAATTTTGTTGTATTATGCTCTCATAGATGGTACGGACTCGTTCATCCGCGACTGGAGATCATGAGCTTGTACCCGCACTTGCACCCGCTACTAGGGGCACTGCACGAGGTCAAGGTAGAGGCCGTGTGGAAGCACCTGTTGGGGGTCAAGTACCGATAGCCGCTCAGGGTACTGCTAGAGCAGTATCTCCCGATCTAGATGTGGCTCATGGGGATGAGTCAGTTCATGTTGAGGAGTATGGACCACCTCAGATTCCACCCGATTTCATCACTATTCCGGTGCTTCAGGATACTTTAGTTCGTATGTTGGGATTTCTTGAGGGGATGGCTCAGGCGAGCATATTACCTGTTGCCTCCGATAGTTCACAGGCTCGTGTTGGAGGTCAAACTCCAGACTAGACGGTTTCTCTAGGGTTTCAGACTTTAAGCACTCAGCCAGCTGCTGCTGTAGCTCCCCATTTAGATGGTGGGGTATTTTCAGGTATTGCATCACATTTGGCCAATAGGCCTGTCATGACTGTGGATGATCAGAAGATGTTCAGGAGGTTCAGGATGATGAATCCTCCTACCTATTTTGGTGATTTTAGTGAGGATGCATATGAGTTCATAGTCAGTTGTCACGAGAGGTTGCACAACCTGGGATTAGTAGAGTCTTACAGAGTTGACTACACAATATTTCAGATGATCGGTCTTGCCAAACAGTGGTGGAGGGATTATATTGATAGTAGGACAGCTGGATCATCTCCACTTTCATGGGCTCAGTTTACTCAGGTGTTTTTGGATAAGTTTGTTCCATGTAGTGAGAGGGAGAGAAAGAGGGATGAGTCTGAAAAACTAGGGCAAGGGGGTATGTCAGTTGCCGAGTATGAGAGTAAATTCCATGCCTTGGATAGATACGCATTGATGATACTTCCTACCGAGACTGAGAAAGTGAGAAGGTTTGTTAAGGGGTTGATTATTCTAATTCGTATGGGTATTTATCAGGTTGCTGCTTCCGGGGCTACATTTCAGAAGGTGGTAGATGTTGCCAATGAGTGTGAGATGATTCGGCGTGAGAGATTGGAGCAACATGAGGGCAAGAGGGCCTATCATTCAGGCGATTATGGTCATGCTCCACCTAGGAGACGAGGCTACTCAGGGAGGAGCTACCACCCTCACTCGAGTAGACCCATTCATGCCGCTATGCCAGTATCTGAGGTTGATTATTTAGGGCACAGTACTTCCAGTTTGATACATACTTCACAGGGATCATCTTCCTGACCTTTAGGCCGTAAAGGGAATTCTGATCATTTAGGTTCCTCTCATAAGTCTATGCGTCGTAAGGGTTGTTTTGAGTATGGTGACATGGGATATTTTTTGAGGGATTGCCCTAGGACCAGACGTGATGGATCGTATCATTGTTCTCAGGCTTTGACTTCTAGGACTCCACAGCCTCCGACTAGTAGAGGTGCACAGAGTGGCAAAGGTGGCTCTCATTCAGGTAGGGGTGGTTCTCATTTAGGTAGAGGTGGTGAGGTGCTGGTCGTGGAGGTCTACAGTTTGAGGGCGGTCGTGCTCAGTGTTATGCTTTTTTGGGTAGGCCGGAGGCAGAGGCTTCAGATGTTGTTATCACAGGTATTATTCCAATTTGTCATCGGTCAGCTACAATATTATTTGATCCAGGCTCTACCTATTCTTATGTGTCTACATACTTTACTTCGAGTCTGGATATGTTATGTGAGCCGCTTGAGTTGCCTGTGCATATTTCTACTCCTATTGGGGATTCTGTAATGGTCGATCAGGTATATAGATCATGTGTCGTTACCTTGATGAGATATGATACTCAAGCATAGTTGAAGGTCTTAGATATGGTAGACTTCGATGCTATTCTTGGGATGGATTGGTTATCTCCTTACCACACCATTTTGAACTGTCATGCCAAGAAAATTACATCAGCTATGTCGGGGATTCCTAGAGTCAAGTGGAGAGGTTATCTTAGCCATGCTCCAAAGAAAGTAATATATTTCCTTAGGGCTCTTTGGTTGGTAGAAAAAGGATGTTTGGCGTATTTGGCACATGTTTGGGATACTAGCGTGGGGACTCCAGTTCTCGAGTCTATTCTGGTGGTGAGTGAGTTTTCTGAGGTATTTCTGATGGACCTACCGGGACTTCCACCTGATCGTGATGTTGATTTTTGTATTGATTTGGAGCCGGGCACCCAGCCTATTTCTATTCTACCATATCGGATGGCACAGACTGAGTTGAAAGATTTGAAAGAACAGTTGCAGGATTTACTAAGTAAGGGGTTTGTTGACACCCAATTTTTACCCTCCACATTGAGAATTAATCTTGAGCCCTTTTTGAATTTTAAACAATTTTTGAAATAATTATTTTGTAAAAATGGATGAAATATTTTTTAAATGAGCTTTATAATAGTTTTGAGTAAGATTTTATATTTTTCATACTTTTATGTGAAATTTATAAGAGTTCACTTAAAGAACTATTTTTAAAGTTTCATTTCGTAAGAAAATCTTTTTAAAAAATTAACGCTTGATTTTCCTCCAAATTATTTCAAAATGAGGGATTAATTGAATAAATTAATTTCATAATTGTTAAAGGAGGTAATTATGTGTTAAACATAATAATTATTTTAAATTGTTTAAATTAATCAAGCTCAAGAATTAACTTTAACTGATTCGTCTCTATGTCTATTCTAGCCTAAGTCCTCAAAACTATTTCAATTTTAGCCAAATACTACCTATTTATTCCTTAATTGGCCACATTTTGCAAAATGTGGCCAAATCCTCAATACACCTTATAACTTCTTTATTCAGCCAATCCTTTGTCCAAATAACCTGCCTGCCCACTTCATTTCATCACCCACCTTCGACCCGTCCGACCCAAACCCAACACTCACCCATATACTCTTCTTACCCTTTATCTCTCAACAGAACAACAAACAACCCCTTATATCTCCTCCTTATCTCTTTGTACAACACTCAAAAACAGACAAACCCAGCTGCTCCGTTAAACAACAGCTCCAACAATGAGCAATAGCAGCTGCAAACGACCCCAAAACCTGTTAAAACCCCATCAAAATCCCTTCTGTTTCCGTTAAGAGCATGCTGGCAAATTGAGAACCTTCTAGAGGTGGCTAGGTTTCAATTTCTCCATAAATTTGGGGAATTTTCGTACCATTTTTTTTGCTGTTAAGCCTCATCCAAGAGGAAATTCGAATTCCTCAAGCGAATTTCCCGAAACACCCATCTGTTTTCCCCCTCATTTTCACCTGATTTTCCCCTATATAAACCCTCTCTTTCTTTGAGTTGAGTAGCTGGCTTTTGGGGGAAAACTTGGGAATTTTGGTGGAGCATTTCACTAATCTCAGGTAATCAGAAGTTTCAGAAAAAGAAACATACAAAAGAGTATAATTCCGGCAAAGTGAGTTTAGATTCCGGTGGTGAAAAGTCTCCGACAAGCTCGTAAATATCAGGCGCTGCCCCAAAAGAGAGGACGAGAACGTCGCTCACATGATGTATAGTATAAAAGCTGTTGAATCTGAAATTGGCAGACCCCTAGATTGACTAGCTGGAACCTTTTTCATCTACCTCTTGCTTGATTAAATTGGCATGATGACGAGTTGGTATATTCTCCTAGCCTAAATGATAAATATACTGTGAAATATATTGTGTTGGGATTGGTTCACCCTTGGACCGAACCAAGAATTATTCGTAACTCTCGTAAGCATAAGCATGAACTTCCCTATCTCTTTTCTTTGGTTAACTATAAATTTCGTAAATGTTTCTCTCAACAGTAAGGTTATTTTTAAATAAAAGAAGGCTTCTGGTAGTTTAACATAATGTTTCCTTTAAATGAACGTTTACACTTCTCGTAGTTTAGAAATGTTTGCATTTCACTGGCCTGACAATTTGAGTTCAATAGAGGGCTTAACCAAATTTCATGTTTGCGAAAATATTGAATCTCTATGATCCCTTTACTGCGTGTTTGAGGTTTGTTCTAAACATTCAGCCTTGTAGGCTTAAAATTTACAACTTGTGAATCTGCCCCTCTAAATAGATTTGAGGATTAATTGTTTATTTGGAGTCTCTCATCTGTTAACACAGGAGCATGTTTGAGGTCCTAATTTTCAAACTTACTAGATCAAATGTGTTTCTGTATGTTTCAACTCTTAGTCGGGATTAGTTAAGAAAGCTAATACATAGTTTCACTAAGTATTTGAGGAATTATTATTTATTAGTTTGATTTTCTTGGTGCGAATATTAATCCTTCTCTTTCATTTTACATGTGATACCACCTCGAGTCCACTCCATACTCCCTCTCCCTTGCATTTCGTTGGGCCTGTATGCCTAACAAATTCCTCGTGGAGTAGACCTGAAACAACAGATTCAAGACCTTGAAGAGTTTGAGAACAGATAAAAAATAGTCGGGTGGGCCAAAGCCCATAAAGTGAAGGTGAAGCAGCAACAACCCGTAATGGGCCAGAATTCGAAAGAAAAATGGATCAAAATCCATTAGGAGCAGTAGCAAGCCCAAAGGGGCTGAAAATGGAGGAAAATTGGACTCAAAGTCCAAGTCTTGAAAATGGTGGGCCAGAAGCCCACAACTTAGATTTAGGACAGGTTTTAAATTGAGCTAAAGAGCTTGATTATCTACTCATCTTTCTCTTTATTTGTATAATTTTTAAAATATTATTGTACGTAAAACTAACCTTTTATCTAACTTGGTTATTTTCCCTTCAGAGTTCCATGTCTAATTTTCGCAAGACAACTACCTTTGTTTAAAATTGTTAGTCTTTGAAATCTTGTCAATTATTGAAATATTTGCCACCAAGTCTCGTTTGCAAAATCTGTTCAAATTACTTATCATTTTCGTCACAAATTAATACTTTCTTTTGTGGAAAAGTGTTTTTCTTACTTAATCGTTAAATCCTCATTTTTCAAGTTAGTCATAATAAAGAGTTTTCAAAAATCAATCGGATAACTGCGTGTTAGCAGATATTTTAGGTGCCTTAAAACCCTTCCTAAAATGTTAATATGAACTTCTTACCCGAATTTCTTGAATTTGAAGATTTTTATCTGTTTTAAATCTTTTGAATAGTTTTGCTAAAGGTTTTCTTGATTTTTCCTAAAAATTAAGTGGCGACTCTGTTTAATTGAATTTGAGAATTTTTATAAGTTTTTGAATTTAATTCAAGTCAAAATCGTTTAAAAAACGAAGTTGCGTTTTCTTTTCAAAAATAAAGAAAGTTAAAAGATGCGATTAAACAGAAATGACGACTCTGCTGAGGAATTTAACTAAGTTCTAACCAAAATGATTTTTCTAACTCTTATGTGACTAACTATTCGAGTTTGTAATAGATAGTAAAAGTAGCTATTTGTAATTTACCTGTTTAATTTTCGCAAATTATAAATTGTCATTGCATTTCATGGCATGCTTCCGCCGAACGACACTTTATTTTGTTTTGGATCGCAAAAAGGACGGTTATGCGGGTTGCAGCCGTTACTATCACTTAAAAACCCAAACAATTCCCGAGGCACCCTGATGGGTAGTGGGATCGTTGGCCGATTCAGTAATCGTCATTGTCTCACCCTGAGATGTCCACTCGGGTCGCCCAGTCTCATTTCAAAACCCACTCTAGACACCTAGCGTAGAGCGAAACCAAAATCTATTTTTAGGCATTGACTTAGGATGACCCAATACCTAAGGGGTATGGGGTCCATTAGTAAGACCACCTTGTGTTCGAAAGGCCTACGACCCGATAGAACAATCAACCCCTACGTGCTCAATTGAAGGATGTGATGTCGAGTTGTATGAACCATTGTCCCTCGAGATTGGGATATATTTAGATAGTTTTTTATTTTTGAAGATTGTCACCCGAAAGGCGTTCGGAATTTGCAAGAAGTCCAAGAAGTTCAAAAATGAAGGAACAACCATGATGACCTAGTTTAGATTCGTATCCCTGCGTGAGACTGATTTTGATGTACATTCCTTTTCCCGTAATTTTGTACCCCTATTTTATTTAGTCAATATGTATAAATATATTTTGGGGCAATGGAACGTTTACAAATGACATACACGTCCTTCAATTTTTTAGGCCTACCTTTGGCATAAAAAGGTCACATATCCGTATAGGACGCGCTATGAATTGTAAGGTGATATAACTGTTTTACGTGCTTACGTGTGTTGCTTAAATCAAAGGTGAATTGATCCACTACTACTTGAATATTTTTTAAAACCCATAGGCAAGGATAAAAGCCCACCGTGCAATGTCCGACCAAAATCGCTCTTGGAGTTCTTCAAATTTCCCCAGAGAAATTCAAAGACTTCTTAAAATCCCCTTTAAGACTTGTTTCTACCTCTTCAGAAAACGAACTTGCCATATATGAACAATATCCTTTCAAGGTCCGCCCTTAAGATATTTTCACTTCCCCACTTCGACGGAGATGCCAAAAAAAAAAATAACGCATCAAGTGCTACAGGACAAGCACCAGAAGATGAAAAACTTGACAAGTCAACTCTACCTGATAGAATCTACTTACCCGAAATCGATGGGCAAATTTTTGTCCGTCAAATCCTTGAGTCAATAAATACCCGTGGATCAATTTGCCTTGATGAAAAGAAGCTTTTATGTGTTTATTACCAGTTGAATACCTTGTATTGCTTGTCACCAACAAAATTTAACATATCGGCCTTTGAGTTGTTTTTATTTCAACAGGTAATAGAAACTGATCTGTGTTGACGAAACTGGCCGAACATCCCTACTTCACCCGCTCAAAGGCACAAATACATTCCTCTTCTAACCCGCTCTTCGCTAAGGATAAAATGACTGACAATGAGGAAGAAAATATTTTGACTGTCAGAGACAATGTTATCACTGAACAAAGCAAAATGATTGCGGAACTTGCAAGAAAATTAGAAAAGATGCAAGAAGAAGTACAGAAAGCCAAAGATATGGCTAGTTTGGCTATTGCCGCCAATACTCCAATTCTGGGAAACTCCCAACCTCCTCTTCAAATCCCTCCGCTCAATTTTTCGATAACCGAAAACCATCTGAGGGGCATCCCTCCTGCCTCCGCACCTAGACCTTCCAACGAACGTCTCTCAAATAATCCTCCTCATATCGGATCCTCGTATCAAACTCATACTCCTCCTACCCAGCACACTAATCAAAACAACAACCCAAATGCCTATCTCCCACAAAACCTCCCTCCAAATTACCAAAATACGCCATTAAATGCCTACAACTCCCAGAATAACCATCCTAACATCCTCAATCCACAGAACTATACCCTCACATACCCAAATATAATTCCACATATACAGCCTTCACTAGTCAAGAATATGACACCTCTTACTTTCCATGCTACGGTAGAACCATATACCGGCCTTCCAGAGAGTCTCGAGCTCCACCACTATGAGGAAAAGGATAAAGAGTTGAGGTCCACGGAGAAGAAACGTGATCATGACATGACCCAGATAAAAGAAGAGATAGGAAAGATCAGGGAGTTTTGAGGCCCATCCTATGAGAAAGGCTATAACTACGATGATCTCTGTATCCATCCAGAGATGGATCTGCCAGACAGATTCAAGATCCCCAAGTTTGGGACCTTCAATGGTATTGGGAATCCTGAAGCTCATTTAAGAAGCTATTGCGATCAAATAGTCGGTGCTCGAAAAAATGACGCTCTGCTAATGAGACTGTTCAGCCGAAGTCTAAGTGGAGATGATTTGGAATGGTTCACCTCTCAAGAACTAAAGAAGTGGTACAGATGGAGTGATCTGGCCCGAGACTTTGCCCAAAGGTTCGCATATAATGTGGAAGTCATCCTGGACCGATACTCTCTAGGTCGTATCAGATCGAAATCAAATGAGGACTTTCGAGACTATGCTTATCGATGGAGAAAAGAGGCAGCGAGAGTTCGGCCTCCTATGACTGAAGAGGAGATAAGCACAGTGTTTATGCGCTCTCAAGAGTTGGAGTTCTATGACAAAATGATATCAGCGGTTAAAGCCAAGTTTGCCGATTTAGTCAAGATCGGTGAGATTATAGAAGAAGGTCTCCGCAGTGGCAAGATTACCAAGACCACGACATCCTCAGGATCGACAAGATTTTCCAAGAAGAAGAGGTAAGAGGTATCTTTAGTATCCTCCAATCCTAGCAAGAAATCGAAGAAGCCCTTCGGAGACAACTATAAAAATTCACTTGTTCCAACAATCTCTCCCCCAGCTCCACAAAGTCCTCAACCCATTTTTTATACTCAGTCCATTTACCAAACTCCACAAATGCAGCCCATTTACCAAGATCCCCCCTAAAACTTTCAAGTGTATAAAAAAACTCCCGAGAATCAGAACAATCGCCAGGTTCCTCCTCCTGCCAATGCAAATCTCCCTCACTCAAATTTGGAAAATAAAGCTCCTCGGACTTTCACCCAGTTAGCTGAAACCAGAACTCAGTTATATGAGAGATTGAAGGTTGCCAGACTTATCCAGCCTATTCCATCCAACCCTGTAAATCCTGGCTCTCATTTCTTCAGGGCTGACTGACATTGTGCTTATCATTCCGGAGGAGTTGGGCATGACACCGAAGATTGCATTAACCTGAGGCACAAAATTCAGGATTTGATTGATCTAAGAGTGGTCACACTACAAATAACACCGCCAAATGTTAATAACAACCCGCTTCCAAATCACGGAGGAGCCACTATTAACATGATAGAGGTTTATGAAGAATGGGTTATGAGTAAGTCAATAGTGCCAGTTAGCCCTAAAAAGCAGGAAATGCCAGAAAAAGCTATAGCCGATTTGAGTATTGTTAAACTACCTTTTGAAGGGTTAATGCGCAACAATGCCTTGCACGTCACTGTCAAATGTCAAGAGAAGATTATAAATGGAGTTTTGATTGACGATAGTTTGGGTCTGAATATTTTTCCGCTATCCACACTCACTAAGCTAGACTATGATCTGGGAAAAGTTTGCCAGAGCAAGATCAACGTGAGAGACTTTGATGGCGGTCAAAGAGACACTATCGGGAAAGTCAACTTATACATCCAAATGGGACTCGCCGAGTTTCGTATAGAATTTCAAGTCATGGATATTACCACCAGTTATAACTTGCTTCTTGGAAGGCCATGGATCCATGAAGCCGGAGCTGTACCATCAACCTTGCACCAGATAGTGAAGTTCATTTGGGAAGAACATGAGGTGGTGATCCACGGAGAAGGAAGTCATTTGAGCCATCCTAATGGTTATGTCCCTGTGATTGAAGAAGTCCCGGGAGGAAGGAATCTCTACATAGTAGAGATCGTCAATGCCACTAGAGAAGATCTTGCTCCTCAAATTCCCATGCCACCCATCTATAAGATACTTGCAACTACAATGCTGAGGAGTGGATACGAGCCGGTCTTTGGGTTGGGAAAGAATTCTGATAGTATGAAAGAGCCTTTAAGCATCCCTGGACAATTGACCAGGCATGGACTAGGGTATGTGGCCCGAGAGGACAAGGCGAGAGTACAATAAAAGAAGCAGTCAGGACTGCCTAAGCCACTTCCTCACTTATATCAGTCATTCCCAGTGCATATCGGTCCCCCAAGTGACGGGTTAGAGAATGGAATAGGAGGTCTGTTCAAGGAATGTGGTGCTATAACAGAAGAAATCCCCATAGAAGCCATTATTAGGGATGCCAGGCCTGACAAAAATCTACAAAATTAGGTCACAAATCCCCTTGTGACTCTCCGCTTGGCTGGGTAGGCAAAGATTCTGTTTTATGAAAAATCGGTGATGGTCCGGATGAGGCTCTGCGACCCACCCTTTATGTTTTAATATTCCTCGTACTGTTTATTGATTTCCAAAAGGCATGAACCTACATTCATGTGGGTTGTAGCCATAGTTTGTAAATATTTCTGAATTTCAATGAAAGCCTCCTTATTTTAAATATTTACTGTTCAAAATTCATTTATCTTTACTTGTTATTATCTAACCCGTTTTGTTTTGGTTTCAGTAATAATACTTTAAAACCTGCCACTGTCATGTCATATCAAGAGCTTAAGAAACAAACCAAGCTAGATGATGATGATTTCGAGGAATATGATGAAGAAACTATGGTTCCTGAAGAATTAACAGAGGAATTGAAAGACTTTGAGAATCGAGAAAGGCCCAACCTAGAGGAGACTGAGATGGTCAATCTGGGAGATGGCTAAGAGGTCAAAGAAACCATAATCAGTATCCATCTGACAGAATCACAAAAAAGAGAACTCATCAAATTACTCCGAGAGTACATCGACATATTTTCTTGGACCTATAGCAACATGCTGTGTTTAAGAACAAACATAGTCTCTCACAAGTTGCCTATCAATCCAGGGTTTGACCCAATCAAGCAAAAGACTCAAAAATTCAAGACAAATCTAAGCTTGAGAATGAAAGAAGAAGTTACCAAACAGATACAGTCCGGGGTGGTAGAAGTCACAAAGTATCTGACTTGGCTGTCCAATATCGTCCCAGTTCCCAAGAAAGATGGGTAGATCAAAATTTGTGTCGACTATAGAGACCTGAACAAGGCTAGTCCCAAGGATAACTTTCCATTGCCCAATATGCACATCCTCATCGATAACTGCGTAAAGCATGACATGCAATCATTCATGGATTGTTTTTCTGGGTACCACCAGATTGTAATGGACAAAGAAGATGTGGAGAATATGACTTTCATCACACCTTGGGGTGTCTATCATTACCAGGTAATGCCGTTCAGCCTTAAGAATGACGGTGCCACCTACATGAGAGCCATGATGGCCATATTCCATGACATGATTCATAAGGAGATCGAAGTGTACGTGGACGATGTGATTGTCAAATCCCGTGAAAGTTCGGGTCACTTAGCTCATTTAAGGAAGTTCTTCGACTGACTGTGGAAGTACAATCTGAAGCTGAACCCTGCCAAATGTGCTTTTGGGGTCCCAGCTGGTAAGTTGTTGGGCTTCATAGTCAGTAGAAGGGGCATCGAGCTCGATCCCTCAAAAATCAAGGCAATTCAAGAGTTACCTCCCCCGAAGACCAAGAAATAAGTCATGAGTTTCTTGGGAAGGCTGAATTATATTAGTCGATTCATAGCCCAGTCAACGGTTATTTGCGAACCCATATTCAAGGTGCTAAAGAAAATGCACCGACCAGCTGGACCAAAGAATGCCAATAAGCCTTTGATCGCATCAAGAATTATTTATCCAGTCCACCGATATTGGTTCCTCCAAGGGAAGGAAGTCCATTGTTGATGTATCTGTCGGTCTCAGAAAATGCCTTTGGTTACGTCCTGGGGCAACATGATGAAAGTGGAAAGAAGGAACGAGCGATTTATTACTTGAGGAAGAAGTTCACCCCATACGAGGCTCATTATACTCTGCTAGAAAGGACCTGCTGTGCTTTGACTTGGGTTGCCCAGAAGTTGACACATTATTTTTCATCCTACACGACATATCTCATTTCCAGAATGGACCCCCTGAAGTACATATTCCAAAAGTCCATGCCTACGGAAAAATTGGCCAAATGGAAAATGTTGCTAAGTGAGTTCGACATTGTATATGTGACTCAAAAAGCGATCAAAGGACAGGCCTTAGCGGATCACTTGGCAAAAAATCCGGTTGATGAAGATTATGAGCTACTCTGAACTTACTTCCCAGATGAAGAGACTATGTTCATAGGAGAAGATATCGAAGAAGTATACCTCGGTTGGAGATTGTTCTTCGATGGAATGGTCAATTTCAAAGGTTCAGGCATTGGAGCAGTCTTGGTATCAGAAATTGGTCAGCACTACCCGGTGACAGCCAAACTCCATTTCTCGTGCACCAACAACATAGCCGAGTACGAAGCTTGTATCCTCGATATTCAGTTAGCTATTAATATGGATATCTGAGAACTCATGGTTATTGGTGATTCTGATTTGCTAATTCACCAAGTCCAAGGAGAGTGGGCTGTGAAAAACCCCAAGATTGTGTCATATGTGAAGTTGGTACAAAGTTTGTGCAAGAGGTTCAGAAAGATTGAGTTCAAGCATACGCCAAGAATTCAAAATGAATTTTCTGATACTTTGGCAACCATATCTTCCATGATTCAGCACCCCGATCAGAATTACATCGATCCGTTGGTGATAGGTTTGAAAGAGCAACCTGCACATTATGCTTAAGTTGAAGCAGAGTTGGATGGAAAACCATGGTATCACGATATCAAGAGGTATCTATAAGTCGGAGCCTATCTCGAGGATGTGACTGCCAACCAAAAGAAAACCATCCGCCAAATGGCCAACAAATTTTTTCCTAAATGGAGAAATCCTGTATAGGAGGACTCCAGATCTCAGATTCTTAAGATGTGTTGACTCGACCGAAGCCACAAGGTTGCTAGAAGAAGTACATGCTGGAGTATGTGTGCCTCATATGAATGGGTTAACCCTAGCCAAGAAGATCTTATAAGCCGGATACTTTTGGATGACCATGGAAAATGACTGTAGCAAGTTCGTGCAAAAGTGTCACAAGTGCCAGATCTATAGAGATTTGATTCGAGTGCCACCCACTGAGCTTCATGCTATGACCGCACCCTGGCCTTTTGTATCTTGGGGAATGGATATCATTGGTTCCATCAAGCCACCTGCCTCAAATGGGCACAGATTCATCTTGGTAGCCATTGATTATTTCACCAAATGGGTGGAAGCTGCTTCTTACAAATCCGTAACCAAGAAGGTTGTAGCTGACTTTGTCAAGAATAATTTGATTTGCCAATTCGAAATCCCCGAGTCAATTATTACCAATAACGGAGAAAATATGAATAGTCACCTGATGAGAGAAATATCTGAGCAATTCAAAATCACTCACCGAAATTCGACTGCGTACCATCCACAAATGAATGGAGCTGTGGAAGCTGCCAACAAGAACATCAAGAAGATTTTAAGAAAGATGGTTGATAATCACCGATCTTGGCATGAGATGTTGCCTTATGCTCTATTGGGGTACCAAACAACTGTTAGAAATTCGACCGGGGAAACTCCTTATATGTTGGTGTATGGTTCAGAAGCAGTGACACCCGTTGAAGTCGAAATACCACCCCTTTGGATCATTCAAGATGTCGGACTGAGCAATGAAGAATGGGTTCGCGCTCGTCACGAGCAACTCAAGTTGATTGATAAGAAAAGAATGAGTGTCGTATGCCATGGTCAATTGTACTAGCAACGAATGATTCATGCATTTAACAAAAGAGTAAGAGACTGCATGTTCGCCATAGGACAATTGGTCCTTAAGCGTATTTTCCCTCACCAGGAGGAGTACAAAGGGAAATTTGCACCTAAATGGAAAGGCCCGTATGTTGTCCAAAAAGTGTTATCTGGAGGAGCCTTGATTCTATCTGAGATGGATGGTCAAGTGTGGACTAAACCGATCAACTCTGATGCTGTGAAGAGATACTATGCCTAAAGATGGTTTTTCTTTCATTTCTTTCCCTGTAATCGCATTTTCTGATTGTAATTGTTTTGAACTTAGTAAAAGCTTAAAATTTCCCTATCCTCTATGTACGAACTATGTTTGACCTGAATCCTCAAGAATGAGATACGTAGGCAGCCTGTGTCAGCTTCAGTCAACCCCTTAGAAAAATCTATCTTTCCCCTTCCTAACTTGAACTACGTTCGACCTGAATTCTCAAGAATGAGATACGTAGGCGGCCTTTGTCGGCCTCGGTCACCCCTTTGTTTATTTCCAACATTCTCCCACTTCGAGTGTGGGAACTATGTTTGACCTGATTCCTGCCTCAACAAAATATGTAGGAGCCACAACGGTTCGGTCATATCACCCAGGAAATGAAAACTGGGGCAGGATTTTTGAGAAAGGAATCTCGAAAATTCAGAAGGCAAAGAGCATCCTCCAGCAAGTCAGAATACAGAATGTGCCGAAAAGCAACCAAAGTGAATATCGAGAAAGAATCTCATAATCCCCACAGAGTCTCAAGTCTCTTGCCAATGGAATGAGATTCATCATGAAACCTTTAACTGGGGTAGAAATTTTGAGGAGGAACTCAAAATTTCCACCGAGCTTCATTTAAGAGTTTAGAAACAAACTCCAAAGAAATCCCTAACATCGAGAGATCAGAGCCTAGTTCAAAAATTCTCAGTCCTTGGTGGATTAATCCCTAGCTGTGACAGATTTCTTGAATAGCATTTCTGAATTCCCTAGCTAGGATGACAAAGGATCTCCGTAGTGTGCCAACAGTATGTCAGAAACATCAAGACCTCGAATAAAGGACATGCGTTGAGCTAGAACATGACATAACGGGCAGAGACCTTTCACAAAATATCCTTTTTCAAAATCTTGGTTTTCCAAAGAACTTGTTTGAAAAATCTTTACAAAAGATTAGCTCTACTGCTTTATAATTTGACTTCGTCTTATGTCTACCGCGATCCAGGGAGTCAAAGACGACAAGTACCCGAGAAAGGAAGCATCCCGAACATATGGGTAAGACATTTGGTTAAAGTCCAACACAATATATTTACGATATGATGATGACTGAGCAAATTTATATGCTTAGCAGATCACATCAGCAACAACCCAAAAGGCTTAAAAATGGACCAAAAATCCATTAGAACAGAAGTAGCAACAGTGATAGTCCAAAATGGATTGAACGTGGAAAAAAGTTGGACTGAAAGTCCAAGTGTAGTGGAAGTAATGGGCTAAGAAGCCCAAGTCATAGTTATTATTCTTTCTTTGATATTGTTTTGATATTATTTGTTATTTTGCTGACACTTCATAGTTTAATTAACTTAGTTAAGTCCCCTAAGGAATTGTTATTTCTTATTTGTGTTTTAATTCGGCCACTTAATCAAATAAATGATTCTTAAATTAATTTTTATTCTCACTTGACCTACTTGTGTTAAGTCACTAAAAATAGAATCTTTATCACAATTCTCGCTATTTTTCAAAAACTTACTTGGATTTAATACTTATGAAAGAATGAAAAATACTTATTGTCCATTTTCAAACGGTAGTTACCTTTCTTAAAATTCTCAAGTATAAAGCACGTTTCCCTTAAACTATTTTCAATAATTTCAAACTTCTTCATTTATCCTTAGGTAAATTATTTTGTTGGTAATATTTTCGTATTTTTCAAAACTAAATATTTTTCAAAGTTAGTCAAAATAAGAGTTTGTTTTAAATCGCTGGATAACCACGAGTTAGTGGATGTCCCGAGTTCTTTTAAAACCTTCTCGGGATATTAATATGAACCTCTTACCCATAATCTCTTTATTTTTAAAATCTTTATCTATTTTAGATTTTAGAAATTTTTAAAGGTTTTCTTAATTTCCCTTTAATTAATTAAGTGGCGACTCTTCTTTATTTGAAAAAATTATTTTGAAACTTTAACTTAGTTTTCGAAATGATTTTCAATAGTCAAAACATAAATCATTGTTTTTCC
The DNA here is from genome assembly GCA_003996215.1 of Jaltomata sinuosa. Lineage (NCBI taxonomy): Eukaryota > Viridiplantae > Streptophyta > Magnoliopsida > Solanales > Solanaceae > Jaltomata > Jaltomata sinuosa. The sequence goes on from QJPP01000379.1 coordinate 652,107, forward strand.
CTAAAATAAGCCCTATCATCAATCCGGGAAACCTCCCTAGCAGGCTGCACCCTTCCCTGTGTTACCATTACCTCTGTTACCACCACAGCCTCCCTGATTATTACCTCGCCCACCTTATGGATGACCCCTTCCATTGCTACCTCTACCTGCTGGAACTACAACCTTGGCCTGCTGTTGAACCTGATTACCTGCCTGCCTCAGAGGACACTCCCTCTTGAAGTGACCCATATCTCCGCAATGAAAATAACCTCGCTTAAGAGAGGGCTGCTGACCAAAGAATAGGAAGCCTCCTGGCCTCTAGGAGCTGGAGACTACTGAATAGCCCCTGAATGACCACCGGTAGAAGTTGGCAAGGCTGACTGAATAGGACGAGTTGAATGAACCTACAGGCTGGGACCTCTGGAATAAGAACAACTTAAATTACCCACACTCTGGGACTTATTGGCTAATACCTTATCCTGCCCTACTTTCTTAACTCCCTCCAGTTTCTTCACATAGTTAGTCACCTCATTAAAACTCTTCCCTGCAGAAGTCATGTGAATAGATAGAACCTATAATTCACTATTTAGGCCCTTAACATACAACTGGATCCTCTCCTCCTTAGTGCCCAACATCTGGGTAGCATAGCGAGACAAGGCATGAAATTTAGCATCATAAGCTGTAAAAGACTTGTTGCCCTGCTCAAGAGCTAGAAATTCATCCTTCATGCGATCCCACAGAGTACCGGGCACATATTTCTCCAAAAATAGGGCATGAAACTAAGCCTAAGTCATTAGAGGGAAAGCTGACGAATGCCACTCCACATGGGCCCTCCACCACTGCTTGGCATCACATTGCAGTTGGAAAGTCACAAACTCAACCCCATGTTATTGTAAACACCCCAACTTGGGCAACCTTTCATAGCAATCTTAGATGAACTCAAAATCATCCTTATATTTTGTGCCACGGAATGACGGAGGTTTCATCTTTAGGAACTTAGTCGACAACTCATGCTTGGTCCCAGTCATGACAAGGCCTAGCACCAAATGGAAGAATGCATCTGTACCGGAGGCCTCATACATCCTGGGAGCTAAAGTGGCAGCGAGATGGGCACCTGGAACCTGAGTAGCCATCATAATGGGAGTGGCTCCAGTACTAGCCAACCCACTCAGGAATGCCAACACCTACTAATTAACCTCAGAAGACATAGAGGGGAGACATGCACCTCCAACTAGTGTTGCCACCACTAGTTCCATGCCATCCTCATGCACTACCTTAGCCTTCTAAACATGATCCTGGGGTGGTGGAGGTGTCGCTGGCCTCTGGTCAGCCGCTACCTGAGCTCCACCCCTGGCGGGTGTTGCTCTTGCCCTTCCCGTACCCCTACCTTGCCCATGAACTGCCGATCCCATAGCTGGAGATGCTGCCCTTGCTATATTCCGTCTAGTGTTCACCATGTGCGGACAAAAGAATGAAGGAGGTCAGATACCAATTTGGATCACCAGATACCAATTGGAATCAAGTTATAGAACGAAGGAAGAAAGAAGAGATAATTTCCTAAAGTTTTGTAGCCTCTAAAAGAAAAGTACAGACGTCTCTATACCATTCTGCAAGACCCTACTAGACTTGTTTTGGTACGATGAGATCAATGAACCTAGGGCTTTGATACCATATTTGTCATGACCTAAACCGCCATGAGTAGGACCCATACTAAATCACCGGTGGGAGAACAAATACTTAACCCATACATGAAGCAACTAACACCAATTTAATAGATAAAAGCAAGATTCACGTCTAAAATTTAAAGGATAGAAAACCTGAGGAAATAATCCCCTAGAATCTGAAAGTCGCGTACCAAAACTACTAATCAAGTATGAAAGACAGGGATGCAACCTCAAAACATAAAAATTCTAAGTCCGAACAAAGGACTAGAACTAGCAGAAGAATCCATGGTAGCCCGAAAGATGCTGCTCACCCTTGGATTCGGAAGTTGTCTGAACTACAACTGAGGTCTCGCAACAGCTGCCAGAATATGCCCTGTACTCAACAAAAGAAGAGAAAATACAGTATCTGTACACAAAATAATAGTGTACTGGCAGGATCATTGGCCAGCTCGAAAATACAAAATATGAACATATAACCATAACTTAGTAAAACAGGACAAACATGTATAAATCAAGTCAAGTGAATATAATTAAGACTCTCAATCATCAACCTAACTTAACAACCACATAATACATGTCCAAAAACAAAAAATAAGGTACCACATATGATTTTGTCACATACTTCAAGTAACCCAGACCACCCAAGAATGCCTAGGACATCATCTATAGTGTTCAACATGCAATCCCGGTTTACAAAAGAAACCACCTTAGCATTTAAACTCTCCTACCTGGCCATTTATGGACCAATATGTAAAAATATCATCACAACAGATAAACCGGGTTCACTCATGGAACCAACACAGATAATAACAAACAACCTGTACTAGGCATGGTACCCGAGCTAACAATAATATAATATGTACCAGGCGTGGTACGCGAGACAACCGATGAATAAACCTGTACCATGCATGGTACTCAAGCCAACCAATAAAATGCACCAGGCATGATACCCGAGACAATCAAAGAATCACAAATAGCATAACAATCACAACCATAATGAATACACACCGCACTTGTACAACCAATAAGCATTTAAAACAGGTTCATTGCATGAGATTGTCATTAAGATATCATTTAGCATTCATTCCCTTTTTCCCCGAACATGTATTGGGCAAGCAATACTAGTGAAATGATTAATATGTACACGTAACGTAATTGGGTTACAAATTAACCATCACCTACCTCAATTCAAGCCTAAATGCTCTATTGGACCTAAGCTTTCCCGTTTCTTGCAAATCTAGCTTGATTGTGGTCTAAGAACAACAATGTAATACATAATCAGCCAAAATAGCCCATAATATCACTGATTACAACTTAATCATGAATCCTAAGGCCAATTTTATGATCACCCCCCCATTCTAGGTCCTTCCCACCATAAATTACCTAATTACTACCAATTCCATGGTTACACTAGTGAATTACAGTAAAGGAATCATAAATAACCAACTTAAACCAAGAACCCAAGCTTCTACACCCTAACATTCCCTTTTTATGCTATAAAATTCAACCTAAGTTATGTTAATCCTCCCCAAAGCCTGTAACTAATGATTCTAAGCCATAAGAATCGATGTACTAGTTTAAGGGGATAAAATACTTACCTTAACAAAGAATTTTGGTGGAAAATTAATGGAGTTTGCCCAAAATCACCACATCCCTCCCAAAAACATTCTTGTGAAATATGAACATTTCTGGAGAAGTTTCTGCATTTACTGTGATAAACCCCGCTATAGCGGCCCAATCCCACTATAGCGGCACCGCTATAGTGGAAGCCTCCCACTTTAGTGGGGTTGACCAACTCTGACTCTCGCTATAGTGAGAATTTCTCTGCTATAGCAGCGTCACGGTAGTGGTATGTCACCCGCTACAACAGGTGTGATGGAATAAAAACTCAGAAATCCTCCTAGTTTGGCCCATTTCACAACATACCCTCAAACCATGATGTCCCAGACCAACCTCTTTATGTCAAGTTTGATATTAGGAGTTCTACTCACACGAATTTATTTTTGAAAAGTCCTATGAACTCCTTAACGCCTTAGTTAATAGTAAAATAAGCTAAGATAAATAATTTTACCCAATACTTCCCTAGATTTCCCTAGACCTTATCTTACTCAAATTTCTTCCAAGACTAACCTAGCCTGAAATTTTCAACTTCCAAACCCGAAAGGTTTCTAACCCAATTTCTTGCATGAATAGCTCACCTATAATGACAGGAAGGGTCATTACAACTGGTAAGCATCATCGGCTGACCCAGGTTAAAATCACATAAATACAACATAAATATCATAAACAAAACTTGCACTTAAAAACCTCACAATTATGCTTATATCGCTTAACTACTCTTCCGGTCCCGACCCTATGATCTACTATCACACATTTAATTCAGGGCCTCAATATAATCCCCAACCAAATTTTATCTTAAGTCCAGTCATAAAACTCCTATGTTCAAGCTCTACCTAAATCAAGGACACACCTGGATTATTTTACACACACTTATACACGACCCTATATCACCCCCTACTATCTAACTCGTAAGATCACATAAGCATATCACTTATGGTCAACATTCAACTGACATGTGATAAACAAGCCCCACCCTTCAACACTTAGCAGTTATGCTTCACTTAGTCACTTCTCAAAAAATCCAAGTAAATTAGACAAGAATAGAACAAATAAAACCAAGTCAATATCATGACTAATAACAATTATTCAATCTTTCCACAAGTACCTTTTTATTTGATTCAATAAATGATTACATAGTCTAAGAAAGTTAATAGCCTGGACCGCTCATGAATCCAAACTAACATCAACAATATAACCCGGTCCACTCATGGAACTGTCAAATTTACCAATTGTAATGACCGAGTTCGTCATTATGGATAAAAATTTTGTGCCAAGTTTTGGGTTATAAAATTTTTGGGTTGGGAGTTGAAAATTCTAGGCTAGTCTCGGCTGGTTTAGAAGCGAGGAATGGTCTAGGGAAATTCGATTAAGGATTGGGAAGGGAGTCTTGAATTGATCTAGTTTTCAATTTAGCCAAGACATAAAGGAGTCTAGGGGACTTTTCGGAATCGATTTTGGGTAAGTAGAACTCCCGAAATCAAGGTTGAGGAGAAGGGGTTATTACGGGACGTTGAGAAAATAATTCTGTTGTAAAATATACCAATTTTGGTGACTTTACGATGTTTTGTTCAGTGTCAACTACCACGGTGGTTGACCCTCTGCCATAGAAACCTCTGCTATAGCGGAGAAAATACCGCTATAGTGGAAGCTAATGATAGTCAGCCTCAACCATAGAGGATGACTCCGCTACGGTGGTACCACTATAGCAGAGCAGACCGCAATAGCGGGCTCGATGGGATTTAATGCAGAAACATTCCCCAAAATATTTAGTTTTCAAAAATACGTTTGGGAGAAGGTCTAGGGCGATTCCAGGTAATTTTCCTCTATTTTGCATTGTTTTTCTTCCCTAAGGTAAGGTTTCTACTCCCCAAGCTCCATACTACTTTACCTATGCTAGAGAATTGCTAGGGGTAGACTTGGGGAAAGGTTGGGAATAACTTAGGGATGGTAGAATCCGCGGAAGGAGAGGGATTCTAGGTGTGGAAATCCTTGGGTATGGTTAAAAGTACTGTATTATGATCATGTGACTTTAATTCTCTAGTTATATCCATGAAAAATGGTAGAACTAGGAGAATTAATGGTGGAAAAGCCCAAGAAAAAGGGTGGGATGATCATGGTTGGCCTCGGGTTTGGGATTTAGTGTAATTCGGGTAATGTATAGGCCATGTTTATTAATTTAGTACTTGTATATTGTTTTAGACCAAGAACAAGCAAGAATTTTGGAGAATGGGAAAGCTAGGGTTGAGTAGAGCTTTGGATCATTTTGAGGTAGGTGATGGTTATTGGTTCTTGTATACTTTGTATGTTTGTGTACTCTTATCTAAGTAATTATATGATATTTGCATTGCTCGGGGAATGATTTAATAATGTCTAATGGTCCTGTTGAACAGTCTGGTGAATTAAAATGTGTATTTTGCTTGATTGATTTACAAGTTGATTGTTCATTGTTTGTGACTGTGGATTGGTTTACATTCGGTTGGCTCGGGTACCACGCCTGGTATGGGTATACTAATGGTTGGCTTAGGTACCATGCCTGATACGGGATATACTAACAATTGGCTCGGTTACCATGCATGGTATGGGAAATACTAATGGTTGTCTCAGGTACCATGCCTGGTATGGGAAATACTAATGGTTGGCTTAGGTACCACGCCTGGTATGGGTTTACTTTATTGCATTGTGCATTGATTTATGGGTCCAATGAGTGGACCGGGTTGTGTTTTTGAAATGTGATAGTTGTTTATGGTCCTTGAGAGGCCGGGTTATTGTTACATCTAATTTTGAGTTGGTCTTGGTACTATTAACCGGGTTCCATGTTTAACACTTAGGTGTTGTTTAGAGGGGATCCCAGGGTGGGTCTGGGCTATATAAAGAGGGTTGATTAATTGTTATACTTGATTGTTGATCATGGTGATAAAAGTGGATTACATATGGGAACAAGATAGGGAGAGACTTGTAGTCTAGGGATGCCTGTTGACTTGTTACATGTGTTTCTGTACTCTTACTTTATTGTTGTACTGCTCATACTGTTTATTTGGAACTGGATGATTATCCTACCAGTACATGGTGGTTGTGTACTGACACTGCACTTTTGTTTTCATTTGTTAGTACAGGTGATCTTCCAGCGATTGACACGCGACCTCACTTGTAGTCCCAGCGCTTTCAGACGTCAAAGGTGAGTTGCTTCGATCGAGCTGCCTTGATTTCTATCTTTTGAAGTTGTACCCCACTTGTTTTGGGCTTAGACTATTTCTTTGGTAGGGGTTGCATCCCCGTACTCTAGTTTTGGTAGTGTTTTGGTACGTTGACGTTCAAATTCTAGGGGGGGATTTTTTCGCAGGGTTATTATAATAGAGTTGTTTATTGATATTGATTGCTAGTTTACTTTTTTCACATTGGTTTTGAGCTGTTAGAATGGTTAAGTTCGGGGAAGTGAGGGTTCTCTCACTCGGGGGTGGGTGAGTGCCACTCACGGCAGTATGGGTCATGACAAAGATGGTATCAGAGCCCTAGGTTCGTTGATATTGTCGTACCAAAATGGGTCTAGTATAGTCTTGTTCAACGGTACAGACACGTCTGTACTTGTCCTCGAGAGGCTATAGGACTTTAGAAAAAACTCTTTTCATTCTTCCTTCGTGCTATAACTTGATTCCAATTGGTATATGGTGATACAAATTAGTATCTGACTTATTCACTCTTCTGTCCGCAGATGGTTAATACAATGAGCAACGAAGTTAGAGAAGCGGTCCCAGCAGTGGGCCCGGCTATCCATGGTAGAGGTAGGGGAAGGGGCAGAGGACAAGGTAGAGCCACACCCGCCAGGGGTGGATCTCAAGCTGCTGCAAAAGTGTGAGAAGCAACCCCTCCCCCACCTCAGGAATAGGTTGTCGAAGAAGTGGAGGTTGTTGCTGAGGATGGTGAGGAACATGCGGACGTATCACCGGCTGGAGGTGCAGGCCTTCCCTCTTTGAAGATCGAGGCATTTCAGCATGCTTGGAACTTCTTGAGTGATTTGGTTGGTGCTAGAGACACCCCTACGGTTTGCAAATCAGGCTCGGGGCACTCAACCAGCGGTCACTATAGTTCCTAAGATGGATGCAGCTTCAGGAACCGATGATTTATTCAGGCCAATGCTTGGTCTAGTAATGACAGGAAATAAACATGAGATGCTGACCAAATTTCTCAAGCTAAAACCTCCTACGTTTCAGGGTACTGATAGGGAAGATGCTTATGAGTTCATCTTGGATTGCTATGAAAGGTTTCACAAGTTGGGTATCGTACATCAACATGGGGTTAAGTTTGTCAATTGGTGGAGTTCTCAGGTAGAGTGCAGACCATCGACATTGCTTGCCTTAACTTGGGAGAAGTTCCATGCTCTCTTCTTAGAGAAATATGTACCTCGTACCTTAAGAGATAGGAAGAAGGATGAGTTCTTGCATCTGGAATAGGGAAGCATGTCAGTCTTTGGTTATGAGGCTAAGTTCTATGTTTTGTCTTATTGCGCTACTCAGTTGTTAGGTTAAGAGGAGGATAAGGTCTGATTGTTTTATGAAGAGATTGAACACTGAACTCCAGGTACTGTCCATGCACATGACTTTTTCAGGTAAGGGCTTTAATGTAGTGATGAATTATGTTAAGAAATTAGAAGGGGTCAAGCAAGCGGGGCAGGCTAAGGCATTAGGCAAGAAGCCCCAGAATGAGGGAAATAATGGTGGTTCATACTCTAGGGGCTAGAATCAACAGGTATACTTAGCCCGTCCTATTCAGTCAGCTCTGCTAGATGCTACGGGTAGTCGTCAGGGAGCTAATCAGCAGTTTCCAGCTCCTAGATGCTAGGGATCTTCTTACACATATGCAAGCAGGCCTATACTTGATCGTGGTTGCTTCCATTGTGGTGATCTGGACCACTTTAAGAGGGAGTGCTCACTCACGCAGACCAATAATCTGGTTCAGCAATAGTCTAGAGTTATGGTCCCGGCAGGTAGAGGTGGTAATGCTAGGGGTCGTCCACAAGGTGGGCGAGGTAACTTTCAGGGAGGCCGGGAAGACAGGGGGAACGGCGGCGCAGGAAGTGGCAGGGCGCAACCAGTAAGGGAAGTAGCTCAGATTGATGATTAGGCTCAGTGTTACGTGTTCCCAGGAAGGTCAGAGGTTGAGGCATCAGACGCGGTGATCACAGGTACAATTCTAGTCTGTGATAGGATGGCTTGTGTGCTTTTTGACCCATGTTCTACTTATTCTTATTTTTCTGTGAAGTCTTCTTTGGGTCTGGACTTAATATGTGATACCTTGATTCCCCTATCCATGCTTCTACCCTAGTTGGAGAGTCTGTAATTGTGACTCACGTGTATCGTGATTGCTTTATTATGTTTGTGGGGTTGCATACTTGGGTAGATTTGGTAATTTTGGACATGGTTGACTTCGATGTCATTTTGGGCATGACTTGGCTATCCCTTTTTCATGTTGTGTTAAATTTTGTAATAGCAAGACTGTGGATCTAGAGATTTTGGGTAAGGATAGGGTAGAATGGGAGGGTGTTTACAGGCCTATGCCGGTCAAGATTATGTCGTTTGTTCAGGATAGGAACCTAGTGGGGAGAGGGTGTTTAGCCTTTTTGGCTCATCTCTGCAATGATAGTGTGGAGTCCCCAGCTATCGAGTTAGTTCCGGTTGTTCCAGAGTATCGAGAGGTGTTTCAAGCGGATTTACCTGGTATGCCTCCGAACAGGGATATCGACTTTTGTATTGACCTGGAGTGGGCACTCGCCCAATTTCCATTCCTCCATATCGAATGGCTCCGGAAAAATTAAGGGAACTTAAGACTCAGCTTCAGGAACTCCTAGATAAGGAATTTATCCATCCCAGTTCTTCGCCTTGGGGTGCTCCGGTATTGTTTATAAAGAAGAAGAATGGTAGTATACTGATGTGCATAGATTACAGGCAGTTGAACAAGGTTACCATCCGGAATAAGTACCCTTTACCCCATCTCGATGATCTGTTTGACTAGTTATAGGGTGCATCGGTGTTCTCAAAGATTGACTTGAGGTCAAGGTATCATCAATTGAAAATTAGGCCTGAGGATATTCCTAAGACTACTTTTCGGACTCGGTAGGGGCAGTTTAACTTATTTGGGGGTGTCCAAACAACCACTAGCAAGGGAAATTCAGGCATTGGAGTCCAAGTTCATGCACTTGGGTATTTAATAACGAGATGGGGTATTTTCCAGTGTTGAGGTTAAAGCCATTTTCATAGAGGATATAAAGGCCAAGCAGTTTCAGGATCCGCAACTGAATAAGCTACGATGTAAGGTATATCTGGGGGGTCCAGGGACATCACGTTGGACGCTAGCGAGGTACTAAATTTTAGAAGGAGGATTTGTGTTCCTAGGGTTGATGATATGATACCGAATATTTTGGCAGAGGCTCATGGTTCGTGGTACTCAATTCATTCGGGTGTGACTAAAATGTATAAAAATTTGAGACAACTATACTAGTGGCGCAGAATGAAGAGGGACATAGCTGATTTTGTATCCAAGTGTTAGAATTGCCAGTAGGTAAAGTATGAGCACCAGAGACTTGCAGGACTACTTTAGCGAATGCACATTCCAGAGTGGAAGTGGGAGACAATAGCCATGGATTTCGTGGTGGGTCTTCCCAAGAACTTGGGGAAGTATGACTCAATTTGGGTCATTGTTGACAGGCTGACCAAGTTAGCTCATTTATTTTGGTCAGGGTAGACTATAACTCACAGCAGTTGGCTAAGATCTACGTGAAGGTGATTGTGAGATTGCATGGAGCACCACTGTCCATCATTTCAGACAGGGGTACACAGTTCACCTCTAATTTCTAGGGTAAGTTGCATGAAAAGTTAGGTACACAACTCACTTTTAGTACAGCCTTCCATTCTAAGACTAATAGTCAGTTGGAGAGGATGATACAGGTGTTGGAGGACATGCTGAGAGCATGTGTGATTGACTTTGGGGGTCATTGGGACCAGTTCCTACCATTGTGCAAATTCTCATACAACAATAGCTACCACTCCAGTATGGACATGGCACCATTCGAGGCATTGTATGGGAGATATTGTAGATCACTGATTGGGTGGTTTTAGGAAGGCAATGTAAAGCTACTGGGCAAAGACTTGGTAAGGGAGGTACAAGAAAAGGTAAGGGCATTCAGACCAAGTTACTAGCTACCCAAAGCAGGCGAAAGGAATATGGGGATCGCAAGGTTTGGGACATAGAATTTCAAGTTGGTGAACAGGTATTGTTGAAAGTGTCACCAATGAAGGGAGTTATGCATTTCGGCAAGAAAGGCAAGCTCAGCCCTCAGCTCATCGGACCGTTTGAAGTTCTTGAGATCATGGGGCCAGTGGCTTACAAGTTAGCACTACCGCCTAGTTTATTGGGAGTCCATCCGATATTCCATGTATCCATGCTAAAGCAATACCATGGGGATGGGGACTACATCATCCAGTGGGATGAGGTGTTTTTTGATAAGGATCTTTGCTATCAAGAGGAACCGATTTTGATTCTTGAGCGGGATATCCAAAAATTGAGGACAAAGGTGATTAGTATGGTAAAGTTTCAATGGAAGCATCGTCTGGTTGATGAAGCCACTTGGGAAACCGAGAGGGACATGCGAGACAAGTACCCTCACTTGTTTAAGGATACAGGTACTACTCGTTTCTCTCTTCACTTTTTATATTTTTGGGTTTGATTATTTGGGGATGAACGATGGATAAATTGGTATCTATTGTAATGACCGGGTTTGATGTTATGGATAAACATTTCGTGCCAAGTTTTGGGATAGAAAACTTTTGGGTTTGGGAGTTGAAAATTTTGGGCTAGGCTAGTCTCGGCTAGTTTAGGAGTGAGAAATGGTCTAGGGAAATCTGGATAAGGATTATTAAGGGAGTCTTGACTTGAGCTAGTTTTCCATTTATCCAAGACAAAAAGGAGTCTGGGGGACTTTTCAAAAATGAATTTGGGTAAGTAGAACTGTCAGAATCGAGGTTGACGTGAATGGGTTATTCTGGGACGTCGAGAAAATAAGTATGTTGTAAAATGGACCAATTTTGGGGACTTTACAATGTTCTGTTCCGTGTCAGCTACCACGGCAGTTGACACTCCGCCATAGCGACCTCCGCTGTAGAGGAGAAAATACCGCTACAACGAAAGTCAATGATGGTCAGCCTATGCCATAGCGGATGACACCGCTATGGCGGTATCGCTATAGCAGAGCGAACTGCTATAGCGGGCTCGATGGGATTTAATACAGAAACATTCCCCACAATATTAAGTTTTCACAAACACATTTGGGAGAAGGGTTAGGGCGATTCCAGGCAATTTTCCTCCATTTTGCATTATTTTTATTCCCTAAGGTAAGGTTTCTACTCCCCAAGCTCCGTACTACTTTCCCTACGCTATAGAATTTCTAGGGGTAGACTTGGGGAAAGGTTAGGAATGACTTAGGGATGGTAGAATCCGAGGAGTGAGAGGGATTCTAGGTGTGGAAGTCCTTGGGTATGGTTAAAAGTAATGTATTATGATCATGTGACTTTAATTCTCTAATTATATCCATGAAAAATGGTAGAACTAGGAGAATTAATGGTGGAAAAGCACGGGAAAAAGGGTAGGATGATCATGGTTGGCTTGGAGTTTGGGATTTGGTATAATCTGGGTAATGTATAGGCCATGTTTATTAATTTAGTACTTGTATATTGTTTTAGACCAAGAAGAAGCAAGAATTTAAGAGAACGGGAAAGCTCGGGTTTAGTAGAGCATTGGATCATTTGGAGGTAGGTGATGGTTATTGGTTCCTGTATACTTTGTATGTTTGTGTACTCTTATCTATGTAATTGTATGATATTTGTATTGCTCGGGGAATGATTTAATAATGCCTAATGGTCTTGTTTAATAGTCTAGCGAATTGAACTGTGTATTTTGCTTGATTGGTTTACAAGTTGATTGTTCATTGTTTATGACTGTGGATTGGTTGACATTCGGTTGGCTCGGATACCATGCCTGGTATGGGTATACTAATGGTTGGGTCGGGTACCACGCCTAGTACATGATATACTAACGGTTGGCGCGGGTACCATGCCTGGTACGGGATATACTAATGGTTGGCTCAGATACCATGCCTGGTATGGGTTTAATTTATTGCATTGTGCATTTAATTGTGGGTCCCCTGAGTGGACCGAGTTGTGTTATTTAAATGTTATAATTGTTTATGGTCCTTGAGAGGCCGGGTTATTGTTTACATCTGATTTTGAGTTGGTCTTGGTGTAGACTGGGTTGCATGTTTAACACTTAGGTGTTTTTTAGAAGGGATCCCAGGGTGGGTCCAGGCTATATAAAGAGGGTTGTTTAATTGTTATAATTGATTGTTGATCATGGTGATAAAAGTTTATTATATGTGGGAACAAGCTAGGGAGAGACTTGTAGTCTAGGGATGCACGTTGACTTGTTACATGTGTTCCTGTACTCTTACTTGATTGTTGTACTGCTCATACACTATTTATTTGGAACTGGCTGATGATCCTACCAGTACATGGTGGTTACATACTGATACTGCACTTGTTTTTCTTTTGTGAGTACAGGCGATCTTCCAGCGGTTGACACGCAAACTCACTTGTAGTCCGGAGATTTCAGACGTCAAGGGTGAGCTGCTTCGGTTGAGCTGCCTTGATTTCTATCTTTTGAAGTTTTAGCCCACTTGTTTTGGGCTTAGACTATTTCTTTTGTTGGGGTTGCATCCCCGTACTCTAGTTTTGGTAGTGTTTTGGTACGTTGACTTTCAGATTCTAGGGGGGATTTTTCCGCAGGGTTATTATAATAGAGTTGTTTATTGATATTGATTGCTAGTTTACTTTTTGCACATTGGTTTTGAGCTGTTAGAACGGTTAAGTTTGGGGAAGTGATGGTTCGTTCACCCGGAGGTGGGTGAGTGTCACTCATGACGGTCTGTGTCATGACACCAATACCATATACATACATGTTATGGGTCTTATACATGCCTACTAGGCATGACCTGTAGGGAATGAGCTCAGTCCATGTACTAATTAACCCAGACAACTAGTGCCTGCCACCTTTATGCCAAACCAATGTTATACCACCCTTATCCCAACATCCCCACCCTTATACCTCCCTAGTTCCACTAATTCTATGACAATGACCTTTACTTATTTATCTCACAATATAAACTCATGTCATAACACTTAAGATCACAATATGAGATAACACAACCACACTACACTTAAACAAGCTTGTAACATGATCTAATTTCAGGTGATTATCACTTGCCATATTGTACAACTAGTTAATATTAAAACATGCATTGCAACAAGTAAACAAAGAGGTAGTTTATATGCACACATTAATTAAATTGAGTCTCAAATTCAATTCAACCATCGCCTACCCCTTCCACCAACAACAATAGCTGGAATCGAATAACACATAGAAGTGAGTAGCATACATTACTTAGAACAACCTTCGAACTGCCCATTTTGGGATGCACACACAACCCTTCTAATATACACTCCATTACCTCCTGACCTTCTATCTTAACTATAAGTCCTCTTTGAATCACACAATCAATTCACTTAAGCAAGGAATGAGGCATTCACATCCATTACTTTTAATTAACTGTCTAACCACACTACAGTACCATAGCTAATCATTTTTATATTACCTAACCAAATAACAGAACACAAGAAATAACAGGGTAGTATCACTGACGTCACATAAAAGCTTCAAGAGTATCAATCTCACATTTATATCCCTAAGCTACTGATTTTATCTGTTCATATACCTAGCCTGTAGGCCTACTCATGAGTTCTCTCATCCATCTACGTTATGCATATGTTTTTTAACATAGGTCTTTACTACTCAATTAAACCTAGCCTACCTGGGCACTAAACAACTGCTATAGAGGCCTGAACTTATAATACTTACTCCATTCTAGTGATTCCCACCATGAAATCTGTGAGAAAACGATGGGTTTTACCCCGTCCAAGCATATCCCTTCATCTCTATTGTTCCAGAGCCTTGAGGCAACCCTAAGGTTTTTTTTTCTAAATAATGCCTCGTTCTAGTTTGTAGTTGAGAGCAAAAAGGCAATTAAAAATACAGGTGGACTATTTCCAATAACCCGCTATGGCAGCTGGCATGTCACTACTGCGGCACCACTATAAAAAAATAATTCCAATTGCAGTGGGTTGGCATCAGTCCGTCCCACTATATTCTATTTCAAATTTATCTCCCTACATCTTTTGCAAACTTGAACGAAAGATGTTAATGAAACTCCCTTACCCTGTGTCCCTAGGATGTGATGACTTTAGTAATGACAGAATGCTTTGTTACATCAGATACCAAATTACCCATCATTTGTCCTTGAACGATCATAGTAGGACATGAGTTGGATGGAACATACTTGGGTTATTGGTACCCACACATTGGTCGTAACACTTACTTCAAAAAATTCACTCGCTGACCTTTATGATAAAGTCTGCCCAATTTATACCACACTTATTCAAATATGACTATCCTCACCTGGTACCACATAGCTGGGAATTGCACAAGGTTATCTTGCAAAGAGCTCACAAGTAACCAACATAACCGGGGCCTCACCCATACACCTAATTTAAGATGGCCTTATCAAAATTAAAGAAGGAATATTTTCTGCCCTCGAAAGTTGATTGGTCCCCACTATAGCGAGACCACTGTCGCTATCATAACACTCCTACATCAGGATGAAGGCTGCTATAGTAGGTCGGGACAAAATATAGGGGTTTTCTCCCATTTCCAACAATTTCAAACTCCAAACACCCTCCCTTTATGATCACTCTGCACTTGACATCAGAACAAGTTAAATCATGTTCTCACTTCATCTCTTTACTCTATTACTCACAGTATCGTAGTTCTGCTCGCAAAATTGTAGAAAACAAGTGGGTTTGGGGTTGGTTTTTGGACTCAAAGTTTCACTTGAATTTGGATGAATTTTTGAAGAATGGATGCTTCTCTTACGTTTACAACGCCTCTATGGCATTCTAGTCATAAGATTTATGAAGTTCATGGTTGATTTCAGGCTTGAACAAGGGTAGAATATGAAGGTTATTTTGAAATCTTTTCTTGGTTATTTGGAATTGAATAGGGGTTTAAACACTTGGATATTAGTACATAATAGCCCCATAACACTTTCCCCACCCTGATCTATGTTAAAATGTTGAAAATAGATTATTTTTTTGCAAAAAGGAGCCATTAGAGCGTCAGTTCAAGCTTTGGGGACGATGAAGGGAACTATAGTGGAATAATTCCTGTTACAGTGGGTTGGGATCATCCCTCTCCACTATATTACATTCCAAATTTATCTCCCTACGTATTTTACAAACCCAAACCAATGGTGTTAATAAAATCTCGGCACTAGATGAGTTCGGAAATCAGATTCAGAAAGGAGCAACAGGACAACAAGGCAAAGCCAACACAAATCAGTCTCTAGAGCTAAGAATTTTTCTTTGAATGCAGGGGTCAATAAAAGTCAATCCTTTTATAGGAGCACTTATTGAAAGGCATCATGCCCTAAAATTCAAAGAGTCAAATCTCAAATTCTGAGAAGTCAACACCATATCACTAGACTAAGAAGTTTTCATTGGATGTAGGAGAGATAATAGCACTATGGATCTCACGAGAGAATCATAATAATCTTTAATTCCAAATCAGATGCATCACCTGACTACAAAACCTAACTTAATTCCTTTTAGTCTTATTATCTAAGAGGGACTCTAACACTTTCTCCTTTTAATTTTGCAGGCTAAGTGATTTATGGACTTCACAAAAGACAACATTTGTCCTTGGACTCCACGAGGCATTAATATCTTATTGGAAAGACAAATAAGAGGAGAAAGCAATTTTCCAACATTCAGGGATGATTATAGTAATATATTATTCCCATAAACTATAATGATCTATTTTATCATTACTAAAAGCATATGGGGTAAAGGCATAAGATCTTAATTTCCATAGGTGTGAGGGTCAAATTTTTAGTGTGGAAGTGCATTAGGCATGAATTAAGGTTGTATAAAACCCCTAGCACAAAGTTGAGTTGAAAACATTCTTACCAATTGAGTATTGATATAAGATTTTTCTGAGGTCAAATTCATATGAGCACCTCTCCTAGAATATGAAGACGTATTAGGCTCAAGACCCATCAAATTAAAGATCTTCGAGTCTTTTTTCCAACTCCACCAACCGTTAGTTATTTCATTTTCAGAGTAGAAAGGTATGACTATTTTACTGAAGGGTGTCTGTGCTGGAAAGAAGGGCTCATCGCAATGAGGAGTTTATCATCAAGATGAGTCATCTTGATGAGCTACGGGTCATTATGACAAAGCCCTGGCAGTTTATATTCTTATTTTGATGAGTTTTAGGTCCTAAACTCAAAATTCTCTTTCTAAAGCCCTGGAGGGGCAATTTTCTCAAGGTTTGGGTGAAAATTCTTTGTTAAGGTAAGATTATTACTTCATTTTTACATCATTTAATCCATTATTCTTCTAGAATCTTTAGAATGGGAAATTATGATGAAATTATTATCGGTTAGAACCCTAGGTTCATGAGATTATAGGGAAAACCTATGGGTATGTGTATTATCACCTAGAATTGCTTTTAGATTGTTATCTAATGTTTCCTAGCACGAAATATTTATTCTAAAACATGAATTTTGATGGTTGGGAACCTTGAGTTTAATAAAAATGGGGGTTTTAGCATTAAAACTCAATAAATGGAGATAAGGTGAGTTTGATAGAACTAGATAATAGTTAATTATCCCTTGGGTAATGATACATACCATGATTAAGGGGTAGAGCTAGTGGGTTGAATTCCCAAATTATTTATTTAAGGAGTAATTGATTAATACACTTATAATTGCTTGTTTATTAGATGTTGAACATAAAGCGTAAAGAGAAAGAAAGCATTTGTGGTATAACTTGCTTATTGCAATAGCTTGGCATCGAGGTAGGTTATGATTAATCAGTAGTAGACTCAGATTAGCTAATTATATATATTGTGTAGAATTGACAGAAGAATGCATGATTAGGCCTTTGGGCACGGAGTCTGGATGAAATTTAGTTGAAATAAATTGATAAGGCTATAATCTTTGAAAAGATATAAGTTTACGTTATGTGTAATGGATGTGAATATGAATTGATATTTAATCCATGTGATTTATGAGGCATAGATAATGTATTCATTATGGTAGTGGAAACCAAAACTAAATATGAGAGAAGAAATAGAATGGCCATGAAATCAAACTGTCATGATCTGTCCCATCATTATAGAAAGTAAAACATAATTACCCGACTAGAAAAGTCTTTAAGGTAAGAGTTTGAAATCTCAGGCTAGGGGGAGCTTAGATGAAAATATAGTGTGATGTTCCTTAGAGATGATCATGATTCGTGTGATGTTTTATGATAGTGTGGTATCTATTTTTGAGTAGCCAACTATTGAAGGGTCCCGTAGGAAACTTCAAAACTGATTTTGGGTTGCAAGAACTCCGGATATGATAGTTGCCGCATCGGAGATAATTCATGTGGTCCATAAAATAAAGTGTGTTATGAAATGAGACCCTGGGGATGAGAAAAGGATGTTCTAAAAATTGATGCTCACCGCGATAATAGGATGCCTCATCATGATGGTCTATTTCAATGAGCGATCCTCGTCGCCATGACCCATCGCGATGAAGAAGTCGTCCGCCGCGATAAAGAAGCAGGGTAGAATACCTACACTTAGTCTATTTTTCTTGAGTTATTTCTCTCATAACTCAACTTTGTTTTAGAGCTTTAAGAAACGGTTTCAACAAGAAAACTAGGGTAATCTTTATCAATTGAGGTAAGTAATCTGTAAAGCTTCTTAATTATTGATTATTAATCTTCCTTATACCTTGGGGGAAAGATTAATGATGGAATTCTTGAGTTTAAGTCTGTTGGATCGAGGTAGATTTTGAAGATTGACAAAGTTGTGGAATACATGCAGGGAACATGTATCTATGACTTGTTCCTCTCAAGCAAAATCCAACTAGGATCAGGAGAAGGTGAATGATACGGAGAAGGGATCAAAGCGTGTGGAGAAAGCGTGTTTACAAGGAGAGTCCAGCTTGCACAAAGTTTCCTTTCATAGGGTAGAATCCTAAAAGGAAAGAAATCAAGGATATTGACTTGACAAGTCCTACAAGGATAAGGATTCCCAAATATGGAAGGAAATCAACCGAAATAGGGAGAGGACTCTCAGTATAAATACAAGAGAGGTTTTCACAATAAATCTCACGCACTTACAAGGAGAGGTACAAGCAGAACACAATCAAATTGAGAGAGTTCATATTTGAGAGAGTTCTTAGTGAAGATCCAAGTGTTGCCAATACAAGAAACTAGATTGAAAAATGTGTTCCTTAAAGTATATGCTTTACAGTTCTTGAGTCAAGTTAATTGTATTGTTTCTCATCGAGTTGTATTCGTTCATTCTTAGTGCCAGTGAGTTATAAACTGGTGTAGGATCTAGTCTTCATGTTAGGATAACTCGAAGACTTGGGCACATAATCCTGGGGAGATTGGTGTGGTGTTTTAGGAATTAGAGTTTATAATTCCTTAGGTTACAGAGTTTGTAATCTTATGTTGAGGCTCATTATTTTAGTGGAATTGGGTTAAATCCTACAGAGGTGTACGTCATGGTTTTTAACCTTTGTGAGCCGGGGGTTTTCCACATAAAATATCGTGTGTTCTCCTTACTGCTTTGTATTTAAGTATTCAACAGAGGAACAGATCGCTTAACATGTTCCTTAGGCAAATTAGGGGGTCAGCATTCTAACAATTGGTATCAGAGTAGGTTATCTTAACAAGAGTCTAATAACTCAAGATAAGATCACTATGAATTATGCACCTCCTCTTGGACACGGTGAAGGACAACACATCAACAGACCACCTCTCTTCAATAGTCAATACTACTCGTGGTGGAAGGCAATGACGGAAGACCTTCTTCAAGCAGAGGATTATGAGCTATGGACCAGAGTCACTGATGGTCCTAAAATCCCTATGATTAAAGATGATGAAGACAAGGATATTCCCAAAACAAAAGCTCAATACACTGAGGCTGACTACAAGATGTTAGGGAAAAATGCTAAAGCTAAATACATCCTAGTATGTGGACTTAGACCAGATGCATTCAATCGAATCTCCAGCTGCACCACAGCCAAACAGATTTGGGATACGCTGGTTAATGCTCATGAAGGCACTACTCAAGTAAGGAAATTTAGAATTGCTAAATTATCCACTGAGTATAAATCCTTCAAGATGAAAAATGGTGAAACTCTTCAGGATATGATCACTAGATTTACTACTATTATGAATGAGTTGGCGTCTTTGGGAAAAATATACACCACTGAGGAACAGGTTGATAAGGTGCTAAGGACCCTTCCCAAACCATGGAAAATCAAGGTCACTGCAATCAGAGAGGCAAAAGATCTGACAAAAATGTCTTTGGATGAATTGGTAGGTAATCTAAAGACCTATGAAGGGAATATTGAGAGCACTAAAATAGGTGAAGGAAGCAGGGATAAAACTCTTGCTCTCAAGGAAATTGAAAGTGATGAATCTGAGTTAGATGATGATGACATTTCCCTGATAAGTAGGAACTTCAAAAAGTTCTTCGGAAAGACAGGAAACTTTGAGAAAAGGAAATCATCACTAAGCAGAGAAAGGAATATAGAAAAGGGACAAAATGGTGGTTGCTTTAAGTGTGGAAAAATTGACCATCAAGTCAAAGACTGTCCTATGTGGGAAATTAAATGGAAAAAAGAGACAGCTGAAAGAGAAAGAAAAGAGCAAGCCAACAAAAAGTAGAAGAAAGATGTCGGTAAGGCTATGTATGCTGCTTGGGGACCAGGTTTAGATCACTCAGAAGACGATGACGCAGAAGATGTTGCCATGATAGCCATAGAGGACACCGAATCAGACTCTAAATTAGACACTGAAAAACAAGAGGTAAATCTTCTTGATCTCAAGGACATGATGAAACTCTTTTCTAAGAAAAAACTATCCTCCCTAATGATGACCTTTATTGATAATTTTCAAGAATTGAGTGAAAACAGAGATTAGTTGCTGGCTTCCTTGACCAGTTTAAAATTTGAGTAAATTGACCTTGAAAAAATCAACTCTGATCTAAAAGGGAAAAATCAATCTCTCAAGGAACAGGTCCAACAACTTGAAACGGGTACTCTCTCTCTCAAATCTGAAATTTTGAAACTAACGGTTACTAAACAGTGGAGGGGACACATGAGTGATGACCAAATCAAGTGTGAACAAGATCTTAAAAGGTTAAAAGATGAATTATACTTAAAAAGAGAAAATTCTAGAAGAATAAATGTTGAATTAGCCAGAATCAAATATGAGCTCGAAAGAGCAAATAAATGGACTCAATCTTCAATAGTTGTCACTCAGCTAGGTAATAAAACTTACAGCACTAAAATTGGAATAGTCTTTGATTAAGAATTTTTTGAAGAAACCTCTAATCTTTGTACGCACAGTGGTAAAGTTGGTCACCTTAGGGAAGCTTGTCCAATTGCTAAAGCTCAACAGGATAAAAACTTCAAAGCTGCTTTTAAAGGCAAAAATTGGCATGTTAATAGAAATGTTCCTCCCTCAAGGAACAGGTCTACACACAGGAAACAGCCTGTCAAAAGCCTGCCAAAATTGACCAATAAAGATCTAATTCATCCTTTTTATCAAAGGAAAGGACCCAAGCTAGTCTGGGTTCCTAAAACTAAACTTTAATATCTTTTGCAGAAAAGGGTGAGAGAAAGCAAGCAACATTTGTATATGGACAGTGCTTTCTCAAGACACATGACAGGAGATCAAGAAAAATTCCTCTCACTAGAGCAGAAGGGAAAGGAGGGAATGTGGCCTTTAGAGGAGGAAAGAAAGGTAAGATCAAAGGAGTTGGCAGAATAGGTAAGTCTGAAGAGAAATCAATTAAAAAGGTATACCATATTGAAGGACTGAACCACAACCTACTCAGCATCTCACAACTCTGTGACAAGGGAAATAAGGTAACCTTCTACTCTATAGGTGTGGAGGTGATAGACCTAAACACAGGGGAAACTATCTTTACTGGACAAAGATACAAGCATGTGTACACTGCTGATATCTCAAAGGTCCATGCTGAGGATCTTATTTGTCTCAATGTGATGGACAAAGATCCCCTGCTATGGCACAAGAGATTGTGGAATGCTAGTCATGTTCAACTGAACAAACTGATCTCCAAGGACTTGGTAATAGGTCTGCCTAAAACTAAGTTCAAGGAAGATAAGGTATGTGTTGCATGTGCTCAAGGTAAACAGGTAAAATCTTCTTTCAAATCCAAGCAGGTTATAAGTTTGACCAGGTCCTTGGAACTGGTCCACACGGATCTTTGTGGCCCCATGAGAGTAAGAAGCAGAGGTGGCAAAAAGTATGTGTTTGTACTAGTTGGTGATTGTACAAGGTACTCTTGGACAATTTTTCTTGCATTTAAAGAAGATGCATTTTAGGCATTCTGCACTTTAGTGAGAAAACTGGAAAGGAAACTTGACAAGCAACTAACTACAATCAGATTAGACCATGGAACAAAATTTGAAAATGCTAAATTTGTTGATTACTGTTCTACCCATGGTATTGATCACAACTTCTATTCTCCTAGAACTCCTCAATAAAATGGGGTAGTAGAAAGAAATAAAAGAACTCTATAAGAAATGGCTAGAACTATGATGATTGCTAGTAATATAGCTAGCCAATTTTGGGCTGAAGATATCAACACTGCTTTCTATATAATAAACAGATGCATGTCAAGGCCATTTCTGGATAAAACTTCCTAACATCTCTCATCTAAGAGCTTTTGGATGCAAATGCTTCATCCATAATAATGGGAAGAATTTGTTAGGAAAATTTGATGCCAGAAGTGATGAGGGAATTTTTCTATGGTACTCTTCACATAATAAAGCTTATAAGGTGCTAAATAAAAGAACTATGTGTGTAGAAGAAAATATGCATGTTGTATTTGATGAAAGTAATGTTATGGCTAACCAAAGTGTGCAGGAATTTGATGAAATATCAAGGACATCTGAACCAGTTATGTAGGAACAGGTTATAGGAACAGGTTCAACTGATGCTAAAACTGACAGAAACAACAAAGGAAATGAAGTACTTGTAACTGACCACAATGATGAAACCATGAATCAGCAGGATGAAGATAAGGATCGAGTAGACGAGGCACAAGAGCCAGTACTTAATGGGTATAAGTATTAAGGCTCACATCCAATAGACAACATCCTCACTGATTTAAGCAATGGCATAACAACCAGATCTGGACTAAGCAATCTCTGTGCCTTTGAATCCTTCTTGTCCATGATAGAGCCCAAGAAAATCAATGAAGCCTTGCAAGATACAGACTGGATCATTGCAATGGAAGAAGAGCTTAATTAGTTCAAAAGGAACAAGGTATGGCACTTGGAACCAAAACCAAAGAATAGAACCATCATAGATACCAAGTGGGTGTTCAGGAACAAGCTGGATGAAAATGGAACAGTTACAAGGAACAAGGCCAGACTTGTGGTCCAGGGGTACAATCAGGAAGAAGGAATAGACTATGATGAGACCTTTTCACCAGTGGCTAGATTAGAGGCAATCATACTTCTCATAGCCTTTGTAGCCTATATGGAATTCACACTTTACCAGATGGATGTGAAAAGTGCCTTCCTCAATGGGCTGTGGAAGGAAGAAGTGTTTACCAAACAACCTCAAGGCTTTGAAGACTCTGACTATCCTGACCAAGTTTACAATCTTGATAAAGCTCTTTATGGGCTCAAACAAGCTCCTAGAGTATGGTATGAAAGGTTGTTAAAATTTCTTCTAAGTCATGACTATACAAGAGGTAAAATTGATAACACTTTATTCCTCAAAAATAAAGGCAAGAACTTGTTAATTGTGCAGGTATATATGGATGACATTATCTTTGTTGGCACCAGCAAGACCCTCACACAGTAATTTGCTGCCCTAATGAGTAAAGCGTTTGAGATGAGCATAATGGGAGAACTCAATTTCTTCTTGGGGCTTCAAATAAAAAAAACTCCTTCAAGAACTATAATCCACCAGTAGAAATATGCCAAGGAGCTTCTCAAGAGATTCAAGATGGAAGATGCTAAAGAAATTGACACTCCAATAGCCACATCAACAAAGTTAGGTCTGGAAGGACCAGGTCCAACAGTGGAGCAGAAACTGTACAGAAGGATGATTAGATCTCTCCTATACCTCACAGCCAGCAAACCTGATATTGTCTTCAGTGTAGGTCTTTGTGCAAGATTTTAGGCCAATCCCAAGGAACCACACTTGAAAGTTGTCAAAAGGATCCTAATATACTTGAAGGGTACTACTGACTTAGGGTTGTGGTATCCCAAAGATAGTAACTTTGAACTTGTAGGATATGGATATGCAGACTATGCAGGTTATTTGGTGGACATAAAAAGCACTACTGGAATGGAACACTTCTTGGGATCATGTCTGATCTCATGGGTAACTAAGAAGCACAATTTTGTGGCCTTGTCTACTACTGAAGCTGAATATGTGGCTGCTGCCTCATGTTGTGCACAATTTCTCTGGATCAAATAACAGCTCAAGGATTTTGGGTTGAACATTGAGTATGTGCCCATTTTCTGTGATAATACCAGTGCAATCAATATTGCCAAGAATCTAGTTCAGCATAAGAGGACCAAGCACATTGACATTAGACACCACTTTCTGAGAGATAATATGGTAAAGGGATTGATCTCCATGCACTTCTGTGCCACAGATAAGCAGATTGCTGATATATTCACAAAGGTTTTGGCAAGGGATCACTTTGAAAGGAACAGGTTGGAACTGGGGATGATTAAGATTACATGAGCACCACCAGTGATTGGCTAATGAACACTGCACATATTGTATTTTAATTCTAATTTTTCTATGCTCAGTCTTGTACATTTAGTTGTATGTCCCTTTGTCACTTTTAAAGGTTCAAGTTGCTCAAGCACTATAACTTATTATTTGCTTCTACAATAGGAATTTGGGATATCAAATTGGGACATGAACTCAACACCAAAATTGAAAATCCAAGGTATGTACACTATGTTTAGATAAAATTAATTGCTCAAGATGTGTATTTGTACCTGTCCCTTCCACCTTTACCAAATGAAAATTCATTAAGCCTAGAGCCTATAACCGCCATTCTCAAAAAAAGAAAAGAGATCCAATCAAATCAGGTCACTTTTGTGACATGATTGGACAGTTGTCAATCAAGATCTCTTCCCTAGAATAGGACTCTTCCACTTAAAGGACTCTAATCAATTTTAAATAGCTAATTGCCCTATTTAAGGTCCTTTTGAATTCATATGTCCTCATTCACTCCAAATCTCTTCTTCTACAAAAGCCCTTGATCCAAAATAAAAACCCTCCCTCACTTCCTCTTCTCTCTTACGTTTCATCACTGGAACCTCAATCACCCTCCTCTCCCAAGTTACCTGAAATTCCAAAAGCCACTACCAGTTCCTCCATACCACCTACTCTTGATCTAATACCCTTTAAGGAACAGAGTACCACAATCCATCTTCCTCTTGTTATTCTTGTTGATTCTCAAGGGATGGCTCATATGGATTAATTTTCAGCAGTTCTGGGTGATGAATTGATTGGTGATGACATTAATATGTTGGTACCATATGAAGAACAAGATAAAGCTTTGTAGGTTGTTAGTGCTAGTCGTTAGGGGGAATCTGAGGATGAAGGAATGGTAAGTGATGGAGGAGTACAGGAGGATGCACCTTATGAGGGGGAAATCTCAGGTAATCCCACAGCTGAACCTAGTTCACCTGTTGGAGAAATATTGGGTGTATCTGCTGAGAGGGAAGCTGAGGTTGGCAGATCTACACCAAGAGAACAGGTTCAACATACCATTTCTGCTATTGTTGTGGAGGATGATGATAACAATCCAATTGCTAACTTAGTTTCAAAAAGGACAAGGTCTCGTGTATGCAGGGCCTTAGGAAAGGCTGTTCGTATACCAGCTGATGAACCTGAAGAAATTCCCCCTACTCCTGTAGCTCAGCATGTCCCTTTCTGAATGACAAGAGCCACCAAGAGGGGTCTTGAAGAAAGCATGGTTGCTTCTGCAGCCAAGAGACCTAGAGGCACTAAAGGTATATATGCCCCAACCCCTGATCTCATTGATATTTTGGATGATGAAGTAGAGGATGAAGGAAAGGGAAGGGTGTAGCTCCTTCAAAACCACCAAAGAAATAGGTCAATAAACCTGTTCCTTCTAGGAGTTCTATTAAATCTAAGCTAGTGGATACGACCACAGAGAGTGAGGGAGATGACCATGGACTTCCATCTTCTGAGTCTTATGAGCATGAGGATACTGATGATGGTGCCTCTCATGAGGATGTGGAGGCTGATCTCACTGAGCATGTGGAATAAGAGGATGACACTTTGGATCCCATTTTTGAAACCCCTGATGCTAGAACTAAAAGACTGATCAACTTTGGGACAAGAACTATTGTGAGGGGCAGGGTGCTCACTAGGTTTGGAGGTGATGAGAAGATGGAACTACTAGTTTTGGTGGATGCACAGGGTTGGTTGAACCTATTCCTTCAGGGTGGTGCCCATCAAAAAATGGATTGTGCAAAGACTCTGCAATTTTATGTGAACGCCATTAGTACCTCCTCTTCTATCTCCAGCGTTGTTAGAGATGTTCCCTTCACCCTTACCCCTGTTGTATTGGCTAAGATTTTGGGAGTTCCAAATGATGGGTGGTGTCACTATGTGAAGAGGAAATGGCCTCTCTTGGATGGGCTGCCCTCAGCCTTGGAGATTACTAGGAGGTTTGCAAATGATCCTACATTGGAGTGGCACTCTAGGGTGGATAAGGGGGCTATGCTTCCTCTCTATCAAATGTTGTTTGATGTGGTGCACAAGATGGTTCTTCCTAAGGAGCAAAAACATACTGAGGCTAATTACATGGACCTCACCTTGATGCAGCTACTACTCTCCAGGATTCCCATCACTTGCCCAGACTCATTCTTTGCCACATGCATAGGATTTGCAAACAGGATGTTACCAAGCATGCCTTAGGATATGGGTTCTGGATGGGGGTTGTCTTTCAGCACTTTGGTGTGCCTGTTCAAGCTTGGGAAGATCAAACAACCAAAGATGTGATTGATACTGTGAACCAGGATGTTGTACCTACTCCTCGGAGAGGGGCCAATACACCTCTGCAGTGGCTAAGGGCAATGATGGAAGCCAAGGATGAAGAGATTGCTGCTATGAGAGCATCCCATAATGAGGAAGTGGTTGAGCTTCATGATACCTATGGTATTGATCATGCGCTGCTGATGGAAGAGAATGCAAGGCTCAAGGATGATCTTTCCCAAGAACAGGCTACTTTAGCATCTGAGCAAGCCACTAACTCTGCCATCTTGAAGGGAATCTATGAGCTGCTCAAGAAGGACCCTCCTCCTCCCACTGCCTATCCTGCCCATTCTAGCCTTCCCAACCTTTTTTTCTTCACTTCTGCATGTTTTGAGCTTTTAATTTCTATTTTTAGTGTACATGCTTTGTGATCAATAAAATGTTGGGTTTTAGTTCTAATATCTTCTTAATTTCTATGCAGTTGCAAATACTTTGATATAGCCAAATAAGTTCTTACTTTTGAGTGTTTGCTTAGGTGATAGACCCAGTGGCCATGAGTATTGAAATTAACCTTGGAATTAAGGTGTTGTATGCCTTCACAGTGTTTTATGATTCCAAAAGGGGGAAAGTGAACCTTGTGTTGTATTTATAACCCATTGGTCTGACTTGTTCCTCTAGTGTGTTCTTTTTACAGTTTGCCTAAAGAAAACTGAAATGATACAGGTGGAATTCTGCATACAAGAAGCAAGAGTTTGTCATCATCAAAAAAAGGGGAATTTGTTGGATCGAGGTAGATTTTGAAGATTGACAAAGTTATGGAACTCATGCAGGGAACATGTATCTATGACTTGATCCTCTCAAGCAGAATCCAACTAGGATCAGGAGAAGGTGAATGACACGAAGAAGGGATCAAAGCTTGTGGAAAAAGCATGTTTATAAGGAGAGTCTAGCTTGCACAAAGTGCCCTTTCATAGGGAAGAATCCTACAAGGAAAGAAATCAAGGAGATTGACTTGACAAGTCCTACAAGGATAAGGATTCCCAAATATGGATGGAAATCAGCCGAAATAGGGATAGGACTCTCCGTATAAATAAAAGAGAGATTTTCACAATAAATCTCACGCACTTACAAGGAGAGATATAAGAAGAACACAATCAAATTGAGAGAGTTCTGAGTGAGGATCCAATTGCAGCCAATACAAAAAACTAGATTGAAGAGCGTGTTCCTTAAAGTCTATGCTTTACAGTTCTTGAGTCAAGTTAATTATGTTGTTACTCATCGAATTGTATTCATTTATTCTTAGTGCCAGTGAGTTATAAACTAGTGTAGGATCTAGTCTTCAAGTTAGGATAACTCGAAGACTTGGGCACATAAACCTGGGGAGGTTTGTGTGGTGTTTTAGGAATTAGACTTTATAATTCCTTAGGTTACAGAGTATGTAATCTTGTGTTGAGGCTTATTGTTTTGTGAGCCGGGGTTTTTCCATATAAAACATAGTGTGTTCTCTTTACTTCTTTATATTCAAGTATTCGACAGAGGAACAGATCGCTTAACCTGTTCCTTAGGCAAATTAGGGGGTCAGCATTCTAACAAAGTCCTAGAAGCATGAACTTGGGGAAGAACACTATGGGTAGGTGTAAAATCACTTAGAATTGATCCTAAGTTGTATATTTTTGATTCCTAACATAAATTTAGTTGTTTTTAACTTGATTAAGGTTAATGGGAAACCTTGGGTTCCATAAAGGTGAAACCTTTAGGCATAAAAATAATGGAAAAGATATGAACTTGATTAGAAATGTCTAAATATTGATTTTGTGAATGCAATAGGACTAATTAGGGATTAATTAACCCTTAGGGAATGCTAGAAACCTTGTTTAAAGGGGTAGAATTGATGGGTTAAATTCACAAGGCCTAAAATAAAGAGTAAATGATTAATTACTTTTATATTATTGTTTTTTATAGACTTTGAACGTTTTGAGATGCTAAGGAAAGACAAAGCAATTGTGAGTTAACTTGTGGGTGGTATTCTTCACTCGAGGTAGGTTATAGTTTGAATTGGAGTTAAGACTCTTCTTATTTTCTATTATGTGGTAGAACTGTATAACTTGTGATTGGTCTTTGGACATGGTTGAATTGTATGTATTTTCCTTTTATGCTTTTATGATTGGGCTAGATGAACAGAAAGTCATAAGTGACCTCAAATGGCTAAGTGTGATTGTGCCTTGGGCACCATGTATATTTATGAGAGATAGGTCTGAGAGCCTGATTATATAGTTATTAATATTGATACAGTTGTTAATGATCATATACCATGTTGTTATGATACATGGACACCTAGGGTCCCCTACTGGTTATGGATAGTGGGCAAAAATAAGACTCATAGCATATATGTATACTCCTTTATTCTTGTATTATAGTGCTATACTATTTTTGTTAGTGAACTAGTTGTGATCTGAGATAGGATTAAAGACACATGTGATATAAGGGAAAGTTGATGGTATTAGTGGTATATGAGGTGACTTGTTGAAAGTGATCATTCCTTTCCCTTTATAGTGATATTTCAGTGACTTATGAAGTTTAGGTTGTTGTTGAATTGACTAGAAAAGACTACATGTTGACTGATTAAATGTTAAGTGTTGAAGTTCTTTTTTACTTGTTATATGTTTTGCTACATTCATGTCTTATTTTGGGTTGGCCTATGATACCCAGTACATAGTGTTTTGTACTGATACTACCCTGTGCTCTTCTTTTGTTGAGTGCAGACAGTGTTCCAGAGGCTGAGACGCAACCTCGGCTAGAGTAGAAGAGTTGACTACAGATCCAAGGGTGAGCACTGCTCCTCAGGCTGCCATGGATCCTCCACGAGTTGTTATCCTTCTTCCAAAAATAGAACTAATATTACTTACTATTTTAAGAGCTTAGTAGATATCTTAAACAATGTTTAAATTTAAAGTTCTGTACGATGACTTTCAGTTCTTGGGGATATGTTAGTTAACTTTTTCTGCATATTCTTTTCATTTATATTAAGTTTTTGACTTCTTTATGTCTTAAGAAAATTATTTATCTATCTCTTTTGAAATTAACTAAGTCTAAGAGTTGGGTTCAGGTTAGTTTGTTCTCCCATCAGAGGGTTAGTGTGGGTGCCACTCATGGCCCAATTAGGTCATGACACAAATGTCTAAACAAGTATTCTCAATTGTTGTGTTACCACTTGGTAACTTATGTAAAAATTGTGTTAGACCATATACGATTGGCTTAAGGTTCTTTATTTACTAAACTCATTGATGTAACCCCTGATTGTAGGGTAGAATGGTGTGTTAAATGAGAATCGTCTTAAAAAAAGAAGTAATGTTCTATCATAAAGGTTTGAGAAAGACTTGGCTAGATACTAAAGCATAACCTATTGTAAGAGTAATAAAGTAAGGTTACTATCATATGTGGAATATTGATGGGTGGTCTAATCACAATAGAGGATTAGGTGTGGAAAGTTTGAGGAGTTGACGATGTTGTAGCTAGGAATGAATGGTAGACGTGTGGAAGTATGCATATATGTATATTATATAATTAGAGTGTAGACTATATTTTGGTGAAATGTTCACTCCTAAAATGGATACTTGATTATGTGGTCCTCGTACATACTTGAATTTGATAAATATGGTTTATAAGGCATGTATTATAAGATGTGGATTGGCCTTTGGGCATACTTGTGAATTTGTGCATTGGTGGATATTGGTTGTTAGATGAAATGGTGAATCGTGGAATTTGACTAAGTGTCTAGATAAAGTGTTTACCTACATATTGGTGCACTGTGTTGATCCTGAATTGATAACATGTTTGAAATGAATAGTGTTTTCATGTTGTGCTTGAATGAATAAGCTAAGTATACATGAACTGAGGACCCAAAATGAATGAGGATAAATGTGATTTAGTGCACTATCCATATCATGAGAGATAGGTCTGAGAACCTTAGTTGCATTGACATTGTCATTCATTATGTGATTGGGTACCACGCCATTACAGGTTGACATAGTCACCTATTTATGGGATCGAGTGCCATGCCAATACGGATTGATATTGTGCCAATGGAAAATGGTTTCTGTGAGTGTTATGCCAATGGTAAATGGTTCTGGCGAGTACATAGACCTTGTGTATCCCCTACAGGTCATGTCTAGTGGGTAGAAATAAGACCCTTAGCATGTGCTTATACTCTTAAATCTATCATTGCATTTGTTCATGGTGAGATGGTATTGTAGAGTTAGATGAGACTAGAGGTACTAGTTGCATTGATGAGAGATAGATGGACATAGATTCTATGTGAAATGACTAATGAAAGTTTACTCTTACGTTATTGTAGTGACATTTGGTGACTTTTGTGAATTGTTATTGATCTTGCTGATGGGAAAGTTTATGGTTCCTTGTGTGAACCAATCCTTGATATGATAATGTGATAATGAAATTATTGATGTCCTAAATGGTAAAGCTGAAATGGGTGAAATTTACCCTTGTGTGAGATTTTCAATATGAACCTTTTTTATGCTTGTTTGATGGCTTGAAAGTCTAATTGATAATTGATATGACTATTGGATGACTTGAATGCCTACTTTACGATCATTGGTGACTACTATATCTTTGGATATTATATTTGATGTATTTTAGTGACTATTATGCCCTTGTCTGTTGATATTATCAAGTCCTTAAATAAAGGTTATTGTCTGATTTTATTGGTCTCTGGGAGACCTTGAGAAGTGGGTAAAGCTTGGTAATACTTAACAACTGATCTTGAATG
The DNA here is from genome assembly GCA_003996215.1 of Jaltomata sinuosa. NCBI lineage: Eukaryota > Viridiplantae > Streptophyta > Magnoliopsida > Solanales > Solanaceae > Jaltomata > Jaltomata sinuosa. The sequence continues at coordinate 683,390 of QJPP01000379.1, forward strand.
AGTAACTAATCTTATGTGTAGATTTTGAAGGAGAATATGTGCCATGTGGAATACTTGTGACTATGTTAAAGGGCTTACAGATAACTACTAAGGTTGATCAGAATTTAGAAGGTTAATACAATTGTTATGGATCGAAGAGGAGTAATGAATGAGGTAGGAACTTAGCGGAAAGAGGGTGAACTTAGTGTGAAAATAATTGTTGGTTGTCATGTTTATCTTGTTAATTTTTTGTGATATTGCATGATCTAATCTTGGTCGGCCAATGATACCTACCAGTATGTGTATTTGTACTGATTCTACTTTTGCCACATCCTTTGGGGTATAATCATGTTGCAGCGCCAATTGAAGTTCTTATGTGAAGTGATGAGCGTTCATCAACAACTTATACTTATCTTATTCTTATGGTGGGAGTTGTGTCTATTGTTTTGTCCTTTATTGTATTAGAAGCTCTTGTACATGTCTAGACTGGGTCTTTGGGAAGAGGTTGTCCTTTTGTTGTTTTGTTAAAAACTTTTGGAAGCTTTTGTTAGTAATTCAATGGTTTAATAAAATTTGTTTTAATAACTTTCTCATGCTTATGGTTGGGTGGTTCAAGGTTCTCTTATATAGATAGATTAGAGTAGGTACCCGCACGATCCTATCATAATTGGGATCGTGACATAAACTATCAAGAAATCACACAATCCTCAGAGATATTTTGTGAAAAGAACACAACAACAAGTGGTTCTCGTAAACAATACCAACACACAATCCTCGAAGATATTCTAGGAATCAACACAACAATAAGTTTCCTCACAAATAATTAAGAGGACATAACATGTCATTCCATAAACAATTGGGAGACGATCACATGAATGAATAATCCCCACAAACTATTGGAAGACCACAACCATAACCGTCCTTGCAAACAATCGAGAGATGCTCTTTAGCTGAAGATGCCAGCCGACACCAGAATTACAAGGCATCATTCTGAGTTTGTTTGTACCTTTGCATTAATTTTTAGGCATATTTTTATATTCAATAAACATCTTTGTTTTTATTTGTCTTGTATTTATTTAAGATATGAATTTTTTTGCAAATATATTTTATATCATATCATATTGAATGACGCACACCTGATTCTCATCTTGATATGATATATAGGTAGCTCTTTTGGGTTCGGTACCCTTTTATTCAAAAAATATTTTTAAAAAATATATTTTTAGAATCATATCTTCGACTTGGTTAGGACCAACACATTTAGGAGTGTGCACATGAAAAAATAAGGAATTATTGGTATAATGGATAAGGCTGACTTTGGGGTGAACCATAGATTATTTTGGTACCTCTCGTTCATACTTTATTCCACTCAAAATATTCTTTTGCATGCATCTAAGGTATGAATAAAACCAAGCTCATTATTTCATGTGCATTGTGTGGTGATCTTTAGAACAAATTCAATTGCATTGCACTGTTGATCTAGAAAGCGGCCTGAATATTTGTTGAGGCAAAATCTTTAGTAATGTTTAGTTTGGGAAAGGATTGCAGGCCTTATTTGATCCAATCGTGTCTTTCAAGCCTAAGAAATCATATTAATCCCTAGCATTTCCCACTTTGAGCTTAAAGCCTTTTCTTTGAACAACCACATCTCAACCTATACCCTTTTGACTACTTATATACGCTATTACTCCCTTGGACCAACTTCCTTGACCACACTAAGGACGTGAAAATTATAGATAAAGATCCAAGTTTAAAGATGCCAAAGGAAAAAAGATGCAAAGTCCCTGAAAGTTAGGGATACAAAGAAATACTTCAAAAAAAAACGAAAGGAAGCCAAAAACACCATAAGGTCAAGGAAAGAAAAATCCCAATGAAAAAAACAAGAAGGACGACATTCCAACAAAAGAGGAGAAACTTCAAAATAAGGGATACAAAGGGGGAAAGACCCCAACAAACAAAGATTCAGAATAAGTCAAAACAAAAAAAAGGATAAGGAAGAAGATCAAGCATATGGCATCACAATTAGTGCAATGGTCAAGGGGGAATTAAGTCACGACAAATAAATCTTGTCGATACTTAAGTATGTTTGAGGTACCACTTGAAGTTATGAGAATTATCTCAAAATCAATCTCAGTTTGAAGAGAAGAAAATAAGAGAAATATCTATGTAATACTAATTGTTGGTACCAGCTTGTAACACCCCAGAATTTGAACCAACACTAAAACTCAAAAAACTCAGCTGAATCTGTAGATTTCAGGTCCCATAGGGAAGTTTCATGGGTCGTGGAAGGCCTGAAGGGCGGTTGCACTGGCTGTGGGAACTGCCTAACCCGGCAGGCGTCTACCACGGGGCATGGAAGGCCTGACGAGTTGTCTCAGCCTGCTGTGGGAACCCTCTAATCACTTTGTATCCACTCTCCAGCCCAACGGCCAGGACCACGCGCCGTGGTAGCTACCATGGTTCATGGGGTCGGGAACTATCCCAACCTTTCCCCTTCCGATGGCCAAACCCGACAGGCTATCAGAGGTCTGACGGCCGTCAGACAAGCTCATCAGGTGGTATTTGCTGTAACTTTTTATTTTAAGTCAGGGGTATTATGGTCTTTTTTTCACTCTTCTAAATCCTATACTGTGTCATTTTGGGTAAATTTTAAGAGGTTTAAATCAAACTTAGCCTATTTTTCAATCATTCCATCGATTAAACTTTAGAGAAAAGAAAAGAATTTTTTCTCAGGCTCCAGGCTAGGGCTTTCTTCTCCAAAGATTCAAACCTTAGTTCAAGCTCCAAAAATTTTCTATATTCAGGTATGTGGGTATTTAGTAAGGGTTTAGTTTGCCCTTATGCCCAAAACTCCAATCTTGTCTTTGAATTTCATGGTTTATAGAACTAGGGTTCATACCCTATTTTGCATAATTCTATCAAATTCAGTTCCTATGCTTAGTATGTGATTTACATCCTATTTTAATGTTTTATACATGGAAATTATGAGAATTGCATAGACTTTTGCCATGATTTGAGAAATCAAGAACTTATCCCTAAATTGTAGTATTTTCTCGTGAATTAGTTATCTTGATAATTTAAACTAGATTACTAGCATTGAGTTTTAATCAGAATTTAGTCAGGTTTAAGTTTATAGCTTTTCATAAAATAATGTTTTCAGACTAATTAAGTTCTGACGCAGCATTCCAGAACCTCAATTTTAAAAAGAGCTAATAGAAATCAGGTTTGGGAGTAGTACTTAGCACTGAGTTGGACTAGGGTCCAGCGCACCCTAAATTCCCAGAGCTACATGCCAACATAGGTTATTTAGACCCTCAGTGGCCTCAGAACTAGTGATCACACCAACTATGCCTTTATAGACTCAACCTCGCGGTTAGCTCATTTCTCGGCCACCTCAGCGATAGCCAGTGGTGAGTCCTTATCATTTGAGGACATATTTTATGATGCTTTATTATTAGTTTATTTCAGTTTTTCAGAGTTTTGGAGTTAGCTGGGGGCTTGTCCCAGCAACTCATTATTAGTAGAGGCTTTTAGACATATAGTCAGACTTCAGCTTATTCAGTCAGTTTTACTTTTCAGACTTATATATATTCATAGATTTTTAGTTGAAATTATAAAACTTATATATTTATCCAGTTTAGCTTCCGCTTAGCCATTTGTATTCAGTATGCTTAGTATATGCCAGACCATGGGTTAGCTTGAGGTCAGTTGTGGCTCTAAGCACCATGTCGCATCCAGGGTATAGACTCGGGGCATGAAAAGTTGGTATCAAAGCATCAGGTTCAAGAGGTCCTAGGGTGTCTGAAAGCCACGTTAAGTAAAGTCTTTTTCATGGGTGTGAAGTGAGCTTCAGTTATGAGAGAGAGGTTACAAGATGTTTTTAGGAAACTTTACTTCTTTCAGGTTCTATATCGTGCAATAGAGTTTAACTCTATTTCTCCTTCCTAATTTGTTCATTATGAATTTTAGATCATGCCTCCTTATATAGCCAATGACTATAATGCAAATCCTCTAGTTCTAGACCATGAGGTCACAAACACAAAATTTAGGAATGATATTCAAATATTGGAACAAGCGGTGATGGCTTAAGCTAATCAGCAGATACCTATTCTTGCAAACCCAAATGATGGGACAATTATTGCTAGAGTTAGGTATTTCATCCGCATGAATCCACCAGAGTTCTTTGGGTTGAAAGTAGAAGAGAATTCACAGAACTTCATTGATGAGGTAAAAAATGTTCTCAAAGTGATGAAGATTTCAGGGGTTAAGAGTGTTGAGCTGGCATCCTATCATCTTAGGCATATGGCTCACATCTAGTTCAGGCAGTAGAAGGATATTAGGGGAAGAAATGCAGCTCCTATGATTTTGGACTATTTTGTTGGAGATTTTATGGACAGATTCTTTCCAAGAGAGTTGAGGGAGGCTAAGGCTGAGGAATTTTTAAATCTGAGGTAGGGATCTATGACCATGTAAGAATATGGGTTAAAGCTTACTCAGCTCTCTAGGTATGCTCTGGAAATAGTAGACAAACCAAGGGCCCAGATGAGTAAGTACATTTTTGCCATTTCAAACTTGGTCAAGAAAGAATGCAAGACAGCTATGTTAGTCAATGATATGGACATCTCCCGACTTATGAATTATGCTCAGCAGATGGAAGAGGAAAATCTTAAGGAGAGAAAGAGGAGGGGAAAACAAGAGGGCTAGAACAAGAAAATTTGACTACCCTCAGCAGAAGTCAGGCAATAGAAATCGCTCTCAGTTTCAGCAGAGGTCTTCAGCTTCAGCACCTTCATAAACTAGTGCTCTATCTCCCAGACCTCGTCATGATCAGAAGAATAGCACATCAGGCTCTAAATCACAAGGCAGTGTTTCAGGTAACCCCACTTTTCCAGCATGTCCCAACTATGGTAAGAATCATCCTAGTGAATGTTTTGCTGGCAGAGAGGGGTATTTTGGGTGTGGTCAACTTGGCCACAGGTTGAAAGAGTTCCCCTCTGCCAGGCAGGGACATGGAGGTAATCGAGCTCAGTCTACTACTTCAGTAGCTCCAGCAGGTTGCACAGCTCAATAGGGTACTACTTTGGTACAGATGATGGTTACTGTCAAAACTATCTCTATGCTATGTTATCCCATTAAGACCAGGAGATTTCCCTTGATGTTGTCACTGGTATATTTTAAGTCTTCTCTCTTGATGTTTATGCATTACTAGACCCTAGGGCTTCATTGTCTTTTTTGACCCCATATATTGCATGTAAATTTGGAGTCAGTCATGAAAAGCTTTTAGAGACCTTCTCAGTTGCCACCCCAGTCAGTGAGTCAGTCTTAGCTAAAAGGGTATACAAAAATTTCCCAGTCTCAGTCCTTTAAAGAGTCACGTCAGCAGACTTAGTAGAGCTAGATATGACCAATTTTGACATCATCCTTGGCATGGATTGGCTATATGCCTATTATTCCTCAGTCGTCTGTAGAACCAGGGTCATAAAATTTCAGTTTCCAAATGAGCCTGTCATAGAATAGCGGGGTAGTCCTCCAACATCAAAAAGTTATTTCATATCCTACCTCAAAGCTAGAAAGATGATCTCAAAAGGGTACATCTATCACATAGTTCGAGTTAAGGATTTTGAGTGTAAGACCCTATATCTCCAGTCAGTTCCAGTAGTTAGTGAGTTCCCGGAAGTATTTCTCGAGGATCTACCCAGAGTCTCTCCTAAATAGGAGATTGACTTTGGGATAAACCTTCTTCTAGATACACAGTCTATATCCATCCCTCCTTACAAAATTATTCTAGCTGAGCTTAAGGAGTTGAAAAACCCACTTAGACACCTCCTAGATAAAGGTTTTATCAGGCCTAACATCTCTCCATGGGGTGCTCTAGTTCTCTTCATGCGTAAGAAAGATGGTTCTCTCAGAATGTGCATTGACTACCATCATCTTAACTAAACAATCAAGAATAAGTATCCTATACCAAGGATTGATGACTTATTACCAGCTTCAGGGTGCCAATTGTTTCTCCAAGATTGACCTCAGATCCGTTTATTATCATCTCAGAGTTAGAGAGTGTTGACATTCTAAATATAACCTTCAGAACTTGGTATGGTCACTATGAGTTTATAGTTATGTTTTTTAGACTAACCAATGCTCCTATAGCTTTTATGGACTTGATGAACAGGGTGTTTAAGTAGTATTTTGACATGTTCAACATTATCTTCATAGATGACATTCTTATTTACTCGTGTAACAAGGAAGATCATATAAACTATTTAAGAGTCATGCAACAAACTCTCAAGGATTGCCAGTTATTCACCAAGTTCAATAAGTATGAGTTTTAGTTACAGTCTATTTCTTTTTTGGGTCATGTGGTGTCTAAGGAGGGAATTCAAGTAGATTCGCAAAATATAGAGGCAGTGAAGAACTAGCCTAGGCCCTCCTCTCCAATAGACATTAGGAGTTTTTTAGGCTTGGCTACTTACTGCAGGAGATTTATTGAGGGGTTTTCATCCATAGCTATCTTGTTGACCTGGTTGACTCAGAAAAAAGTGAAGTTCTAGTGGTCTAATGAGTGTGAAAGGAACTTTCAGGAATTGAACACGAGGTTGACTACAACTCTAGTTTTGACTTTACCAGAGGGTTCAGATGGTTTTGTTATGTATTGTGATACATCTAGAGTTAGCTTGGGTTGTGTTCTGATGCAGCATGGTAAGGTCATTGCCTATGCCTCCAGATAACTTAAAGTTCATGAGAAGAACTATCTGACTCATGATCTTGAGCTTGCAACAGTTGTTTTTGCTTTAAAGATTTGGAGACACTACTTGTATGATGTACATGTGGATGTGTTTACTGACCATAAGAGCTTACAGTATGTGTTCACTCAGAAAGAGTTGAATCTTCATCAAAGGAGGTGGCTTGAGCTCCTTAAGGATTATAACATGAGTGTGTTTTACCATCTGGGTAAGGCCAATGTGGTGGCTGATGCACTTAGCCAATTTTCCATGGGTAGTTTGTGACATGTGGATGAAGAAAATAAAGAATTGGGTAATGATTTTCATAGGCTCGCTCGTTTAGGGGTTCGCCTTACAGATTCGTCAGAAGGTGGTATCATTGTTCAGAATGGGTAAGAATTATCTTTAGTAGTTGAGGTAAAGGTGAAGCAAAATAGTGATCCTATCTTACATCAGTTGAAGGGTGCAGTCCATCAACAAAGAGTTGAGGTTTTCTCCCAAGGGGGAGATAGTATGCTTTGTTATCAGGGTTAATTATGCGTTCCTAATATGGATGAGTTGAGACAGCAAATTTACACAGGGGCTCACAACTCTAGATATTCTATCCATCTTGGTGCCACCAAGATATACCATGACCTACGAGAATTCTATTGGTGGAATGGCATGAAGAGGGGCATTGCAGATTTTGTGGCTAAGTGTCCCAATTGTGAGCAAGTAAAGGTACAACATCAGCGACCGGGTGGTATGACTCGGGATATTGACATTCCTACTTAGAAGTGAGAAGTGATCAATATGGAATTTATTACAGGTTTACCTCATACTTGTAGACAACAGAATTCAATTAGGGTGATAGTAGACAGGATGGCTAAGTTAGTCCACTTCTTGGTTGTTAATACTACTAATTCAACAGCGGATTATGCCAGACTCTACATCCATGAGATAGTAAGATTGCATGGAGTCCCCTTATCCATCATCTCAAATAGCAGTTGTAATGACCGGGTTCATCATTACGGGTAAACCTTTCATGCTAAGTTTAGAGTTAGAAAACTTCCGGGTTTGGGAGTTGAAAATTCTGGGATAGGCTAGTCTAGGCCAGTTTTGGAGTGAAGTACGGTTTAGGGAAATTCCAATGAGGATTAGGTAATGTGTCTTGTATTGAGCTATTTTTCCTTGAAGCTAAGACATAGAAGAGTCCGGGGGACTTATTTTGGGTAAGTGAAACTCCCGGTATCGAGGTTGACGTGAAGGGGTTGTTCTAGGACGTCGAGGATTTAAGTTGTGTTGTAAAATAGGAACTTTTGGGAAACTTTAAGACTTTTGGTCCCATGTTAACTTCCATTGCAGTTAACACATTTCTATCGTGACCTTCGCTATAGCAGAAGTCAATATCGGTCTGCACTACTATAGAAAATGGTTCTGCTATGGTGGTACTGCTATAGAGAAGTGTGGACCACCATATTAGACGAGTCGGAATTTAATGCAAAAAACTTCCCCAAAATATTTGGTTTTCATCAAGAACGTTTTGGGAGAAGGGCAAGGTGATTTTGGGTGAACCTACTCCGTTTTCCACTATTTTTTGTCCTAAAGATCAAGAACAAGTAAGAACTTCAGAAAATGGGAAAGCTCTGGTTCAATAGAGCTTTGAGCAATTAGAGGTAGGTGATGGTTTTTGTTTTCCCAATATGCATTATGTGTTCATGTAGTACTGCTTAGTATTGTATGTTGTATGCTTAGGGAATGGTTATGAATATCTAATTTTTTGGTTTTTAGTCTTGTGAGATGAACTAGTTGTTATTGCTTTTTGGTTTTACAAGTGTATTATTGTTCATTGTTGTTCACTATTGGATTTATGTGTGACATTCGGTTAGCTCGGGTACCACGCATGGTACAAGTTACTTATTTGTTGGTTTGGGTTGCCTCCACTAACTTAGGAGGCATTTCATGCTCTCTTCTTAAAGAAGTATGTGCCCTATACCTTAAGGGATCATAAGAAGGATGAGTTCCTGACTCTGGAATACGGTGGCATGTCAGTCTCTACTTATGAGGCCAAGTTTCATGCCTTGTCTCACTTTGCTACTCAATTGTTGGGTTCTGAGGAGGAGAGGATTTGACTTTTTATGAATGGCTTGAATACTGAATTGCAGGTGTTGTCCGTGCACATAACATCAGTAGGAAAGAGATTCAATAAGGTCACAGACTATGTTAAGAAGTTAGAAGGGGTAAAGCTGGTTGGGCAGGTTAAACTGTTAACTAAGAAGTCCCGAATGATGGAAACTTCAGTGTTTCGTACTCTAGGGTCCACAATCAGCAGGTATACTCTGCCCATCCTATTCAGTCAGTCTGCCAGCTGCTGCAGGTGGTTGTCCGGGAGCTAATCAGTAGCTTTTAGCTCCTAGAGGCCTGGGAGATTCTTACACATCTATGAGCAGGCCTACACTTGATCGCGGTTGTTTCTATTGTGGTGATCTGGGACACTTTAAGAGGGAGTTCCCTCACAGACAGACTGGTAATCAGGCTCAGCAGTAGTCTAAGACTGTGGTTCCAGCAGGTAGAGGTGGCTATGCTAGAGGTCATCCACAGGGTGGGCGAGGTAACTTTCAGGGAGGTAAGGGAGACAAAGGTAATGGCGGCGCGGGTAGAGGTGCAGCTCAGCCAGCCAAGGAAGTTTCTCGGATTGATGACCGGGCTCACTGTTATGCCTTTCCAGGGAGGTCTGAGGCTGAGGCATCAGACGCGGTGATCACAGGTATAATTTTTGTATGTGATAGGATGGTTTTTGTACTTTTTGACCCAGGTTCTACATATTTTTATGTTTTTGTGAAATTTGCTTTGGGTATGGACTTGATTTGTGATATTTTTGATTCCCCTATCAATGTTTTCACCCCAGTTAGAGAGTCTGTGATTGTGAATCATGTTTATCATATTTTTCCTGTGGTGTTTGTGGGGTTACCGACTTGGGTAGATTTGGGTATTCTGGATATGGTAGACTTTGATGTAATTTTAGGCATGACCCGGTTATATCCTTATCATGTTGTATTGAATTGTAACACTAAGAGTGTGGCTCTAGAAATTTCGGGTAAGGATAGACTAAGTGGGAAGGTGTGTACAGGCCTAAGCCAGCTAAGATCATATCATTTGTTCGGGCTAGGAAACTAGTAGGGAGAGGGTGTTTGGCCTTCTTGGCTCATCTCCAAAATGATAGTGTGGAGTCCCCATCTATTGAGTCAGTTTCGATTGTGTTAGAGTTTTAGGAGGTTTTTCTGGCGGATTTGCTTAGTATGCCTCCATACAGGGACATTAATTTTTGTATAGACTTGGAGTCGGGCACTCGCCTAATTTCTATTCCTCCCTGTCGCATGGCTCCGGCAGAGTTAAGGGAACTTAAGACTCGGCTCTAGGAACTCTTAGATAAGGGTTTTATCAATCCCAGTGCTTCACGTTGGGGTGCTCTGTTATTGTATGTGAAAAATAAGGATGGTAGTATGCGGATATGCATAGACTACACGCAGTTGAACAAGGTTACCATCCGAAATAAGTACCCTATACCCCGTATAGATGATATTTTTTACTAGTTATAAGGTGCATATATGTGTTTGAAAATTGACTTAAGGTCAGGGTATCATCAGTTAAAGATTAGGCTCGAGGACATTCCTAAGACTGCTTTTCAGACTCGATATGGGCATTACGAGTTCCTAGTAATGTCATTCGGGATAACCAATGCACCTGTAGCAATCATGAGCTTGATAAATGGGGTGTTTAAGTCTTATTTGGATTCGTTCATCATCGTGTTTATAGATGACATTTTCATATACTCCAAGAGTAGGGAAGAGCATGTTGAACATCTCCGTATTATGTTGAATATTTTTAAGCACTAAAAATTGTACGCAAAATATTCTAAGTGTGAATTTTGGTTGACTTCAGTCGCCTTCTTAAGACATGTGCTATTAGAAAAGGGGGTGATATAGATCCCCAGAAGATTGAGGCAGTCAAGAGTTGGGTCCGGCCTAGCTCTGTGACCGAGGTGAGGCATTTTTTGGGGCTTGCAGGTTACTACCGTAGATTTGTCAAGGATTTTGCATCCATCTCTACTCACTTGACAAGATTGACTCAGAAAGAGGTATCGTTTGTGTAGTTCGACAAGTGTGAGGTGTTCACCAATTATCACAGTCTGCAACATATTTTATCAAAAGGAATTGAATCTGAGACAAAGGAGGTGATTGGAGTTATTGAAGGATTATGATGTGAACATCCAGTACCATCTGCGTAAGGCTAATGTGGTGGTAGATGCATTGAGCTAGATGACAGTCAGCATGGGCAGTTTGGCTTGTTTAGGGGTGTTAAAATAACCACTAGTAAGGGATCTTCAGGCTTTGGAAGCTAAGTTCATGCAATTGGGTGTCTCATAAAAGGGTGGGGTGTTGGCCAGTATGGAGGTCAAATCCACATTCATAGAATAGACAAAGACCAAGCAGTTTCATGATTCACAGTTGAGCAAGCTTCGGAATAAGGTAATATTTGAAGAATCCAGGAATGCCACGTTGGACTCTAGTTCAGAAGGTATTGATAGAGGCTCATGGTTCAGGATATTTGATCCATCCGAGCATAACCAAGATGTATAGGGACTTGAGGCAACTTTATTGGTGGCCTGGGATGAAAAGGGACATAGCTGATTTTATGTCGAAGTGTCATAATTTCCAACAGGTCAAGTATGAGCATCAAAGGCCTGCAGGACTACTTCAGAGAATGCCCATTCCCAAGTGGAAGTGGGAGAGGATAGCCATGGATTTCGTGGTGGGTCTTCCCAAGAATTTGGGAAAGTATGATTGTATTTGGGTCACTATAGACAGGCTGACCAAGTCATCTCATTTCATTCTGGTCACGGTGGACTATAATTTGCAGCAGTTGGCTAAGATCTATGTTAAGTAAATCGTGAGACTACATGGGGTACCACTGTCTATCATTTTAGACAGGGGCACGCAGTTTACCTATAAGTTTTAGGGTAAGTTACATGAAGAATTGGGCACTCAACTCACTTTCAACAGAGCTTTCCATCCTCAGACTGATGGTCAGTCAGAGAGGATAATCCAGGTGTTGGAATATATGTTGAGGGAATGTGTGATCGACTTTGGGGGTCATTGGGACCAGTTCCTGCCATTGTGTGAGTTCTCCTACAACAACTGCTACCACTCTAGTATCGATATGGTGCCATTTGAGGAACTATATGGGAGGGGTTGTAGATCACTTATAAGGTGGTTTAAGGTAGGTGATGTGAAGCCTCTGGGCATAGACTTGGTAAGGGAAGTGCAGGAAAAAGTAAGGGGCATTCAAACCAAGTTGATAGCGGCCCAGAGCAGGCAGAAGGAATACGCGGATCGCAAGGTAACAGACATGAATTTTTAGGTTAGTGAGAAAGTACTATTTAAAGTGTCACTAATGAAGAGGGTTATATATTTCGGTAAGAAGGGCAAGCTCAGCCCTCAATTTATCGGTCCATTTGAGGTTCTTAAAATGGTAGGGCCAGTGACTTACAGGTTAGCACTGCCGCCCAGTTTATTCGATGTCCATCTAGTATTCCATGTATCTATGTTAAAGTGGTACCATGGGTATGGAGATTACATTATCAAATGGGATAAAGTATTACTAGACAAGAACCTTCGATATAAAGAGGAACCGATTGTGTTTCTTGATCGGGATGTCCAAAAGTTGAGGACAAAAGAGATCAAATCAGTGAAAGTTCAATGGAAGCATCATCCAGTCGATAAAGACACTTGGAAAACTAAGAAAGACATGCGTGACAATTACCCTCAATTGTTTGAGGATTCAGGTACTACACTTTCCTTTTTTTATTCTCCGTATATTCAAGTTTGATCAGTCGGGGACAAATGATAGGTAAATTGGTATCTATTGTAACAACCGGTTTCTTTGTTATGGGTAAACCTTTCATGCTAAGTTTAGAATTAGAAAACTTCTGAGTTTGGGAGTTGAAAGTTCTAGGCTAGGCTAGTCTCGGCCAGTTTTGGTGTGAGGCATGATCTAGGGCAATTCGGGTGAGGTCTGGGTAATGTGTCTTGTATTGAGCTAGTTTTCCTTTTAGCTAAGATATAGAGGAGTCTGTGAGACTTTTTGGAAGTAAATTTGAGTAAGTGAAACTCCTGGTATCGTGGTTGACGTGAAAGGATTATTCTGAGATATCAGGGATTCAAGGTGTGTTGTAAAATAGGTAATTTGGGTAAATTTATGACTTTATGTCCCCGTTTCAACCATAATAGTGGTTGACACATCGCTATTGTCACCTTCACTATAGAGGAGAAATTACCGCTATAGTGGAAGTCAACATCTGTCAGCACCGCTATAGCAGATTATTCCACTACGGCGGTACCGCTATAGCAGAGCGTGGACTTCTATAGCGGATAACTCAGGATTTAATGTAGAAAACTTTCCCAAAATGTTCAGTTTCAAGAATGTTTTGGGAGAAGGGCAAGGTGATTTTGGGCGAACCTACTCCATTTTCCATCATTTTTCATCCTAAAGACCAAGAACAAGCAAGAACTTTGGAAAATGGTAAGGATCTAGTTAAATAGATCTTTGAGCAATTCGAGGTAGGTAATGTTTATTGTTTTCCCAATATGCATTATGTGTTCATGTACTACTGTTTAGTATTGAATGAGTTGCATGCTTAGGAAATGGTTATGACTGTCTAATTGTCCGGTTATCAGTCTTGTGAAATGAACTAGTTGTAATTGTTTGTTGGTTTTACAAGTGTATTTATGTTCATTGTTATTGACTGTTGGATTTCTGTGTGACATTTAGTTGGCTCGGGAACCAGGCTTGGTACAGGTTACTTATTGGTTGGCTCGGCTACCACTCCTTATACGGAATACTATTTGGTTGGCTCGGGTACCATGCCTTTTACGGGAATTACAAATGCTTGGCTCGAGTACCACACCTAGTAAGGGTTTGTTTTCCTTGCATTATTTATATTCTTTCGATAGTTCCATGAGTGGACCGGGTTATATTCTTGCAATGTCATTTCTTTATATGGTCCATGAGAGGTCGGGTGATTATAATTAATTGTGAGGTTGGTCTAAGTGTAGGCTAGGATTTCATATAAACACTTAGGTGGTGTTAGGGGGATCCCGAGGTGGGTCCGTACAATGTGGAAAGGTCATATATATTATTGTCAATGGCTGTCATTTTGTTACATGTGGTTGCTAAGTTAAGGAAGAGACTTGTAGTCTAGTTATATTATTGTCTTATTTAAATGTTTACTGTACCTTACTAAGCTTTAGTTTATTGTGCATATATTTTTTATTTGGAGTTGGCCAAAAATCCTACCAGTACACGGTGGTTGTGTACTTATTCTGCACTTGCATTTCTTTTTGTGAGTATAGGCAATCTTTCGGTGGCTGATGCGCGACCTCGCCTGTAGTCTAAGCATTTCCAGATATCAAAGGTGAGCTACTTCAGTCGAGCTACCTTGGTTTGTTCTTTTAGTTGTAGCTCACTTGCTTCGGACTTAACCTCACTTTTATTATGGGGTTGCATCCTCGTATTTTAGACATGGTAGATGTTTTGGTACGATGACCTTCAAGTTCTAGGGCAGATTTTTTTCTGCAGATTATTATTGTGATAGTAATTGAGATTGTGAATATTAGTTTATTTATGCAACTGGTTTTAAGCTGCTAGATTATACTAAGTGTTGGTTTAATATTAGTTCACTCATCTAGGGGCTGGGTGGGTTCCACTCACGGTGGATTGGGTCGTGATAGAGGCACTCAGTTTACTTCTCAGTTTTGAAAATCCTTTCAGAAAGGTCTTGCTACTCAGGTGAATCTCAACACAACATTTCACCCTCAGACAGACGGCCAAGCAGAGCGTACCATCCAGACCTTAAAGGATATGTTAAGAGCTTGCGATTGATTTCAAAGGTAATTGGCATGATCAGTTACCTCTTATAGAGTTTTTCTACAATAACAGCTTCCATTTTAGCATTTAGATGGCTCCGTATGAGGCACTTTATGGTTGGAGGTGTAGATCACCTATAGGTTGTTTTGAGGTAGGTGAAGCAGTATTGATTGGGCCAGATTCAGTTCATGAGACTATGGAGAAAGTTCAACTCATTAGGGAGAGGTTGAAGACTGCTCAGAGTCGTTATAAATCCTATGCACATGTGAGGATAAGAAACTTAGAGTTTGAGGTTGATGATTGGATGTTTCTGAAGGTTTCACCTACGAAGGGAATCATGAGATTTGGTAAGAATGGGAAGCTTAGTCCCCTATGTAGGTCCCTATAGGATTCTGACGAGAGTTGGAAAGATGGCTTATGAGCTAGAGTTGCCCGCAGACTTAGCATCGTTGCACCCTGTCTTTCACATATCTTTACTAAAAAAGTGCATTGGTGATCCAACCTTAGTTGTGCCATTAGAAAGTGTGGGTGTGAAAGATAGTCTCTCCTATGAAGAATTCCAGTTGATATTCTTGACCGTCAGGTTTGCAGGTTGAGAAATAAGAAAATCGCTTCAATGAAAGTCCTTTGGAGGAACCAGTAAGTTGAGGGAGCTACTTGGAAAGAAGAAGTAGTTATGATGGAAAAGTACCCTCACCTCTTCCCTTCTGATTCAGTTTCAGCTCTAGGTAATAGTTTCCTCCTTAGTATATTCCCTCAGTTCTATTCTTCCAGTTATTCTCATGTTCCCAGTGTGCATTCATGATTAATGACCTCAGTTCAGTCATATTTCAGTTAAAATTAGTTAGTGTATCAGTACTTCAACTTTCAGAATTCAGTTGGTAAGGATTGCATCTTTTTCCCTTCAACCTCAGGTTACTCAATCATCATTTGAGGACGAATGGTCCCAACAAGAAGATAATGTATCACCCCAAAATTTGAACCAGCATTTAAACTCAGAAAACTCAGCTGAATCAACAAATTTCATGTCCTACAGGGCAGTACCATGGGCCGTGAAAGGCCCAACGGGCCATTACACTGGATGTGGGAACTGCCCATCCTGATGGACATCTACAATGGGCTGTGAGAGGCCTGACGGGCCATCACAGCCCACCATGGGAACCCTCAAGTGGCTATGTAGCCACTCACTAGCCCAACGGTCTAGATCATGCATCGTGGCAGCTACCACGGGCCATGGGGTCTCGCCGTAGGAACTCCCTAGAGAACCAGCCCAACCTGTCCCCTTTCAACGGCCAAACTCGACGGGCCATCACAGGTTCGATGGCCATCCGGCGAGATTTTCTACAACTTTTTATTTTAATTCAGGGGTATTCCAGTCTTGTTCCCACTCTTTTAAATCCTATACTAAGCCATTTGGGGTATATTTTAAGAGGTCTTAATCAGACTTAGCCTATTTTTCAATCATTTCATTGATTAAACTTCAGAGAAAAGAAAAGAATTTTATCTCAAGCTCCAAGCTAGGTCTTTGTTCTCCAAAGCTTCAAACGTTAGTTCAAGCTCCGAATTTCTTCTACATTCAGGTATTTGGGTATTTTGTAAGGGTTTAGTTTACCCTTATGCCCGAAACTCTAGTCTTGTCTTCAAATTTCATGGTTTATAAAACTAGGGTTCATACCTCATTGTGCAGAATTCTATGAAATTCAGTTCCTATGCTTAGTATGTGATTTACATCCTGTTTTAATATTTTATACATGGAATTTCAAAGAATTGCATAGACTTTCGCCATGATTTGAGAAATTAAGAACCTAGCCCTAAATTGTAGTATTTTCTCATGAATTAGTTTTCTTCAAAATTTAACCTAGATTACTAGCATTGAGTTTTAATCAAAATTTAGTCAGCTTTCAGTTTACAGCTTTTCAGAAAATAATATTTTTAGACTAGTTAAGTTCTGATGCAGCATTCCAGAACCTCAGTTTTAAAAAGAGCTAATAGAAATCAGTTTTGGGGAGTACAACTTAGCACCAAGTTAGACTAGGCTTTAGCGTACCCTAAAGTCCTATAACTACGTGCTACCGTAGGTTTTTTAGCCCCTCAGTTGGGCCTCAGAACTAGTGATCATGCCAGCCATGCCTTTATACCCTGGCAAGGTATATTGGGTCCTCTCGATGGGGTGTATACATCAGACTCTATGTTTAGCTCATGTGTTAATGTCAATTAATGGACTCTCCCACAGAATTAGACTCAGCAGTTAGGTACTAGGACCTCAGTTTCAGTTTTACTATTTCATTATGTCTTTTCAGAATATCCTTGCATTTTAGATCTTTATGCATGATTATGTTTGGGCCTATGTACAATAATTTAGTTTATAATTTTTAAACAGTATATAAGTATTTTAGCATGTTCAGTTATATTTCATATCTCTCATTTTTAGTATATTCGAAGTACTGACGCATACTCTATACGATGCATCCTATCATGATGCAGGTTCATGTTCTCAGACTCAGCCTCGTAATTAGCTCATTTTTGTGCCACCTCAATGATATCTAGTGGTGAGTCCTCATCATCCGAGGATGTATCTTATGATGTTTTCTTATTAGTTCATTTCAATTTTTTAGAGTTTTGGAGTTAGCTGGGGGCTTGTCCCAGAAACTCGTCACTAGTAGAGGCTTTTAGACATAGAGCCAGACTTCAGTTTATTCAGTCAGTTTTACTTTTCAGACTTACATATATTCAGAGATTTTCAGTTTAAATTAGAAAACTTATATCTTTATCCAATTTAGCTTTCACTTAGCCATTTGTATTCAGAATACTTAGTATATGCCAGACCATGGCTTAGCTTGGGGGAACTTATGGCTCTAAGCATCGTGTCACATCCAGAGTGTAGACTCAGGGCATGACACAGCTATAGTCCAGACTTAATCCTCTCTTCACATGCTTCGTTGTTCAAAAAATAAATTGGGCAGCCACCTAGTTTTAATATCTGTCAAATTGACTTGTTAGGTCATTCCCCAACAAAGTTTCATTTTAAAAAAGAATTGGGTCATCCTCCCTAAAAATAGGACCAATAGGCTAACCTTGTAAGTGTGAGATGCCTATTTTTCTTAATTGAGTCATCCGCCCTAAAAATGTGACTAATAAGCTAACCTTGTGAGTGTGAGATGCCTATTTCACTTAGTTTTGGTCATTTGCCCTAAAAACGTGACTAATAGGATAACCTCGTGACTGAGAGATTCTTATTTTGCTTTGTTGGGTCATCCGCCCTAAAATATGACCAATAAGCTAACCGTATGAGTATGAGATGCCTATTTTGCTTTATTGGATCATATCCTAATAAAGTTGCATCTCTTTTATTGGGTCGCCCACCCTAAAATTGTGACACAATCTTTAAGGTATTTGTTCAATTGGATAAAATATATTCATTCCAAATTCTTGAAATACCGCAAAGAATATTATCGATCTATTTAAATATGCTCATACTGCATATTTCTACTGATGATCTTATCTTAGTTTTGCAGTTTTCCTTATCCATAGTAGTGGACTAGGTTGTAAAGAGCTTGGCATAAGATGTAACTTCCTCTTGATAAAACTGGGCAGAATTTTGAGGAGGGCCTCAAAATTTTAACCAAAGCGCCATCAAAAGCTTAAGAAGGGTCTTCAAATCCTCAGCAAGTCATAAATCACAACAAACACATGGTGTTCATAAATGGTATTGATTATTTTAAATGAAATGCGTATTTTCTTTTCCACTTTAGAAGGGGGCGATATTTAAAATAATCTTTCCAAAAGTTTTGTCTTTGAATTTTGACTAAAGTCGCTAGACAAAGTGACAATGTGTCTACTGATCATTTGTTTCGAGTACAGGTACATACAAAATATATCATATGTATCTGTTGTGATGGCCGTTGCATTTCCATGAGGGTTTGTGCATTTCATTCATTGTAAAGGCTATCTCATTGCCATGATGTTTAGTGTATTTTATTTACCATGAGGGCACTACATTACCGTAAAGGTCAATGCATTTTATTCACCGTGAGGTCCATTGGATTGTCATGAGGGTCAATGCATTCCATTTGTTGGGAGGGCTATTGTATTATCTTGAGGGTCAGTGCATTTCATTTGGTATAAATTCCATTGCATTATTGTAAGGTTCAGTGCATTTCATTGGCCGTGAGGGCCATTACATTGTCGTACAGGTCAGTGCATTTTATTTGCTATAAAGGCCACTGCATTGTCGTGAAAATTAACATATTTTATTTGCCCTGAGGACCATTGCATATTCAAACCGTCATGAGGGTTATTTTGTATTCAAACCGTCATGAGGGCCATTGTATATTTTAAACCACCATGAGGACCATCATGATCAAATCACCAAATGTAATGACCCTTCCAGTCATCCCCGCATTTATGTTTTCTTGTACTATTAGAGCTTTCCAATAGCAGCTCCAAGTCATTTATGGCTTGCTGGGACTGGTGGTTCGGTGCCCTGGCCATTCGTTTGGTCTTTATGATTGTTTCTCTATTTTAGAGCTTAAACTTAGGATATCATTGAATTTGGATAACATTCTTGGTAAACATACTCGGAATCAAATTTTGACAGTTTCGTTAGCTCTGGAGCATGGATTTTGGTCTAGATAGACCCTTTGTCGGAGTCTGGGAGCCTTCGGTTATGGTTTTTGTTGGTTTTTGTGTTTTCTAGCCAGTTGCACTTGAAAGTTTGAATTTGATCAACATTTCGAGAAGACGGCCTCAGATGAAAATTCTAACAGCAATGTTAGCTCCGTAATGTCGACTTTGGGCTAAAGGGACATTTGGTTCGGGTCCCGAGGCTTCCAAACTCATTTTAGGCCTTGGTGACGCTTGGATTTTGCCTACGCATCGCCTAGGCCGTCTGCGCATAGTCCTCCTATGCAGCGCCCAGCCGAGTGCGCGCTAGGAAGTGCCTTGCCTATGCGTGCGCCTACACTCGACCGCATATGCATGGACGCATAGGCAGCACCCAGCCGCGTACGCATGGCAGCGCTGGCAGCCTATATCTTGGCGATTTTCTTTTTTCAAATCACTTAAGACCCAACTCGTTCCACCATTGCAAGCAGCTCCCAAAACACGATTTCTCCACTTCTGGCCATCCAAGTTCTTGGAGGAAGATCATCCTTGATTCGTGGTTGTTTCCTGACTTTAATCCGGTATGTTTCCTTGGTAATTTTTTATTATATCCCTTTCAATTCCCTCTTTGAATTCTCTTGTTTGGTGGGTTATTTTAGCCCCATTTTTTGGTCAAATTCTGCTAATTCTTTGGGTATGCACTCATTGGGTCATTGTGATCATCGTGCACTCGTTCTTCTCTGTCTTTGGGTTGCGAGCCCCACGGGCCTGCCAGTGACCCAAATTTTGACTCGGCTATAATTATAGCAATATGGGTATCGTTAGTCTTGTTTTAATGCATAGTCTATGTTTATGCTAGATTAATTTCATTTCAGAGCTTCTCGGAGCAGTTCGGGCTTGGACATCATCATTCTAGCAGCTTATCGTCGGATGACAGGTAGGTTACAGTTTAACTCTTCTAGACTTTGCGTATATAGGCTATAATTGTAATAATTAGCATCCTTGGGTTGGGTTTATTAGCTTGGTACCCGGACCTTGTCCACTTCTTCATGTCTGTCTTATTTTCACTCTTATGATTATAGTATTCGTTGTAGTTGATAGTATCACCCTTGTGGTTATGTGTGGCCTTCTATTTGAGTCTGGACCATAGATGGTGGGTTATTTGGGAATGTCTATGAGACCCAGACATTGATATTACAATTATAGGCTGGTTATCTGTGTTGTAGAGCGATTGGAGCTTGTGCAGGGCCGATAGATTGATCGTGAGCCGTTGGGCTACTGTTTGTGATTGAGCATGCCATTATCATGCATATAAAGAGATTTTCTACATGTTTTACTACTATTTTGGCTTCGGGCCAACTATTGATGGTTTTCTAAACCTTGCATGGCCCCGAGGGCCTGTTTTTGGTAAAAATGGTTATAAAAGGTTTGGAATTGACTTTTGTGGCTCTTCTTGGGGTAAGAGAGTTAAAAAGATGATTTTCTCATAGTTTTCCACACTTATACTAGACTCGGCAGAGTCGGAGTGCTAGACATGCTTTACTATTAGTTTGAAACTATACTAGACTCGATCGAACCAAGCAACAGACTGGTTTTGGTACAGTTTTAGACCCGGTTACATCCTGGCACCCTTGCTAGGGGTTTTTGAGACTCGATTTATTATTTTAGCCCTAGAAAGGCTCCGGGCATGCATATTTGAGACTTCGGCTACGTATTTGGATTCGGATACACTATGGACTATTATATTGAGACTTGAGATTTAGTATGTGGTCAATGACCTCAATGGACCTTGCCGATCTGGACTAGGGGCTACGTGTTGAGTGTACCAGAGGAGGGGTATATGGTGTAGTTGAGGTATACGGTCTGTGTCCTTCCATAGATCCTGCCTGTTGTGCCCATAGGTGCTAGAGAAGGTACATATGGAGTTACCGTTCCACCTGGATTTACTGTTGCATTATATCATTCGTTCGCGTTAGATTCCATCCTTGTTTGCTATTTGTTGATTATACGCTCTGGTATTATGGGATGACAGGGAGTTTGCCTTCACTTGTATGCGTTCCTTGGGTGTATGGGTGCCTGTTCGGACTGTAGGTAGACTTATTTTTATTTTATCATGATATTGATCCTTATTATGGTTATATTCGATAATTGGTAATTGAGAGTTGTATCATATACATTTGGTTCTCTTGATGGTTATACTTGGGATATCGGCTGATTAGTCCTGACTTGAGAGTGGTATTACTAGCATGACTTGGTTATTAGTCTAGTTTTCAAGCATGATTATCATTATTTTCTTTCCTTCTTACTTTTTTACTTTAGGTTACCGGTATACCGTCTTCTTCTTAACCTTTTCATATATATATATTGTTATTGCTAGGACCCCAGTGTGTTCTTTCTTTCCATCACATGTGTCTGTGAGTGATATATTTCTATTAGCTAGCCTAGTATGTAGTTTTCTTCTTGTATCCTTCTGTGCTAGTTTTCATGTACCTATTTATTATTTCTGTGACTACTTGTTTCTTTTCTGCTATATTACTGCTCTTATATCTTATATGTTCTCAGTCCGCCTTTGATGCCTACTGGGTACCTATTGATTAGAAATTTGTGCTCATACTACACTCTACATCTTTCTGGTGTAGATCCTAGTGTGGGCCATCACCACTGATTCGTTGGAGACTCATGCAGGCTGATTTTTGGATTATTCGAGGCTGAGGGTGAGCTCTTGACAGCCTGGGCATAGCTTTTAGCTCATCTTCTGTATCTTGTACTCTTTTTGCTATTCAGAGATAGATGTGTATATTTTCTTTTGGATCCTTTGTACTATGTATATTTAGCACCGGCTCTTATACTATGATACTAGGCTTTGGGTTTGGTTTAGCTTCTGCTTATATATATATTCATGTTGCTTATTTCTCCATCTATTTCCCTTGCTTCTGCTATTTATATTGTTCTTTCGCATGCTTTCTAGATAGTAGCCCATTACTAACTGTTCTGGGCTATGAGGATTGGTTCACCTACTAGGGGGTTGTAGGTGCCATCATGACCGATAAATGGGGTTATGACAGCCTTGTATCAGAGCCTAGGTTCACCGGTGTCATCGGTATAGGAGCCAATGTCTAGTAGAGTCTTGCGGATCGGGGAAAAGACGTCCGTACTCAATCTTCAGGAGGCTACCGTGGCATCTTAGGAATTATGACTCTCTTATTGCTTCTATATTGTGTGTCCTATCCTTGATGGTTCCCCTAAAATTTCACTTATTCTTGTTCATTCTCCCATAGATAGTTCATATAATATCATGGACATCAGGCAAAGGCGAGCCTTTGACTCCAGCACCCCCAACTCCAGCTAGAGGCCGGGGAGGTCACAATGGCAGAGCTAGCGAACGTGCTCGAGCAGTGGCACTAATTAGAGCTCCTAGGGTTGAGGTTTAGACCGAGTATGAGCCTGAGATCATTCCAGAGCAGCAACCAGTGGACCGAGGGACAGCCTAGGTACCACCAGTGCCAGCGCCAGCTTCAGCCCCAGCTCCTTCATTAGATATTCGGGGTTTACTTCTTCAGTTATTGGGTATGATTGAGGGTTAGCCTGCTAAGGTAGCACAGACATCCACTCAGAGGGAAGCCCTGGGTGTTCACAGTTCAGGAGCATAGCCTGCTACTGTGGATACCTGTGCTGAGGTTCTTCCATTTTCATCTGTTGCGCAGCCTCTTGCTCCTTGCCCAGCTATGAAAGAGACAGAGCAGAAGGCTTTGGGTAGATTTCTGAGGTTGTCTCCACCTAGATTTGATGGTACTACTGGTCAGGATTCGCATGATTTTATCACTTCTTGTGAGGAGATGCTACACCATTTGGGTTTATTGGAGACTCACAGAGTTAGGTATACTACTAATCAGATGGAGTCCCCAGGTTTCTTGCAGACCATCTTTGTCTCCTCTGTTATCTTGGACAGAGTTTTATGAGGCCTTCATGGCCATGTTCTTGCCACAGAGTGATAAAGAGTGTCGTAGGGAGAAATTCACTAGACTTATGTAGGGTTCTATGATCGTATCTGAGTATGAGACTCGCTTCCACTAGCTTGCTCCATTTGGGGCTATGATCATGCCTACTAAGCCCGATAGAGTCCCTAGATTTGTTTTGGGATTGCGGACAGATCTTAGACAACTAGCTGAGATATTAGTTGCTAGTGGTCGATCATTTCAGGCTATTGCAGACTATGTCTGTACCATGGAGGATTTGCACTATTATGATCTGGGGGCCAGAGATAAGAGGCCTCAACATCAGGGCAGCTACAGTGGCTCCTGTCACAATACCAGAGGTTCAGGCCAGTGGGGCCGAGGTTATCAGCCACTACAGCACCAGGGTCAGTCTAGATGACCGATTTAGGCTTTGCTTCAAGCTTCTGGTAGTTTTCAGTTTGAGCAAGGTCAGTGTAGCCAGCAGGGTTACTAGGGTCAGACTTCGAGGGGTTCAGATTCTGGGGCATCAGGCCGTAGTGGCCACACCGATGTAGCTAGTTTATCCTGGAAGGGTGGGCCATCAAGGCCTTGTTATGAGTGCGGAGTTATCGGGGCATATGCTAGAGATTTCCCCCTGCGGAGTATAGTTCAGCCAGTCGCTCAGCCTATCCATACAGTTCAGCCACCGGTTAAAGAGGGGTGGTCAAGCTAGAGGTTGTGGCCAGCATGGCAGGACAGGTGGTAGGTAGGCGGTCAGTCAAGTGGTGGTCATCGTCAGCTTTATGCAGTCCCTGGGAGACCGAAGGCAGAGGCCTCAGATGATGTGATCACTGGTATGATTTATGTATGCCGTCAGTCAGCTTTGGATTTATTTGATCCTGGATCTAATTGTTCATATGTTTCTGCCTACTTTATGCCTTGTTTGGGGTTGGCTAGTGAACCCCTAAATATACCTGTATTTGTTTCGACCGCATTAGGAGATTCCTTAATAGTGGATTGGATTGTGAGATCATGTATGATTTTTGTTGGAGATACTGAGACTTGGGGTGATTTGATGATTCTTGATATGTTAGATTTTGATATGATTCTGGGCATGGACTGGTTATCCCATCACCGTGCGGTTTTGGATTGTTATGCCAAGACCATTACCATAGTTGTTCATGGCATATCCCCGGTTGTGTGGTAGGGTTCTGTTAGCCACGCACCGTCTGGGATTATCTCTTGTCTTCAAGCTAGGAAGTTGATTTCTTATGGGTGTTTGGCTTATCCATCATATGTACAAGATGCTAGTGTCGACTCTTTTTCCCCTGATTCGGTTCCTGTGATTAGAGATTTCCTAGATGTGTTCCCTATCAACTTGTCAGGCCTTCAACCAAAGAGAGATATTGACTTTTCTATTGAGTTAGATCCGGGAACCAGGCCCATTTCTATTTCTCCTTACCCTATGGCTCTAATTGAGTTGAGAGAGCTTAAGGAGAAGTGATAACGCCCAAACTACACCTCCAATTAGGAAGCGTAAGCGGTCGTAGTCAAATATAGAACCCAACTAGGTTGGGGTCGAATCCCACAGAGAATATGGTGAGAATTAAGTCTTTAGTGAATTAAGTGACTAGTCGTCAATCGTTTCCGGTAAATAAAAGGGAGGTTTTGAGTAAACAATGCGTAAACAAAACAAACAATTAACGTATGAGAAATAATCAGTAGGAGAATGCACTAGGGAAGTGTTTACCATGGCGTTGGTAACAATGTCGATTCTAGGCTAAACTGGGTTTTTTTATATGCGTGTCACGATGTGATTGAATTAATGGTATCGTCTAAACGTTTCTCAACCAAATAGACAAATTTCCTTTTCTATTCTCTCGACCTCGAAAAGATGTGCTTTTTAGATTTCAATCCTAAACATCAAGTAGATTAATCTAGTTACAGCATTAATCATTAGACGAGAGTTAGTAGTCTCGAATCCTTGTTGTTAATCAAGTTTCCCGATTTTAATCTCTTTATTCAAGCAAACTTAAACCTAGGCATGTTCTAATGTTTGCAACCACTAGAAAATGTTAAATAATGAATGATTAACAACGTGACAATACATATATTGAACCCAACGCTACCCGGAATCTATATCGCTACGTTTGCCATGGCTCCCACAACCCTAGTTGTGGGAGGTTTAGTTAATCATGCTTGTAGAAGAATAGAAGAAAGTTTTATTCATAATAAAGAAAAGAGATCCTTACAATGTAGTGAAAACAATCTTCAATTATTCCAAGAACAAGAAAATAACAAGATCCCCAAGAACGATTCAAGAACACGAATTCAAGAAGTAGAAAACGTGTTTCTTGATCTCCAAGTCGACTAAAACTCCTAAAACTATTGTAAAAACGTGTAAAAACTATTTGAAAGGTGATATGTAAAATAAACCAAACATAGGGTATTTATAGGAGTCTAGGAAACCAATCCCAAAAACGCTCGGATTCCGCGTCACGGACTGCCCAGGTGTGACGGCCAGGCTGACGGACCGTCACTGGCTTGACGGACCATCGTCTGGGCCGTCACCACTAGGCAGTGGTGCTGCCTTGGTGTGACGGTCACTGTGACGGACTGTCATATGTGTGACGGGCCGTCACTCAGGCCGTCACTCTTATCCAGAATTCTCTTTTTCGCGTATTTCCTTCTGTTTCCACGTTTGTCTCCATTTCCTAAAAATACAACATAAAAACATCAAAAACGACAATGGTTGCTTGAAAACGTACGATTGTTCTTAGTAAAAAGGAGTCGAAAGTGCCGTAAATTGGCGGCACATCAACACCCTCAACTTAAAACGTTCGCTTGTCCTCAAGCAACATGACACAAAACAATAATACGACGACTTAACTAAGCAAACAAACTCGTTTCTTTAGCAACTCATGGTCATTCATTAGTTCATTAAATCAAGCTCCCTTGTAGCACACAATGTATGAAACAATAACTTGCAAGGATCCAAACATGTCATTCCGATATGATAGAACACTCTACATACACACGCGCAGCTACCCTAACAATCAATAGGCAATACAGACATCTTGGTGCCCTCACCACAAAGAAATCCCTCACACAAGATTTGGGACTAGGTAAGCGCTCACACTCACAAACGATTTCAAACAATGCACATGCAATACCATAGGCTTGCCCTTACTATTCTATTTCGGTTCTTCAGAAAGCCGCTCAGAATCACTACAGGACTTGTTTAGGCTTGTAGTGAGGCTTCAGGTGCAGGTAGGATACATTTAGGGGTTAGTGACTAAGCCCTCCTTGGAACCATCGACGTCTTATTACCGCATAACTTTTTGTCCATCCTTATTCACCTTTTTATTTCCTTTTCTCTAGCTACAGGTGCGGCCTCTTTATCTTGACAATTCTTTTTATTACTTTTTCGATCTTTTTCATCTCTTTTTATTTTTCTTTTCTTTTCTTAGGCACACACCCGAATTTTCATTCTATTCCCAACCAATCATTCTTCATCCTCTTTTTCTTATCATTCACCTCTGTAGTATCCACCCTTAACTTGGGCTGATTGCCTGCGTTGAGGTGCACAATGTCCATGGAAGGACCAGGGCCAAAGCAGGGTTTACCTCTATAGTAGCCACCCTCAACTTAGGCTGATTGCCTGAGTTGAGGTGCACGATGTCCAAGGAAGGACCAGGGCCAACATAGGGATTCAAAGTTAAACAGGAATGGTGACAGGTTATTGAAAGAAACAGGGTTAATTATGGCTCAAACAGGGATCAAAGGGATTATTTATATTTGGACGATCTTTTAGGTTAAGTGGACTGCACACAAAAAGGGCCTGTGATCCTTTCCTAAGCAACCAAACTTCAAACTTAACAAAATAGACCGGGCAAGTTCTAGATGCATGCACAGAGTAGGAATTTATAACAATGATCTCACACACTCTTGGCACCAAGAAACTATATCGCTACCAACTATCAAACAACCGCTCGGCTTAAGCATACTCATTCTAATCATAATCACACAATGACATTCGAGGATCCAGACAGTCAATCGTTTCAACATAAGTACAAAACCAGAAAATTTTTAAAAGGGGCCTCGTTTTAGTCAACAAAAATGCCATTCATCACTATAGACACTAAAAAAATGAAAATTTAAACTAACAACCTAAACATGCCGGTTCTACTAGATAGCACACCGGAGGGAAAAGAAATACGGCAACAAAAACCCTCGGTGGTGACTCACAAGTTTCCCCACACCCTCAACTTGGGCTGATGCATTGTCCCCAATGCAGCCATATGAAAGATTAAAACTGTGAGAGAAAGGAATACCTGTGACGTCGATATGACTAAGATTCTGGAATGATGTTGGAGACCGCCGGGGTCTCCAAAACAAGAGAACTCGATGGAGTATGGCGTTCCAGCTTCCTTTTTGGGCTCCATCGCTAGTCGCGACAACTTCTTCGCTCTTTCTTTGCAGATTCTCTTGCGGTGTTTTCATTTTCTTGATTTATTTTCACCGCTTTCCTTCACCTGCTCATTCTTTTGCGATCGCGACTTTACTCTCATAACAGCTCGCGTTTCAACACAACCCTTCTCCTCCAGATACACATCCGCAGGGATTTCCTCAATAGCATTGATGACCGCGACCACCCTCATGTCACTTGGTTGCTTCATCAATTTGGACACATCGAACTTGACCACTTCATTGTTCAATTGAAGGTCAGCTCGTTTTTCTCCATGTCGACCAATGCTCTTGTTGTGGCTAACAATGGTCGTCCCAAGATTATGGGAACTTCGAAATCCACTTTGCAATCCAAGATCACAAAGTCAGCTGGGAATATAAGCTTACCGATCTTTACTAGCACATCAGACAATATTCCCACAGGTCTCTTTACTGAGCGGTCAGCCATCATCACTCTTATGGACGTTGGTTTAGGAGCTCCCAAACCCAGTTGTTTATAGACGGCTAGCGGCATCAAGTTGATGCTAGCACCCAGATCACACAAGGCTTTCCTGAAGTTGAGCTTCCCAACAGTGCAGGGAACAGTAAACGCGCCTGGATCTTCCTTCTTTTCGACTAATGACCTTGAAGAAATAGCGCTGCAATGGTGGAGGTTGTCTTCCGGTTCAAAACTTACCGACCTCTTCTTTGTAATCAAGTCCTTCATGAACTTGGCATAACCGGGCATTTGTTCCAGCGCTTCCACCAATGGTATGTTTATTGAAATCTGCTTCAGCATGGTCATGAAGTTCCGGAACTTACCATCGTCAGCTTTTTTCTTCAAACGCTGTGGGAACGGAGGTGGTGGCTGAGGCATTATAGTTGGAGGCTTTTCGGCCTCCTTACTTTTCTCCGCGGGTTTTGGAGTTTCCTCCTCTACCGCCTCTTCATCATCCGCAACATCAACTTGAGTCTGAATTACCGGATGTGATTCCGGTAATATTTTTCCGCTTCTTGTGGTGATCGCCATACAGCTTGCGTCATTCCTCAGATTAGTCGAAGTGGAATGCGCCTCCACTATTTGACTCATGGCTGATAACTCAGTCTTTATCTCCTTCACCCCAGAGTCAGTCGATTCTACCTTCAGTAGCATCTTCGCCATCATGTTCTCTAGCTTGGAAGTCCCTGCCTCATTGCCAGCTTTGTCCCGATTACCAGGTGGTACATACAACCCACCTCTATCGGTGTTATTCCTCCAGCTACCTTGATCGCGATCTCTATAACCATTTTTCTCATAGTGGTTGTCTCTCTGGTAGTTCCGACCTTGGTTTCCCTGGCCATTGGCCTGGAAACCCCCCAAGTAATTCGCCTCCTCAGTCTCCATACCTTGGGAACCCACAGCTTGTACCTTCTCCATACCTCCTGAGAACAAGTGTTTGGTCAGTAGGTCCAACTGCATTTTCAGATGCGCCATGTCTTGGTCGCGCTCCTCCTCTTTCCTACGCTGCTCTGCTGACATACCAATGGTATAGGTGCTAGCTGCAACCTCTGAATCTCGTGTGTGCCAGGCCCTGTTGGTTTTGGTAAGCCTGTCCAAAGTAGTTGTGGCCTCAACAAAGGTGAGACCCATGAATGCACCACCTGCTGCGTTGTCTAACGTCGGCTTGGTAGCCGAATTCAGTGCCCGGTAGAACATTTGCATCAAGAAGTTATCGGTCAACTGATGGTTCGGGCATTGTGTTATCTTCTTTTTGAATCGCAACCAAGTCTCGTGCAGTGCTTCGTGCGATTGCTGCCTGAAGTTGCTAATCTTGTCCCTCAACTGTATCATCCGAGAGGGAGGAAAGAACCTTTCTAGGAAAGCTCCTCTCAACTCTCCCCACGTTGCGATAGAGTCGGGGGTCAGCTCTGTCAACCATAATGCTGCCTCATCAGACAGAGACAACGGAAACAACCTGAGCCTGATCGCTGTCTGACTCACGCCCGGCAGTTCGAACGACTTGCATATGCCCACGAAATTCATTAGGTGCTGGTTTGGATCATCCCCAGTGGCACCTCGGAACACTCCTCTCAAGTTCAACAGCTGGATCATCGTGCTAGTGATGTTGAACTTGGCTCCGGGCGCTAGCGGTGGAAGAGCAATTGCACCCGTAGCGCCAACTCCATCTAAATCGAGATCCTCATCATTCCGTGCGACATCATCCTGCAGACCACCAGCATTCAGATTTTGTTGGGCCTGCAATTCTGCAGCGATCCTCGCTGCCTCTAGTTGTGCGGCCATATTCCGCCTCAATGTTCTAGCAAGCTCGGGGTCGTAAGGTAAAATTTGTTCCCCCGAACCTCGGGTACTTGGCATGCACAACTGTGTACCCTGTCAAAGACAAAAACAACAAATAAACGTAAAGCAGGAAATTATGACTAAGAGTCAAATAAACACACCGGACTTAACAAACAACCGTATTCCCCGGCAACGGCGCCACTTTTTGATAACGCCCAAACTACACCTCCAATTAGGAAGCGTAAGCGGTCGTAGTCAAATATAGAACCCAACTAGGTTGGGGTCGAATCCCACAGAGAATATGGTGAGAATTAAGTCTTTAGTGAATTAAGTGACTAGTCGTCAATCGTTTCCGGTAAATAAAAGGGGGGTTTTGAGTAAACAATGCGTAAATAAAACAAACAATTAAAGTATGAGAAATAATCAGTAGGAGAATGTACTAGGGAAGTGTTTACCATGGCGTTGGTAACAATGTCGATTCTAGGCTAAACCGGGTTTTTTTATATGCGTGTCACGATGTGATTGAATTAATAGTATCGTCTAAACGTTTCTAACCAAATAGACAAATTTCCTTTTCTATTCTCTCGACCTCGAAAAGATGTGCTTTTTAGATTTCAATCCTAAACATCAAG
This sequence comes from Jaltomata sinuosa, assembly GCA_003996215.1. Classification (NCBI taxonomy): domain Eukaryota; kingdom Viridiplantae; phylum Streptophyta; class Magnoliopsida; order Solanales; family Solanaceae; genus Jaltomata; species Jaltomata sinuosa. The sequence continues at coordinate 713,886 of QJPP01000379.1, forward strand.
TAGATTAATCTAGTTACAGCATTAATCATTAGACGAGAGTTAGTAGTCTCGAATCCTTGTTGTTAACCAAGTTTCCCGGTTTTAATCTCTTTACTCAAGCAAATTTAAACCTAGGCATGTTCTAATGTTTGCAACCACTAGAAAACGTTAAATAATGAATGATTAACAACGTGACAATACATATATTGAACCCAACGCTACCCGGAATCTATATTGCTACGTTTGCCATGGCTCCCACAACCCTAGTTGTGGGAGGTTTAGTTAATCATGCTTGTAGAAGAATAGAAGAAAGTTATATTCATAATAAAGAAAAGAGATCCTTACAATGTAGTGAAAACAATCTTCAATTATTCCAAGAACAAGAAAATAACACGATCCCCAAGAACGATTCAAGAACACGAATTCAAGAAGTAGAAAACGTGTTTCTTGATCTCCAAGTCGACTAAAACTCCTAAAACTATTGTAAAAACGTGTAAAAACTATTTGAAAGGTGATATGTAAAATAAACCTAACATAGGGTATTTATAGGAGTCTAGGAAACCAATCCCAAAAACGCTCGGATTCCGCGTCGCGGACTGCCCAGGTGTGACGGCCAGGCTGACGGACCGTCACTGGCTTGACGGACCATCGCCTGGGCCGTCACCACTAGGCAGTGGTGCTGCCTTGGTGTGACGTTCACTGTGATGGACCATCACATGTGTGACGGGCCGTCACTCAGGCCGTCACTCTTATCCAGAATTCTCTTTTTCGCGTATTTCCTTCCGTTTCCATTTTTGTCTCCATTTCCTGAAAATACAACATAAAAACATCAAAAACGACAATGGTTGCTTGAAAACGTACGATTGTTCTTAGTAAAAAGGAGTCGAAAGTGCCGTAAATTGGCGGCACATCAAGAAGCTCCGGGACTTATTAGCTAAGGTTTTCGTTAGGCCGAGTGTGTCACCTTAGGGTGCTCCTACTCTGTTTGTAAAAAATATAGATGGGTCGATGCAGATGTGTATTGATTATATGCAATGAAATAAGGTGACTATGAAGAATAGGTATCTGATGCTGCGCATAGCTGATTTGTCTAATCAGCTTCAGGGTTTATCTATGTTTTCGATGATAGATTTGAGGTCAGGCTACCACCAGTTGAGGATTTGGGCAGAGGACATCCCTAAGGCAGCATTGAGGACACGATATGGCCACTATGAGTTCCTGGTGATGTCTTTTGGGTTGAATTATGCCCCCGCAGCTTTCATGGACTTGATGCATAGGGTGCTTAGCCTATATCTTGACTCGTTCGTGCTAGTATTCATTGATGACATCTTGATATACTCACGGAGTAAAGATGAGCATGAGCAGCACTTGAGGATTGTACTCCAGAATTTGAGAGATCATCAGCTTTATGCCAAGGTCTCAAAGTGCGGGTTTTGGCTTGAGTCACTTACATTCCTAGGACACGTGGTGTCTAAGGATGGCATTAGAGTGGACCTGGGTAAGATTTCAGCAGTTCATGATTGGACTAGACCTACTACTCCTACCGAGGTTTACAGCTTTATTAGGTTAGCAGGGTACTATAGAAGGTTCATCGAGGGGTTTCCTTCTATATTAGCACCTTCGACTATGCTGAATAAGAAGGATGTCCCATTTCAGTGGTCAGATTAGTGGGAGGATAAATTTCAGAGGCTTAAGGCCTTGTTAACTTCAGCTCCAGTTTTGACTTTGCCTGTTGAGGGTTAGAGCTTCTCGGTATATTGTGATGCTTCAAGGGTTGGTCTTGGTTGTGTATTGATGCAATAGGGTCAAGTGATAGCCTATGCGTTGGGACAGCTAATAGTTTAACAGCGCAACTACCCCACTCATGACTTGGAATTGGCGGCGGTAGTCTTCGCACTTAAGATTTTAAGGCACTACTTATATGGGGTTCACTGTAATATATTCACCAATCACCGTAGTCTTTAGTATATCATGAGTCAGGAGAGCTGAACTCTAGGCAGAGAAGATGGATCGAGCTACTGAAGGACTATGACTTCACTATCCTATATCATCCAGGCAAGGCAAATGTGGTAGCAGATTCCTTGAGTCAAAAGGCAGTGAGTATGGGTAGCCTAGCTTCAATTTCAATTTTGGAGCGATCGTTGGCCTTGGACATCCATTCCTTGGTTAACCGTTTGGTCAGGCATAACTTATTGGATCCTAGAAGAGTTCACACCCATATTGAGGTTCGTTCTACCTTTGTTGATCAGATTCAGAGCCATCAGTTTGAGGATCAGCGGTTATATGACCTTCGTGATCAGGTTGTTCGGGGTGAGGCCAGCTGGGATACTCTAGATTCAGATGGTGTTCAGAGGTTTGATAGTTGTGTTTGTGTTTCTAGAGTTGGTAATTTGATTCAGTTGATTCTCCATAAGGTGCATTGTTCTAGATATTCCATTCATCCTAGCGTAGCCAAGATGTATAGAGATTTAAGACAGCTTTACTATTGGAATGGTATAAAGCAGGACATAGAGAAGTTTGTATCTCGATGCTTGAACTATCAGCAGGTGAAGTTCGAGCACATGAGGCCTGGTGGATTGATGCAGCGGCTTCCCATTCCTGAGTAGAAGTGGGAAGGGATAACTATGGACATTGTAATTGGATTGCCTCGTACTTCTCAAGGGTTTTACTCCTTTTGGGTGGTTGTCGATTGGCTGACTAAGTCAGTGCACTTCTTTCAAGTTCAGACTACTTACAATGCAGAGAGGTTAGCTCAGATTTACCTTCGTGAGATTGTTCGATTCCATAGGGCGATCATAATTCCTTAAAAATTGTGCCAATACCTTTTCCAACAAGTGAATTAATCGTCGGACAAAATTGGATTCATCAATATTCTTTGCCCAGGATCTCTATCATAGATCCTAGACAAATGAAGGGCAGTTGACAATCAATTTTGGCCCTCCCAATTGAATTAGTTATTGAGCTTCATTAATTTCAAATAATTTAAAATGATTATTTACAAAAAATCAAAATGTTTCAAAATACTTTCAAGGTAATTTTGCCATTTTTCAAAAATAAATATATATATCTACATACACATAATATATAGATTTATATAGTTTTTAATTTTGACAAGTATTTGAAAAATTATTTTACCAAAAAATAGTGTTTAAATTAAGTGTGCATTTTTATTTCCTCAAGAAATTAATTAGATTGCATAATTAGTCTCTTATTTGAAAATGATTAGGCTTTTATGTCAAAATAATTATTTCATGTTGTTAAAGTTATGAATCTCAATAATTGGTTAAATATAATTTGTTTTATTTCAACTTTTATCAAGTATAAATTTTTCAAGACAAAGGAACCAGGTTCCTTCATCGTCCTTTTAATTCCAAATTGGACCAATTTTTGGATCAAATGGAGCCCAATAACTAATCTAATTCGGCCCACCTTTTACTCAAAACACTCAACACTCTTGTTTCTCCCACTACATGTGTCTCACTCCAGCAAAACACAATGCGTACATAGACCTAAATAACTTGAAGAACCCTAAAAAATTCAACCCGATGCCTTTAGATTTTTCAAAACCTTCCTACAATTTGTATGAATGGCTGTGCTTGGCACGAGACTAAGAGTGAAAAAAGCTTCCTAGAACTTCTAAAATTGGTAATATCCCTTTGATTTTTTTCTTTTTTTATTCTACTCAAAAACATATGAATTTGTACCACCCCCAGAGCTATCAAGCTTATCCACCAAGGAATTTTCAAAATCCCACACAGGATTTCACATCCAAACATCCTGAAATCTAACCCTATATAAACTCCTTGATTCCCACTATTCACTCACGATTTTGACACCTAAAAAATAGGAAAATCCCAAAAGATCTTCAGATCCCTAAATTTTTTGGGAACCAGAGGCTCTAGTTTAATCTTCTCATTCTGGCAAAGTATTTAAAGAGGTGGAAGAGCTCTTCAATATCGACATCCTAGTCTCCCTTCCCAAAGAAAAAGGTGATTTTCTCCCTCTTTTACTTAACCTTGCATTATGCGTTTAAGTTTTGTTTATAGCTTTGATTGTGTGTTTAGATTCTGCTATTAGCAATAGATTACGAGAAGGTTTGTATGGTATTCTATTCAGTTGTTTATGTCTGTTGTTCTCTTTTTGTCTGTTAAGCTTGAATTTCTTTCCCCTCTCCTTTACATTTTTTAGAGTTTTGTTCTTTTTATTTTAGTATTTGTTTAACTTCTAGACAAGTTCTGCCATAGTATTAAGATGACTTCCACCGTAGCGGTTAGTAGGCAGCCATAGTGTGCCTGCTCCAGCGAAGGTAGTGACTGATGCAGCGAAAGATGCAAACCAGAATTTTGTGTTTAAGTTTATTCAGAGTCCAGCTCCTATTCTAAGGAGGGTTTCCTCCTAAAAATTCTCCTAGGGTAAATTTTAAGTTAGAACACCCAAAAACAGAGAGAAATGTTTCTCCAAGAATGTAGTTCCACCATCTCCCTCGTTGATTCTCCATCAGGAGTTGCATATTGAGAGCAAGAAGTGAAGTTGCACGGATACTATGTTAGCAGTTTGACGTTGAGGTAGGTCATGGTTTACTTGAATTTAGACTTTGATTAGTAAATTAAATAGACTTTAAAAAATTGATGGGAGAAAGCATGATTAGGCCTTCGGGAATGGTAATTGGTTGGATGCCATCTAGAATAATATAGAAGGGATGCGTGAGTAGTCAATTTCAAATAATTATCAAAATATGATCATAATTTGGACAAGATTAATGTAAAGAGGGTGGAATGATCATATGTTAATTCAACTATAAAACCCAGATTAATTATATTAAGGGTTGAAAGGAATTGTAGAATTGGTAACGTCTATTAATATATGTTTCTAGTAGTGTGTTCTCATTATGGTGATTATATTCTTGTTGCTTTGATATAGGGTGTGGAGTGGTAACAAGTAGTAAAAATATAGTCTTCCTACGATGAACTTAATGGGATGAAATATGGCTAAGTATTAGAGTATGATATGTGGTAAAAGATGAATGAACTAAGAATTGTGTTTTAGTTAGAGTGTTGATGAATTGTCTTATAAATTGCTAATGATGTGATGCTTGATGAAATTTGTAATGGTATGCATGGTTTAATTTCACACTTAAAATGGAATTGATGTTCCTTGGCATGACAACGCTTATTGAGTAATTGTGGTGAATTGATTATGTTTTATTTGGAATTAGACTTTGATTAGTCACTTGTATGTGTTGTGGGTTGATAAAGCATGCATGATTGGTCCTCATACATAAACTGTGATTTACATTTGTTGGCTTGACAATGCTTGTATGAATAAGCTGCTAAATTATTGAAGTTTGTCTTAAAATGACTTGTGATTTTGGTGTGTACTTGTGATTATCAATGTGTACTTGTATTTATTATCCTGTGAGATAACTGAACAGACAACATACAAAAATATGTTGAGAGGAGAGGGAATATATAACTATTCTATTGATAAGTGGCTCGAGTCCGATGTGAGCTTATGGACGAGCGATTATGTGATGAATCGTGTACCACGCCAGTACGGTACATGAACACCTAGAGTCCCCTACAAGTCATGAATAGTTGGGAGAGATTAAAGATTCTTTAGCATGTGTGTAGAGATAAGTGACAGATTTGTATTCAAATATGGTAAAGAGTGAGACTGGTTAGATATGGAGGCTAAAAAATTATGATTCAGTATGGGTATAACTCCATGATTGTGTTATGATTGTGTTATGATTGTGTTATGATTGCATTATACTTGCAGAGCTCGAGATTACTTCTTATTTCTGATTTCGGTGACTTATATGTCCAGTATTGATTGACACTAGTATGTCTGCATTTGGTCGATTTACCTAGTGGTTGTTGACTTCATTGATTTCCTGAGTTACTTGATTTCTGAGGATAAGTGTTTATGTGTTGCTGTAATTTTTGTTGTTGGGTTGACTATATATCATGACCCAAACCGCCGCGAGTGGCACACACTCAAAAATCCCGAATGGGTGAACCAAATACCAACCCAACACTTAATAAATTCTAACAGCTCAGAACTAGTTTACATTAAAATGAACTATCATTTACATCTAAACCAAAAGTTAATAATATATTGTGGAAATGCCCCTAGAAACTGAAATACCAATGTCTAGAAAGGGGAATGCAACCCCAAAAAAATAGAGAGTTAAGTCTGAAACAAGTGGACTAATACTAGACTGAAAGAAACCATGGTAGCCCGAAGGAAGTAGCTCACCCTTGGAATCTGGAATCGCTGGGACTATATCTGAGGTTGAGTCGAAGCCGCTGTAATATATCTTGTACTAACAAAAAGGAAAGAAAGCATAGAATCAATACACAACCATAGTGTACTGGTAGGATCATTGTCCATCTCCAATAAAGAATATATAAACAATAAAGTATAACCGAGTAAAGCAGTACAAACATGTAATAACAGCCAGTAATATAATCCCAAACTCTCAGTCTAGATTCCAACTTATCAACCATAAGAAACAGGTTCAACAACCATTTAAACAATGAACCACAACAATAACACTTTACCCTTTTTGCATTACCCAGACCAACAAAGGGTCCTTAGACCAACATCTAAGTGTTAACATGCAATGCCCGGTCCACCCAAGAACCATACCCACATTTAAGTATAGTTACCCGGCCTCTCATGGACCATTATGCACAATCATAATTTCAACAATAAACCCGGTCAACTCTTGGAACCATCGACAAAGTTATAGTCAACAATAAATATATTTAAACCCGTACAAGGCATGGTACCAGAGCCAACCAATATAGAACATGTACCAGGCGTGGTATCCGAGCCAACCATTAGTATCCCGTATCAGGCGTGGTACCTGAGCCAACTAATGTATATAACCTATACCAGGCGTGGTACCCGATCCAATCGAATGTCACACAAATTTCAACATTCAATAATTAGATGAACAGCAACACACTTGTAACACCAACAAGCAACAAGCCAAGTTTATTTCATATAATTGACACCCGAACACTTAGACATTCATAAACTCATTCCCTAAACATGAAAGACACATACATTACTAAGTTAAGGTTACATGCATATATATTGCATTTGAAAAAAAATACCATCACGTACCTCGAATAGCTTAAAACTCTATTGGACCGGAGCCTTCCTGTTTTCCAAAGCCTTCGCTTGTTATTGGTCTAACAATGATTTTAAACATACCATAATCAGTTCAATGGCCTAAAATTACCCGGATTGTACACAAATCCTAGTCCCCAGGACAAACCATAATCATTCCACCCATCCCAGGGATTTTCCACCATTAATTCACCTAAAAACTACCATTTTACATTTAGCAAATAATGGTGTTTTAAATATGAAAAAGTGATAATAAACATAACCCAAGAACTACACAACCTAGAATCCCATTTTTCCCTGGATTATACATTCTTTGGTCACCCCAAACCTTCCCCCAAGCCTGCAGTTAATGATTCTACTTAGTAGCAATCATAGTACAAAGTAAGGTAAGCGAAATCCTTACCTCTAGGATGAAATTTGTGGAAAATTGCCTTGGAATCGCCAAAATCGCCTCTGCCCTTTCCCAAAATGTTCTTAAGAAATTTTGAATGTTTTGGGGAAATTTCTGCATTTACCCCAACTTATTCTGCTATAGAGGTCCATACACTACTATAGCAGCACTGTCGTAGTAGAATCGACCGCTATGACGGTGTTGACCGGTGTTGACTTCCACTATAATGGGAATTTCTCCGCTATAGTGGTAGTCGCTATAGCGCAGTGTCAACCGCATAGCGGTTGACATGGGATCAAAACTCGAAAAATACCCCAAAAGTGCCCATTTTACACCACACTTCAAATCCTGACATTCCTAAACTATCCCTTCACGTCAACTTTGATACCGGGAGTTCTACTCATCCAAATTCACTTTCGAAAAGTCCCTCGGACTCCTTAAGGTTTTAGCTAACGGAAAAACTAGCTCGACCTAAGATATTCTAACCAATCATCACCCAGATTTTCCTATATCATACCTCACTCAGAATCTATTTGAGGCTAGACAGGCCTAGAATTTCCAACTCCCAAACCCAAAAGGTTTCTAACCCAAAACTTGGAACAAATAATTTACCCATAATGATGGACCCAGTCATTACAACAAATAACAATTCACCCATCATTCGTCCCTGAATAATCAAACCCAAAAAAGATGATTTAAAATAGTAAAGAGTAGTACCTGAATACTCAAATAAGTGAGGGTACTTATCCCATATGTCCTTCTCGATTTCCCAAGTGGCTTCCACAACTGGACGATGATTCCATTGAACTTTTATCGACTTGATATCTTTTGTCCTTAATTTCTGTACATCCCAATTAAGAATCACAACCGGCTCCTCTTCATATTGAATATCCTTGTCTAGCAAAATGGAATCCCATTTGATGATATATTCTCCATCCCTATGGTATTGCTTCAGCATAGATACATAGAAGACTGGATGGACTCTGGATAAACTGGGCGGCAGTGCTAACCTGTAAGCCACTGGACCTACGATCTCAAGAACCTCGAATGTACCAATATACTGAGGGGCTGAGTTTTTCCTTCTTGCGAAATCTTATTACCCCCTTCATTGGTGACACTTTCAATAACACTTGTTCACCAACCTTAAAAGTCATGTCCCTTACCTTGCGATCTACATACTCCTTCTACCTGCTTTGGGCTGCTAGCAACTTGGTCTGAATTCCCCTTACTTTTTCCTGAGCTTCCCTCACCAAGTCCACACTTAAAGGTTTTATATCGCCTGCCTCAAACCACCCTATGGATGATCTGCATCTTTTCTCATAAAGTGCCTCAAATAGTGCCATGTCATTACTGGCATGATAATTGTTGTTGTATGAGAACTCAAACAACAGTAGAAACAGGTCCCAATGACCCCCAAAGTCGATCACACATTCTCTCAGCCTGTCTTCCAATACCTGAATTATCCTCTCTAACTGACCATTTGTCTGAGGATGACATGTCATACTGAAGGTGAGTTCGGTGCCCAACTCTTCGTGCAACTTACCCCAGAACTTGGAAGTAAACTACGTACCCCAGTCTAAAATGATGGAGAGTGGCACTACATACAACCTCACAATTTCCTTAATATAGATCTTGGCCAACTTTTGTGAGTTATAGTCCACCCTGACCAGAATAAAATGAGCTAATTTGGTCAACCTATCTACGATGACCCAAATAGAGTCATACTTGCCCAAGGTCTTAGGAAGACTCACCACAAAATCCATGGCTATCATTTCCCACTTCTGCTCAGTAATGGGCATTCTCTAAAGCAATCCTGCAGGACTTTGTACTCATACTTAACCTGCTGACAATTCTGACACTTGGACACAAAATCAGTTATGTCCCTCTTTATTTTGGGCCACCAATATAGTCGCCTAAAGTTTTGGTACATTTTAGTTATGCCCGGTTGAATTGAATACCATGAACCATGAGCCTCTACTAACACATTCTGAATCATATTATCAACTCGAGGAACACAAATCCTCCTTCTAAAACTCATCACCCTACCAGCATCCAATGCGGCATCTCTAGACTCTCCGGGCACCACTTTCTAGATCTTCTAAAATTGGTAATATCCCTTTGATTTTTTGATTTATTTTGCATTCTACTCAAAAACATATGAATTCGTCAACCCCCAGAGATATCAAGCTTATCCACCAAGGAATTTTCAAAATCCATTAAAGGATTTCACACCCAAGCATCCTGAAATACTACCCTATATAAACTCCTTACTTTTCACTATTCACTCATAATTTTGACACCTAAAAAATAGGTAAAATCCCAAAAGATCTTCAAATCCCTAAAAATTTAGGGAACCAGAGGCTCTAGTTTAATCTTCTCATTCTGGAGAAGTGTTGAAGGAGGTGAAGGTTTCTACTCTCCAATCTTCGTTATACTTTTCATTATTTTTCCATTATTTTTCTTCCCTAAGGTAAGGTTTCTACTCTCCAATCTTCGTTATACTTTTCCTATGCGGTAGAATTACTAGGAGGGAACTTGGGGAAAGGTTGGGATAACGTAGGGATGGTATAATCTGGGTAAGAAGGAGGATTCTAGGCATAAAAGTTCTTGGGTATTGTTAAAAGTAAGGTTTTATGATCACATATTGCTAAATTCTCTATTTTTATACGTTAAAGTGATAGAACTAGGGAAATTAATATCGGGAAGCCCAGGAAAAAGGGTAGGATAATCATGGGTGACTTGAGGGTCTGGGATTTGGTGTAATCCGGGTAATACGCAGGCCTTGTTTGTTAATTTGGGTACTTGTATATTGTTTTAGACCAAGAACGAGAGAGGAATCTGGAACACGGGAAAGCTCAGGTTGAGTGGAGCTTGGATCATTTCGAGGTAGATAATGCCTTACGGTTCCTGTGAATGTTGTATATTTTGTACTCTTATCTAAGTGTTTGTATGAATTAAGTGTTTGTATGAATTGCATTGCTTAGAGGAATTGTGTAGAATGTCTAAGGGTCATATTTTACAGTCTGTGAATTGAACGGTGTGTTGCTTGTAGGTTTACAAGTTATTTGTTCATTATTTGACTATGGATTGTTAACATTCGATTGGCTCGGGTACCACACCTGGTACAGGTATACTAATGGTTGGCACGGGTACCACGCTTGGTACAGGTATAACAAATGGTTGGCTCAGGTACCACACCTGGTACGGGTTTATTTTACTGCATCATTGCATTGATATTGTTGCATTGCATTGATATTGTTGTATTACATTGACTATTATTAGTTCCATGAGTGGATCGGGCTGTTTATTTGAATTGTGATATTCGTTGGTGGTCCTTGAGTGACCAGGAATGCTGTTATATCTGTTGAGTTAGTCTTGGATTAGGCTGGGTTGTCTGTTTAACACTTAGGTATTGTTTAGAAGGGATCTCAGGATGGGTCCAGGCTAGGAAAAAAGGATGGTTTATTGAATTCTGTGATTGTTGTTTAGAGTTATAAGAAGTGGATTTCATGCGGGAACAGGCTAGGCAGAGACTTGTAGTCTAGGGGAGCTTATTGAATTGTTACATGTTTCCATACTTATACTTGATTTGTTGTACTAACTATACATTGTTTTATTTGGAACTGGTTGATGATCCTACTAGTACACAGTGGTGGTGTACTGATACTGCACTTGCTTTTCTTCTTGTGAGTTCAAGCAATCTTCTAGTGGCTGAGACGCGACCTCATCTGTAGTACCAGCATTTCCAGACTTCAAGGGTGAGCCACTTCGATCGAGTTGCCTTGAATCTATCATTAGGGTTGTATGCCCATTTGTTTCGGGCTTAGACTATTTCCTTATATTTTTGGGGTTGCATCCCCGTACTCTAGACATTGGTAGAATTGTTTGGTACTGCAACTTTCAGATTCTAGGGGGAAATTTCCGCAGGTTTATATTAATGAAGTGGTTTTTTATTATTATTGAATTGCTAGTTTACTTTCATGCACTGGTTTTGAGTTGATAGAATGATTAAGTTTGGGGAAGTGATGGTTCGCTCACCCGAGGTTCAGGTGAGCGCCACTCACGGCGGTCTGGATCGTGACAATGATGGTATCAGAGCCCTAGGTTTGTTGATCTTGTCATACCAAATAAGTCTAGTAGAGTCTTACGGAATAGTGCGGAGACGTCCGTACTTTTCTTAGAAAGGCTATGGGGCTTTAGGAAAAACTATCTCTTCCTTCTTTCCTTCGTGCTATAACTTGATTCCAATTGGTATCTGGTGATACAAATTGGTATCTAACCTCATTCACTCTTCTGTCCGCAGATGGTTAACACAAGGAACAACGGAGCTAGAGCAGCGGTCCCAGCAGTGGTCCCGGTTGTCCATGGTAGAGGCAGGGGAAGGGGGAGAGGACGAGGTAGAGCCACACCTGCCAGGGGTGGGGCTCGAGTTGCTGCTGATGCGCGTGAGGAAACCCCCCCCCTACCTCAGGAACATGTTGCTGAAGATATAGAGGTTGTGGCTGAAGAAGGTGAGGCGCAAGAAGGGGCAGCACCGGTTGGGGGTGCAGGCCTCCCTATTATGATACCAGAAGCCTTTCAGCAGGCTTAGCATATTTTGAGTGGGTTGGTTGGTACTGGGGCCATACCTGCGGCTATTACAAACCATGCCTTGGACCCTCAGCCAGCGGCTACTACAGCGCCTAGGATGGATGCAGCTTCAGGCAAGAATGACTTTTTCAGGCCAATGCTAGGCCCAGTGATGACAGGGAATGAGCATGAGATACTGACCAAGTTTCTCAAGCTGAAACCCCCTACATTTCAGGGTACGGATAAGGAGGATGCTTATGAGTCCATCTTGGATTGCTATGAGAGGTTACACAAGTTGGGCATTGTACATCAGCATGGGGTTGAGTTTGTCACATTACAGCTGTAGGGTGATGCTAAGCAGTAGTTGAGGTCTCATGTGGAATGTCGGTCTTCTGTTCTACCCCCACTGACTTGGTAACAGTTCCACGCTTTGTTCTTAGAGAAGTACGTACCCCATACTTTGAGGGACTGAAAGAAAGATGAGTTCTTGATCTTAGAGCAGGGTGGCATGTCAGTCTCTGCTTATGAGGCTAAGTTACATGCCTTGTCTTATTTTTCCACACAAATATTGGGTTCCGAGGAGGAACGGATCCGATTGTTTGTGAAAAGGGTTGAATACTGAACTGCAGGTACTGTCAGTGCATATGACTGCTTTAGGGAAGGGCTTTAATGATATGTTGGATTATGTAAAGCAACTTGAGGGAGTCCGGCAGATGGGGCAGGCTAAGGCGTTATCCAAGAAGCCCCGAAATGAGGGAAATTATGGTGGTTCATATTCCAGATGCCAGAATCAGCAGGCATACTCAGCCTGTCCTATTCAGTCAGCTCTGCCAGCTGCAATAGATGGTCATCAGGGAGCTCATAATCAGTCTTTAGCTCCTAGAGGCCAGGGAGCATCTTATACATCATCTAACAGGCCTACACTTGACCGTGGTTGTTTCCAATGTGGTGATCTGGGCCACTTTAAGATAGAGTGCCCACTCAGGTAGACAGGTAATCAGGGTCATCAGTAGTCTAGAGTGGTGGTCCCGGCAGGTAGAGGCGGTAATGCTAGAGATCGTCCACAGAGTGGGTGAGAAAACTTTTAGAGAGGCTGGGGCAACAGAGGGAACAACGGCGCAGGAAGGGGTGCAGTGCAGCCAGCCCAGGAAATTGCCTGGATTGATGATCGCGTTCATTGCTATGCTTTTCCAGGGAGGACTGAAGAAGAAGCATCAGATGCAGTGATCACAGGTACCATTCTTGTCTGTAATAAAATGGCTTCGGTATTATTTGACCCAAGTTCTACATATTCTTATGTATCTGTGAGTTTTGCATTGGGTCTGGAATTGACTTGTGATATCCTTGATTCCCCTATTCATGTTTCTACCCCGGTTGGAGAGTCAGTGATTGTGACTCATGTTTAACGTGACTGTTCTGTTGTGTTTATGGAGTTGCATACTTGGGTAGACTTGGTAATTCTGGATATGGTTTATTTTGATATTATCTTAGGCATGACCTCGTTGTCCCCTTATCATGTTATGTTGAACTATAACACCAAGACTGTGGCTCTAGAGATTCCGGGTAAGGATAGACTAGAGTGGGAAGGTGTGTATAGGCCTAGGCCAGTTAAGTTCATATCATTTGTTCTGGCTAGAAAGCTAGTGGGAAGGGGGTGTCTAGCCTTCTTGGCTCATCTCTGGGATGGTAATGTGGAGTCCCCATCTATTGAGTCAGTTCTGGTGGTTTTTGAGTTTCTAGAGGTGTTTCCAGTGGATTTGCCTGGTATGCCTCCAGACAGGAATATAGACTTTGGTATTGATTTGGAGCTAGGCACTCATCCCATTTCTATTCCTCCATATCATATGGCTCTGGCAGAGTTGAGGGAACTTAAAACTCAGTTGCAGGAACTCCTAGATAAGGGATTTATCCATCCCAGTGCTTTGCCTAGGGGTGCTCCTGTGTTATTTGTAAAGTAAAAGGATAGTAGTATGCAAATATGCATATATTATAGGCAGTTTAACAAGGTGACCATCTAAAATAAGTATCCTCTACCCCGTATTGATGATTTATTTGACCAACTTTAGGGTGCATCGGTGTTTTTGGAAATTGACTTGAGGTCGGGGTACCATTAATTGAGGATTAGGCCTAAGGACATTCCTAAAACTGCTTTTCAGACTCGGTATGGGCAATACGAGTTCCTAGTAATGTCATTTGGTTTAACCAATGTGCCGACAGCATTCATGAGTTTGATGAATGGGGTATTTAAGTCGTATTTGGATTCCTTCGTGATTATGTTTATCGATGATATTTTGATCTACTCCAAGAGTAGGGAGGAGCATGCTAGTCATCTTCATATTGTATTGGACATCTTGAGATGCCAGAAGCTTTATGCGAAGTTCTCCAAGTGTGAATTTTGGTTGACTTCGGTTGCGTTCTTGGGGAATGTAGTGTCAAAAAGGGGGTGATGGTAGATCCCCAGAAAATTAAAGCAGTCAAGAGTTGGGTCCAGCCTAGCTCTGTGACTGAGGTAAGAAGTTTTGTTGGACTCGCAGGGTACTACCGGAGGTTTGTTAAGGATTTTGCATCTATTGCTAATCACCTGAACATGCTGACATAGAAAGATGTACCATTCGTGTGGTCCGACAAGTGTGAGGAGAGCTTCCAAAAGCTCAAGACGCTTCTGACCACGGCTCCTATATTGTCCTTGCCGGTTGAAGGTAAAGACTTTATTATTTACTATGATGCTTCACATTCTTATTTGGGTGCTGTGTTGATGCAGGATAAGAATGTGATAGCCTATGCATCTAGTCAGTTGAAGGTGCATGAGAGAAACTACCCGACTCACGACTTAGAGTTGGCAGCAGTGGTCTTTGCACTCAAGATTTGGAGACACTACCTCTATGGTGTCAAGTGTGAGGTGTTCACCGATCATCGCAGTCTGTAGCATGTGTTCACTTAGAAGGATTTGAATTTGAGGCAGAGAAGGTGGATGGAGTTATTGAAGGACTATGATGTGACCATTCAATATCATCTGGGTAAGGCTAATGTGGTGGCAGTTGCATTGAGCCAGAAGACAGTTGCCATGGGTAGTTTGGCTTGTTTGGGGGTGTCCAAACGACCACTAGCAAAGGAAATTTGGGCCTTGAAGGAAAGTTCATGCACTTGGGTGTTTCAGAACAGGGCGGATTATTGGCCAGCATTGAGATCAAGGCCACCTTCATAGAGGAAATAAAGGCCAAACAGTTTCAGGATCTGAAACTGAATAAGCTTCGAAGTAAGGTAATATCCGGGGAATCCAGGAATGTCACATTAGACTCTTGGGGAGTTCTAAATTTCATAGGAAGGATTTGTGTTCCTCAGGTTGATGATATAATTCAGAAAATCTTAGCAGAAGCTTATGGTTCATGGTACTCAATTTATCCGGGTGTGACTAAAATGTACAGGAACTCGAGGCAGCATTACTGGTGGCTCAGAATGAAAAGGGACATAGTTGACTTTGTGTCCAAATGTCAGAATTGCCAGCAGGTAAAGTATGAGAACTAGAGACCTGCAGGACTACTTCAGATGATGCTCATTACAGAGTGGAAGTGGGAAAGGATAGCCATAGACTTTGTGGTGGGTTTCCCAAGACATTGGGGAAGTATGACTCCATTTGGGTCATTGTTGACAGGCTTACCAAGTCCGTTCATTTCATTCTGGTCAGGGCAGATTACAATTCGCAGCAATTGGACAAGATATACGAGAAGGAGATTGTGAGATTGCATGGGCTGCCACTGTCCATCATTTTAGACAGGGGTACGCAGTTCCCCTCTAAATTTTAGGGCAAGCTACATAAAGAGTTGGGTACACAACTCACTTTTATCACAGCCTTCCATCCTCAGACTGATGGTCAGTCGAAGAGGATGATCCAGGTATTGGAGGACATTCTGAGAGCATGTGTGATAGATTTCGGAGGTCATTGGGACCAGTTTCTACCATTGTATGAGTTCTCATACAACAATAGCTATCACTCCAGTATTGACATGGCACCGTTTGAGGTGTTGTATGGGAGGAGCAGCAGATCGCCGGTTGGGTGGTTTGAGGAAGGCGATGTAAAGCCTTTGGGAGTAGTATTGGTAAAGAAAGAACAGAAAAAGGTAAGGGGCATTCAGGCCAAGTTGTTGGCTGCCCAAAGCAGGCAGAAGGATTATGCAATCGCAAGGTCTGGGACATGGAACTTCAGGTTGGTGAACAGGTATTGTTGAAGGTGTCACCAATGAAGGGATTTATGCGATTTGGTAAGAAGGGCAAGCTTAGCCCTCGATTCATCAGTTTGTTTGAGGTTCTTGAGGTTGTGGGGCCAATGGCTTATAAGTTAGCACTGCCACCCAGTTTGTCGAGCGTACATCCGGTATTCCATGTATGCATACTTAAGATATACCATGGGTATGGGGACTACATCATCAAGTAGGATGAGGTGCTTTTCTATAAGGATCTTCGTTATGAAGAGAAACTAGTCTTGATTCTTGCTCGGGATATACGAAGGTTGAGGACAAAGGTGATTGATATGGTAAAGGTTTAGTGGAAGCATCATCCGGTTGAGGAAGACACTTGGGAAACCGAGAATGACATGCGGGACAAGTATCCTTATTTGTTTGAGAATTCAGGTACTACACTTTCTTTCCTTTATTTTCGTAAATTTTGGTTTAATCATTCAAGAACAAACAATAGGTAAATTGGTATCTATTGTAACGCCCGGGTCCATCATTATGGTTAGTCCAATCATGCCAAGTTTTAGAGTTAGAAAACTCTGGGTTTGAGGGTTTAAAATTCTGGGCTAGGCTAGTCTTGGCCAGTTTAGAGGTGAGGTATGGTCTAGGGAA
The DNA here is from genome assembly GCA_003996215.1 of Jaltomata sinuosa. Lineage (NCBI taxonomy): Eukaryota > Viridiplantae > Streptophyta > Magnoliopsida > Solanales > Solanaceae > Jaltomata > Jaltomata sinuosa. The sequence goes on from QJPP01000379.1 coordinate 730,809, forward strand.
ATCCAGGTAAGGATTGGGTTGTATGTCTTGTGTTGAGCTAGTTTTCCTCATAGCTAGCACATAAAGGAGTCCAGAGGACTTTTCGGAATTGAATTCGGGTAAGTAAAACTCCCGGAATCGAGGTTGATGTGAAAGGGTTATTTTGAGACATTAGGAAAATAAGTGTGTTGTAAAATGGACTAATTTTGGAGGTTTTACAACTTTATGTCCTGTTTCAACCACTATAGAGGTTGACACTCTGCCATAGCGACCTCCGTTGTAGTGGAGAAATTACCACTACAGTGGAAGTCAACATCGGTCAGCCTCCACCATAGCGGACGACTCCGCTACGGTGGTATCGCTATAGAGGAGTGGACCGCTATAGCGGAGCGTGATGGGATTTAATGCAGAAACATTCCCTAAAACATTCAGTTTTCACAATTCCATTTTGGGAGAAGGGCAAGGCGATTCCAGGCGATTTTCCTCCGTTTTCCATTATTTTTCTTCCCTAATGTAAGGTTTCTACTCCCCAATCTTTATTCTACTTTTCCTACGCGGTAGAATTGCTAAGAGGGAACTTGGGCAAAGGTTGGGATAACCTAGGGATGGTAGAATCCAGGGAAGAAGGGGGATTCTAGGCATGAAAGTTCTTTGATTTTCTTAAAAGTAAGGTTTTATAATCACATATTGCTAAATTCTCTATTTTTATTCGTGAAAATGATAGAACTAGGGAAATTAATAACGGGAAGCCTGGGAAAAAGGGTAGGATGATCATGGGTGGCTTGGGGGTCGGGGATTTAGTGTAATCCGGGTAATGCGCAGGCCTTATTTGTTAATTTAGGTACTTGTATGTTGTTTTAGACCAAAAACGAGAAAGGAAACTGGAACACGGGAAAGCTCGGGTTGAGTAGAGCTTGGATCATTTTGAGGTAGGTGATGGCTTACAATTCTTGTGAATGTTGTATATTTTGTACTCTTATCTAAGTGTTTGTATGAATTGCATTACTTAGAGGAATTGTGTAGAATGTCTAAGGATCATGTTTTACAGTCTGTGAATTGAATGGTATGTTGCTTGTTGGTTTACAAGTTTTTTGTTCATTATTTGATTGTGGATTATTGACATTCGGTTGGCTCGGGAACCACGCCTGGTACGGGTATACTAACGATTCGCACGAGTACCATGCCTGGTACGGGTATAATAAATGGTTGGCTCGGGTACCATGCCTGGTATGGAATACTAACGCTTGGCTCAGGTACCACGCCTGGTACGGGTTTATTTTATTGCATCATTGCATTGATATTGTTGCATTGCATTGATATTGTTGTATTGCATTGACTGTTATAGGTTCTGTGAGTGGACCGGGCTATTTATTTGAATTGTGATATTCATCGGTGGTCCTTGAGTGACTGGGAATCCTGTTATATCTGTTGAGTTGGTCTTGGATTAGGTCAAGTTATCTATTTAATACTTAGGTGTTGTTTAGAAGGGATCTCAGGGTGGGTCCGGGCTAGGAAAAAAGGACGGTTTATTGAATTCTGTGATTGTTGTTAAGAGTTATAAGAATGGATTTCATGCGGGAACAGGCTAGGCAGAGACTTGTAGTCTAGGGGAGCCTATTGAATTGTTGCATGTTTCCGTACTTGTACTCTATTTGTTGTACTAATTATACACTATTTTATTTGGAACTGACTGATGATCCTACCAGTACACAATGGTGATGTACTGATACTACACTTGCTTTTCTTCTTGTGAGTACAGGCAATCTTTCAGTGGCTGAGACGCGACCTCATCTGTAGTACCAGCATTTCCAATCTTCAAGGGTGAGCCGCTTCGATCGAGTTGCCTTGAATCTATCATTAGTGTTGTATGGCCATTTGTTTCGGGCTTAGACTATTTCCTTATATTTTTGGGGTTGCGTCCCCGCACTCTAGACATTGGTAGAATTGTTTGGTACTGCGACTTTCAGATTCTAGGGAGGTAATTTCCACAGGTTTATATTAATGAAGTGGTTTTTTATTATTATTGAATTGCTAGATTACTTTCATGCACTGGTTTTGAGCTGATAGAATGATTAAGTTTGGGGAAGTGATGGTTTGTTCACTTGGGGGTTGGGTGAGTGCCACTCACGATTGTCTGGGTCGTGACATTTTCTCCCTCTTTTACTTAACCTTGCATTATATGCTTAAGTTTTATTTTTGATTATATGTTTAGATTCTGCTATTAGCAATAGATTACACGAATGTTTTTTGTGGAATTCTGTTCAGTTGCTTATGTATGTTGTTCTCTTTTTGGCTGTTAAAATGCTAGGCTTGAATCCCTTTCCCCTCTTCTTTTCATTTTTAGAGATTTGTTCACTTTATTTCAGTATTTGGTTAACTTTCGAATAAGTTCTGCCATAGTGGTCAGGTGAATTTGACCATAGTGGTCAGTGGTCCGCCATGCGAGCCTGCTGCAGCGAAGGTGGTGACTGATGCAGTGAAACACGCAAATCAAAATTTTGTGTTTAAGTTTATTCAGAGTTCAGCTCCTATTCTTAGGAGGGTTTCCTCCTAAAATTTCCCCTAGGGTAAATTTCAAGTTAGAACACCGAAGAACAGAGAGAAATGGCTCTCCAAGAATGTAGTTCCACTACCTCCCTTGCTGATTCTCCATCAGGAATTATGTATCAAGAGCAAAAAGTGAAGGTGCACGGATACTATTGCAGCAGCTTGGCGTCGAGGTAGGTTATGGCTTACTTGAATTTAGCTTCGATTAGTAAATTGTATATGCTTTATAAAATTAATGGGTGAAAGCATGATTAGGCCTTCGGGCATGGTGTTCGATGGAATGTCACCTCAAATAATGTAGAAGGGTTGCATGAGTACTGAATTGTGTATATTTATCAAAATATTATTATAATTTGAACAAGATTAATGTAAAGAGGGTGGAATGGTCATATGTTAATTCAACTATAAAATCCAAATTAATTATATTAAGGGTTGGAAGGAACTGTAGAATTGGTAATGTCTATTTGCATGTGTTTCTGGTGGTGTGTACATAGTGTGGTGATATGTTCTTGTTGTCTGGATATATAGGGTGTGGAGTGTTAACTAGTAGTCACAATATAGTCATCCTAAGATGAACTTCATGGGATGAAACATGGCTAAGTATTAGAGTATGATATGTGGTAAAAGATGAATGAACTAAGAATTGTGCTTTAAGTTAGAGTGTTGATTAATTATCTTATAAATTGTTAATGATGTGATTCTTGACAAAATTGGTAATAGTATGCATGATTGAATTTCACACTTAAAACAAAATTGATGTTCCTTGGCATAACAATGTTTGTTGAGTAATTCTGGTGAATTGATTGTATTTTATTTGAAATTAGACTTTGATTAGTCACTTGTATGTGTTGTGGATTGATAAAGCATGCATGATTGGTCTTTGGACATAGACTATGATTTATATTTGTTGGCTTGACAATGCTTGTATGAATAAGCTGCTAAACTATTAAAATTTTTCTTAAAATGACTTGTGATTATGGTGCACTTGTGATTATCAATGTGTACTTGTGTTTATTATCCTGTGAGATAACTGAACAAACAACCTACAGAAATATGCTAAGAGGATAGGGAATATATAACTATTCTGATGATGAGTGGCTCAAGTATTATATGAGCTTATGGACTAGCGATTATGTGATGGATTGGGTATCATGTTGGTACGGTACATATACACCTAGGGTCCTCTACGGGTCATGACTAGTTGGGCAAGATTAAAGACCAATTAGCATGTGTATAGAGATAAGTGACAAATTTGTGTTTAAATATGGTATAGAGTGATACTGGTTAGATACAGAGGCTAGACAGTTGTGATTTAGTATGGGTATAACTCCATGATTGTGTTATGATTGCATTATACTTGCAGAGCTCGATATTACTTCTTATGTCCGATTTTGGTGACTTATATGTCCATTATTTATTCATATTGTATGTATGAATTTGGTCTATTTACCTAGTGGTTGTTGACTATATTGATTTTTTGAGTTACTTGATTTCTGAGGATAAGTGTTTACGTGTTGTTATCCTTTTTGTTATTGGGTTAGATATAGTTGGGTGGTGGTGATTTCTATGTGAAAGATGATAGGTTTCATGAGTATAATATTCCTTGATAGTTAAACTATTGGGTAAAATGGCAGTGGGCATATTTAACCGTGATAGTGCTAGGTATTGGTAATTGTGTTGGTAAGCTTTGTAATTATCATAAGAGAAAAAGGATGTCTAAGGACGTGGATAAAGACTAATTTATAACATTGAAAGATAATTCTAATCTCATATTACCTTGTTAAGGAAATAAGGCGACGTACAGCCAAGTGGCATAAAGTTACCGCTTGAAGTTATATGTTGGTTTGGTTGATTTCATACTGTGTTGCGTGAACTAATCTTAGTTGATCGATGATTCCTACCAGTATGTGTTGTATACTGATACTACTCTTGTTACACTCTTTAGGGTTGTAGGTGTGTTACAAGTTGTTGAAGTTTCTTATCTAAAGTGATGGATACTCATCATCAGCTTCTATATATCTCACCGTCGTGTGAAAGTTGTGCCTTTATTTTGTCATTACTCTGTATTAGAATCTCTTGTACATGTCTAGACTAGGTCCTTAAGAAAAGTTGTATTGTATTGAAAAAAAGAAATCTATTTTTGTGTTTTCATTTGCAAATGTTTACTATGAATATTTTTCCTTCTTAAGAATTTACTTTTTAAAAGATGATGGATAGTAATGGTTCTCTTGTTGAGTTAGAGTTGAGTAGGTACCCACACGACCTCGTAAGTTGGGTTGTGATAGTTGGTATCAGAGCCAGGGGTTACCGTCTCACAAGTACAAGAGTAATGTCAAGTAGAATTCTGTGGATTAGTGTGTACCTGTTTACATCAAATCCTCGAGAGGCTATGAGGCATCTAGAAAGTTTTCACTTTTCTTCTTTCCTATTGTGCGTCTGATCAGTCCATCGTTTATCTGAGATGGTTCAAATTGGTATCTTTACAAGTTCAATTGGTATCTGGACAAGTTCAATTGGTATCTGGTTGATTCCAATTGGTATGTGATGATAGAAATAATGCTAGAGTGTTGACTGAAAATTTTGTGTGTTGAAGTAATAGTGAACGAGGTCTATGCATATTAATAAAGTGAAAAGTTCCAGTATTGTACCATTCTTCCCGGCAAGCTTCACTACAGCAAAGGAAATTCTCGCTTTAGCACTTTTACTACAATGAAAAGACCATATGCTACAGCGGACAGAAGTAATCCAGAATCCAGTCCCCTGTTTTAGGGACTCAAAAAACATGTTCTATGTATTATAAGACCCATAATTGTACAAAAATGGATTTCATATAGAACATGCCAGCCCAAACAAAGGCCATTGTCTTTCAAGTGTCATCAATGGACACTTGTAAACCAAAAACAATGAAAATTATCCAACCAAAAAATAGGTATCCAAAACATGCAAAGAAATGAAAATAGTCTAAAACAAGCCCTACAAGGGCAGATAATCACTAGAATTGAAAAACAGGGGAATAAGGGGGAGGTGCACTTTGCCACCGCCTAGCCGGTTGCTTCATCACTATCGGCGCCTGAGTCACTGAAATCCTTGCTATCTAGCCTGTTCAGAAAGGAGACTACTGAGCATCCTCCTTGGTCACCTTTAGGGAGCTTCGAACATGGAGCTAGGGTCCTTAGGAGGCTCTTCATCCCCTTCCACATTTGGACCATTATCTTTTCCCCCGAGTGCCTTTTCTTCTTCTCCGCATCCAGGTCCACCAAGAGCTCCACATGATCTTGGTCCAGGGACTCAAAGAGGCCCTGCAAGTCATCTGTGGTACTCGCAGCAACACTCGATAATGCGATCTCCTGGGGAGGCCGAGGCAAATGCCTCAGGAGTTCCCTTATAATAGCCATGTCTGCCTCCATACGCTTAAAATGGCTTGATGGCTTTGAAGGGCCAACCCCATCTCCACGACCCCTCTAGTTATTGCTACCTTATCCCTCTAAGTCGACCTTCCTCTTCTTATTATGCCCATGTGTACCCTTCACCCTCAGTGGATCAAAGGGAATGTCACACTCTATCATGCGGTCCCTCATCTCTGTGAGCACCCCTTTCTGCTCATAAATAGTAGTAATAATAGAGGGGAATAGCAAGCTCACCCCACTCTTCGCTGAGAAGTACCTCCATTCCTCCACCACATTCACCCTCACATTCATAGGCACCATATCCAATATGCAATCCAACACCAAGGCCCGATGGTAGGTCTCATCACTAACATTACTGGAAGGGTAAACCCTTCTGGCAACCAAATTCATCCACCTTTGGGCCTCAGTAGTGAAGTAGGTACTCTTGATCTCCGTCCGACTGTTAACCCATGTAATTTGGCCCATCTTGTCCTCCCTCACCAAGGTATCCACCAGCCACTTCCTATTCCCATAGGTATCCTCAGCTTTGATATCAGTTTTCGAGGGGTTAGGCAACCCCAAATCCTCATTGATGTCCACAACCCCTATCTTGAAAGTTTTACCCCGGATGTAGATTTCTGGGTCTAGGCGAGTCTAGTTAATGGTTGGGAGCATGGAATAGTACTCCCTCACCCAGTTGTCATTTCAATGGCAAGGTTCTACTAATGGAGCCCACTTTATCTCCTGTAATAAGTTAAAGAACTCTAGTTCCTTCTTTGTCACACCCTCCATGATAAAGGCACGTTCAGTATGATACCCTTGGCCTTTTGCTCCATAAATCATCGTATGCATTGATCACTTATAAACCTTTGGTAGGGGGTATCACCACATTCGACCATGATAATAATGGTACCTATAAAAAAATCTATGTTAGATGATGTTTTCAAGGATTGGATGATGATAAGTTAAGCATAAACAAAAGGGAGCCATAGAAAGACAGTTAAGGATTGATGTCCCCTCAAAGTCTTGATTCTACCTTGGGACCTTCCACTGCAGCGGGTGTATTTCCACTACATCAAGGTTGATGTGGTGAGACAGAGTTTGTCAGGGTATACTCGGCCACTATCGTGGGACAAGACTTTCTATGGAAAGCATGCGCCAGCTAGAAGACCTTCATCACTACAGAAGTCATCTTCCTTGATAGACCCTCGACCCCCAACCATGGCATTTCGAATTTTGGCTTCATTTCGCTAAGTCTTAGCATATATTGGGCAATATGTTAGCATGCATAACATTTACCTTCATTTTATGTTGATTTAACCCCTAAGTCAATCCCCAAGGGCTCAAAAATATCAAAACCCTCTACTAAGCTACCCTACCCCATTTTCAAGTTCAACCCCCCATGAACTCAGTAGATCTTATGCAGAGATCAATATAAGAAACGTGAGCACATAAAATAAACAAGTATATTTGGATTTACCCTCTCATAAGGGCAACTCAAACCCTTACTTCCGAAACCCAATTTTGTGTCAACAAGCATAATAGGCATGAAAAACTCGCTATAGAAGTGCCAATCAACGTAATAAAGCAATAAAGAGTAAGAATTACCTAAGAATTACAAGTAGAGGAGGGAGTTATAGAGAGAGAATTAATTTTGCAAGGAGTTGAGTTTCTGGAATGTGAAACGTGAACTTCTCTTTCTTTCATTTTGAAACTAACAGGCGTCCTTTGCTGCAGCAGCCAGTGGTCCACTGTAGCAAGCTTGCTATAGCAAAAATTCCATCGGTTTAGTGGTTTGCATGGTATCCAGTGTTATAATTATGTCAGCATTGCATTGTTCGATGATTAATCCTATCCTTCCTAGTATCATAAATCATCCTGAGTCATTCATCGATGAGGGTCTAACAAGTGGTGATGTTAGCATAATGAATTGCTTAAAAAGGTAGTGAATCAAATAGAAACCTATGGAATAGGAATTGTACAAATAGTCTGGGAATGATCAAGTTAAAATCTTCTGGTAAGGAATCACTGAAAGAAATTTGTGTAAATAAAATTTCTTCCCAAGCTAGGATATTGCGAAATGAATAATTTGAATTCATGTGTAGTACTCTAATTCTTCACCCAAATATTTCAAAGGGTGTTGGTAGGAAAGATCGAGTGGAAAGATTGTGTGATCCGGCAATGTGAACTAGTGAGTCAGATAAAATGGAGAGTAAAGTGACCATAGATATAACCTTTTTTAAAATTTTAACCTCGATGCGAAAAGGACTCTTACTTCCATGTCACCCAGGGTCATTCGAGGATAAACCGTTGTTTAATTGATATGTGATATAATGACCCATCCAGTCATTATTGAATCTTCTGCAATAAGAATGTAAGGATTAAAATTTTATTGGTACAAGAATTTTTTTTGGGATAACGGGTGTAAATATTAAGCAAATATCAAATTAAATAGAGTTAAAATAAAATAGGCTCGGTCAAGTGAGTTTTGCTGTAGCAGTCAGTGGGTTGCCATAGCTAGCCCGCTGCAACAAAGGTGGTGATCGCTACAGTGAAATATGCAAATCAAAATTTTGTGTTTAAGTTTATTTCAGAGATCAACTTTTATTCTAAAGGAGGTTTTCCTCCTAAAAATGCCCCTAGGGTAAATTTTAAGTTAGAATACCCAAGAACAGAAAGGAATCGCTCTCCAAGAATGTAGTTCTATCACCTCCCTCACTTATTCTCTATCAGGAGGTGTGGATCGAAAGCAAGAAGCAAAGTTGCATGGATACTATGGCAGCAACTTGGCGTTGAGGTAGGTTATGGTTTACTTGAGTTTAGACTTTGATTAGAGAATTGTATATGCTTTATAGAATTGAGGGAGAAAGCATGATTAGACATTTAGGCATGGTGTTCGGTTGGATGATGCCTAGAATAATGTAGAAGGGATGCGTGAGTAGTGAATTGCTTATAATTATCAAAATATGATTATAATTCGAATGAGATTAATGTAAAGAGGGTGGAATAGTTATGTGTTAATTCAACTACAAAACTCGAATTAATTATATCAAAGGTAAGGAATTATGGAATTGGTAACATCTATTTGCATGTGTTTCTAGTGGTGTGTTGATATTGTGGTTATTAGATTCTTGTTGTCTCGATATAGGGTATGGAGTGGTAACTAGTAATCACAATATAGTCATCCTAAGATGAACTTGATGGGAGAAAATATGGCTAAGTATTAGAGCATGATCTATGGTAAAAGATGAATGAACTAAGAATTATATTTTAATTAGAGTGTTGATGAATTGTCTTGTAAACGTCTAATGATGTGACTCTTGATGAAATTGGAAACAATATGTATGATTGAATTTTACACTTAAAATGGAATTGATGTTCCTTGGTATGACAATGTCTGTTGAGTAATTGTGGTGAATTGATTGTGTTATATTTGGAGTTAGACTTTTATTAGTCACTTGTATGTATTGTGAATTGATAAATCATGTATGATTGGTCTTCATACATAGACTGTGATTGACATTTGTTGGCTTGACAATGCTTGTATGAATAAGCGGCTAAATTGTTGAAGTTTGTCTTAAAATAACTTGTGATTGTAGTGTGTACTTGTGATTATCAATATGCATTTGTATTTATTATCCTGTGAGATAACTGAACAAAGAACATACAGAGATATGTTGAGAGGAGAGGGTATATATAACTATTTTGATGATGAGTGACTCGAGTCTGATATGAGCTTACGGATGAGCGGTTATCTGATGGATCAGGTACCACGCAGGTATGGTACATGGACACCTAGATTTCTCTACAGGTCATGACTAGTTGGACAAGATTAAAGACCCTTTAGCATGTGTGTACAGATGAGTGATAAATTTGTATTCAGACATGATACAGAGTGAGATTTGTTAGATACAGAGGCTAAACAGTTGTGATTCAGTATGAGTATAACTCCATGTTTATATTATGATCGCATTATACTTGCAGAGCTCGAGATTACTTCTTATGTCTGATTTTGGTGACTTATATGTCCAGTATTGATTGATACTGGTATGTCTGAATTTGGTCTATTTACCTAGTGGTTGTTGACTTCATTGATTTCCTGAGTTACTTGATTTCTGAGGATAAGTGTTTATGTGTTGTTGTAATTTTTGTTGTTGGGTTGACTATAATTAGGGGGTGATGTCTCTGTGAAAGATGATAGGTGTCATGAGTATAATATTCCTGGATTGTTAAACTGTTCGGTAAAATGGCAATGGGCGTGTGTAATCGTGATGGTGCTAGGTATTGGTAACTGTGTTGATAAGCTTTGTAATTATCATAAGTGAAAAAGGATATCTAGGGACATGGCTAGAGAATGATTTATATCATAGAAAGATAATTCTAATGATCTCTTATTGACTTGTTAAGGAAATAAGTTGAGGTATAACCAAGTGGCATAAAGTTACTGCTTGAAGTTATATGTTGGTTCGGTTGATTTCATACTGTGTTGCATGAACTAATCTTAATCGAACGATGATATCTACCAGTACGTGTGGTGTACTGATACTAATCTTACTACACTCTTTTGGGGTGTAGGTATGTTACAGGTTGTTGAAGTTTCTTAGCTGAAGTGACGGATACTCATCATCGGCTTTTACATATCTCACCCTCAGACGAAATCTGTGTCTTTATTTTGTCATTACTCTATTTTTAGAAGCTCTTGTACATGTCTAGACTAGGTCCTTGGAAAAAGTTGTATTGTATTGAAAGAATGAAAGATAGTTTTGTGCTTTTATTTGCAAGTTTTTCTTATGAATATTTTTCCTTCTTAAGAACTTATGTTTTAAAAGGGGGTGGATGGTAAGGGTTCTCCTATCGAGTTAGAGTCGAGTAGGTTCCCGCATGACCTCGTACGTTGGGTCGTGACAGTTGTTTGCCTAAACAAGTTCTGTAAACCTGGTTTCTTCTTTTCCAAACTCACATTTGTTTCTCATCTTCAATTTAAGCTTCTTTTGAGATGTTTAGTCCTATGTTCGGTTTATCCCCTTTATTTAATAGGGTGGTCTGGAAATTTATTCAAGATGTTTTTTCAAATGAAGTGAAATAGTTCTAAATTTGCCTTGTCTTTTTCTTGTGTTTAGAGGTCTCTCTAATAGGAAGAATGATTGTGTCTTGGTTAAGATAAGCTAGAACAGGCTTTCCTCTTTTCATTATTCACGCAAATCCCTGCTAAATGTTTTGTTCGTACATGCCAACGAGTTTAACCTACTGAATCGAGACCTTGAATAATTATTACTTGATAAATCTGAATGTTAATGTGTAATCTACCATTATTCTTGTCATCTCCTAACAGTACACTCAAGTCACTATGCTATCTAAGGTTTTGGTCAATTTTAAGCCCTTTGGAGATTTTGTTGAAAAGTCAATATGCTAACTTTGTGTAAAGATTTCGTCTTACCTTCTTTTCTATTAGAAAAATATCTTTGGATGATTTAAATTTGGAGTCTAATATTACATTGAGATCAATTCAGTATTTGTTCAAATATTACATGATCTGGCTTATTTTGTTTAAAGTGTTTCACGTTAAGTTAAAATTGGTATCCATTCTTTCTCATTACACTAGCTAACTCCCCTCTTTCGTTTATGTGCATGTGATATAACGAGTTTGTTCGACTTCTTCTTGCATCTCGTTGTTGGGTTGTGGAAGCCTAAGTGGAACGTGGTCCATTTTCGGCCCTATGATTGACGAAAGTAACAAAGAATGAAGAAGGAAAAAATGATGATTGATCTAATTAGGAGGAGATCTGCCTCTGTCAAGATAAAGCTAGAACAATTTTTTGTATAGGAAAAATGATAACCATCTTATTGCTGCAAAAAGTATTTATAATAACACTTGCAACGTTCGACTAGAACGTGCGTAACAACTCAAACTTAAAAATAGCAAAAAACTACTTCCAAAGGAAATAGACTCCTAACTAAAATAAAACAAGTGCAAAAAAACTAAACTGCTGGAGAAAGTGGCTGCTAAAATTGTGGCGTCAGTCTGCGCACGTAACAACTCCCCTTCCCTTAAAATTAAGCTTGTCCTCAAGCGCAAAAGTAGGAAATTGTTGCTGGAGAAACTTCAATTCTTCCCACATAGCCTCTGAAGGATCCAAGCCTTGCCATTGAACTGGAAGTTCTCGCCTACTCTTACGAATGCATCGATCCAATATTGCAAGAGGTTGTGTAACAGAAGACTCCTCGAGATTATCTAGAAGATGTGTCAGATCAGCTACGAAGTGATTACCAATGCATGGTTTAAGGAGAGACACATGAAAGACGGGATGAATTTTACTCTCACGAGACAATTCAAGTCTGTAAGCAACAGAACTAATTTTTTGAACAATCTTGAATGGCCCATAAAATCTGGCAGATAGCTTGTGCGTCTTTTTTTGTGAGACAGAAAGTTGCCGGTATGCCTGTTCTCTCTATGCTTGGAATCAAATATCTTCTTCATCTGATTTTGAACACTGGTCATCTTCTCACGAGCTTCTCTGATGATAGCATCTCGATCAATCAACTCTTGCTCCACAGATTGAAGCTTAGCTGTACCCGGAACATATGTAAGTAGAGTGGGTGGTTCCCTTCCATATACTACCTCAAAAAGTGTTTTCCCCATTGAAGAATGAACAATTGTGTTATAGCAATATTCAGCCCATGATAACCATCTTTTCCAAGTCTTCGGGTGAGAGCTAGAGAAGCACCTTAAATACATCTCTAGGCTTTTATTTACAACCTCAGTCTGTCCGTCAGTCCGAGGATGATAAGCAGAACTGAAATTGAATGCAGTCCCATTCAATTTGAACAGTTCCTTCCAAAAGGAGCTTGTGAAAACTCGATCTTGATCACAAACAATAGATCTTGGCATTCCATGTAAACGAAAAATCTGATCTAAGAAAATTTGAGCTATGCTTACAGCATTGTATGGATGCGAGGGAGAAATGAAATGGGCGTATTTAGACAACCTATCCACCACATATATACTGCTATTTCCTCTTGAGTTGGGTAAACCATCCATAAAATCCATAGATATATCTTCCCAATTTTTTTGTGGAATGGGTAAGGGTTGCAATAGGCCAGCAGGAGTGAGATTCTCAATTTTGTGTCTTTGGCAAACATCACATTCTTGAATAAATTTCAGAACCTGCTTCCTTAACTTCTTAGCATAGAAATTAGCTCTAATTCGGTGTAGAGTTTTATGGAACCCCTCATGTGTACTATTGTGGAATTGATCAATAATTACCTGTAATGAAGGAGAATCCTCATCCAAGTAAATCCTTTTTTTGAAATAGAGCACCCCATCATGAAACTCCCAAGGACCGACTGCCTCTCCAATTTGCACCAGATGAATGACTTCTTGAATCTTGGGACTGGAAGAATGTTCCTCTTTAATCGTCTCTAACCATGCTGGAATTGGTTGAGAAATTGTCGACAAGCTTCCACCACATTCATCTTCATACTTTCGGGACAGAGCATCTGCCGCAATATTCTCCTTTCCTTGTTTGTACTCTATAACAAAATCAAAACCCATCAGCTTAAATAACCACCTTTAATGGGCTATTGTCGTGATCTTTTGTTTCCACAAATGCTTCAGCTTTGATGGTCAGTCAATACAACAAATTATCTGCCTAAGAGATAAGGCCTCCACTTTTGTACGGCAAAAACCAAGGCCAAAATTTCCTTTTCATAAGTAAACAGAAATAAATTCTTTCCCTGTAAAGCTTGGCTAAAATATGCGATGGGTCTCTCATGTCGCAGTATGGCACCGATACCAGACCCAGAAGCATCACACTCTATCACAAATTATTTTGAAAAGTCGGGTAAAGCCAAAACTAGAGCTTGAGTCATCACTTGCTTCAACTGACCAAAGGCTTCTTCTGCATTAAGAGACCATACAAATCCATCTTTCTTGAGCATCTTTGTGAGAGGGCCAGCTATCTTGCCAAAATTCTGGATGAACTTACGATAGTATTCACAAAGTCCCAAAAATCCTCTCATAGCTTTAGTTGTGATAGGTTTTGGCCAACTTGAGATAGCTATACTTTTTTCAGGATCCATTCCAACTCCATGATTAGAAATAAGATGACCCAAATATTTAATCTCTCGTTTCCCAAAGAGACATTTTTCCATTTTAACATACAATTTATGAGTTTGTAAAATAGAAAAAACTATCTTCAAATGCTCCAAATGATCATCCCAAGTCTTGCTATAGACCAAAATATCATCAAAGAAAACCAAAATAAGTTTCCGAAGATAGAGCTTAAATACTTCATTCATCAGAGACTGAAATGTAGAGGGTGCATTGGTCAAACCAAACGGCATTACCAAGAATTCGTAGTGCCTTTCATGAGTACAAAATGCAGTCTTTTCCACATCTGTTAGATGGACTCAAACTTGATAATAGCTTGACCGAAGATCCAACTTTGAGAAAAACTGTGCTCCGTATAACTCATCTAGTAATTCATCAATTACCGGGATTGGAAATTTGTCCTTGATGGTGATCTTGTTCAATGCCCTATAGTCAGCACACATTCTCCAAGAGCCATCGTGTTTTTTAACAAGGACCACCGTCGAAGAATAAGGACTGGTGTTGGGGCGAATAAATCCAGAGTTCAGGAGATCAGTCATAAATTTCTCTATTTCTGCCTTTTGAAAATGAGGATACCTGTAAGATTTTATGGATATCGGACTGCATCCTTTTAACAAAGGAATGTGATGATCTTGAGCCCGAAAAGGTGGTAGAGTTTTTGGTTCCTGAAGAACCTGGTGATATTTCCTTAGAATGCTTTGCACCTCTGGCAGGATCACTTCTTGTTCCTTCAAAGGAACTGAATCTGCGTGCAACTTGAGAAGGACCGCCAAATGATTTTTTTGACTGAGGGAATGAACTTGTGGATCTTCCATCACCCGACTTTATGAAGGAGTGGCCCCTTGTAGAGTGATCTCATGACCTCTCACGGAAAATTTCAGAAGAAGTTTGGAAAAGTCCCACATCATAAGACCAAGTGTTTCCAGCCATTGTGTACCAAGCACCACCTCACACCCTTCCAAAGGTAACAAAAAGACATCAACAAACAAAGATGCACCTGGAAGGACAATTGGAACCTGGTTGCATTTGCCTTGACTAATGAGTCTCTCACCTGATGCTACTAAAACTTCAAATTTTCTCCAATTTAAAAGATGCAACCCAACCTTGGAAGCAAACTCATTATTGAAGGACTGAAGTAGATATATTGTGGTGGTATGCTAAGGGGTGTCTAATTAAAGGAGTGAAACAATCATCCAGGATGCCATGTCAGTATATAGATATACTACGATGGTATCATAGAGGTTTCACTAAGAACTGAAGCAGACATCAATGATACCATGACAGTATATAGATATACTGTGATGGTATCATTGAGGCATGAAGCAAAACTCAATGATACCATGATAGTATATGAATATACTGTGATGGTGTCATAAAGGATTGAGAAGTGTCTTATTGAAGGACTGAAGTAGTCCTCCATGATACCATGCCAGTATATGGATATACTATGATAGTATACTGAGTGGTATCTCATGAAGGACTAAAACAGTCCTCCATGATACTATGCTAGTATCTAGATATACCGTGATGGTATACTAAGGAGTATCTCAATGAAGGACTGAAGCAATTCTCCATAATACTATATCAGCATATAGATATATTATGATGGTATTATGGAGGATTGAAAAGTATTAGACCGAAGGACTGAAGCAGATCTCAATGAGTGTGAATGAAATTAGATTGTGAAAAAAAAATAGAAAAAAAAAATAAACAAAATAAAACAGAAAAATAAAATTAAATGAGCTAAAATTGAGTGTGAGATTAGATTATGACAAAAAAAAATAAAGCATAATATGATTTGTGAAAAATAGATAAATAAACGAAAAGGAGAAAAAAAATTAAAGAATAAAAGAATAAATGAGAACAAAAAAGAAAACAAAAAATAAAAAATATGGATGAATATTTACTATATCAGTTATTTTTTGTTGTTATAATATAGAAAAATAATAAAGAAAAAGAGCGAAAAAATCATGAATAAAAATAGATTATGGAAGAAAAAAAAATTAGAAAATGAACAAGAAATAAAGAAACTAAAAAATAAAGAGAAAACAGAAGAAAAAAAAACACAAAAAGAAAGGAGCCAAAATTAATTATGGTGGAAGAATAAAATAATAAATAACATGATTTGTGAATAAAATATATGAACAATAAAGGATGGAAAAAAAAGAAAAAACGAGAAAACAAATAGAGAAACAAAAAATAAGTAACCAAAAAAGGAGAAAAAAGAGAGTCAAAACTGAGGATAAATAAGATTATAGTTTAAAAATAAATAAAAAATACCATAATTTGAAGAAAAATAAAATGAACAAAGAAATATAAAAAAAATAAAGAAAAAAAAAGAGAAAAAAAAGGAGAAAAGAAGGAAAAAAGAAAAGAAGTAGAGAAATAAAAAAAAATGAAAAGGGAGCTAAATAGCTACAGAAAGGTACAAGAGAAGGGGACATTTTTTATAATTAGTTAGGGGGGTATTTTTTTGTAAAGGAGTATTTAGTTTTAAATAGTTTGCTCCTTCACGGCATGCATGTACTTTTCCCTAATATATATTCACTAAAGTCCGACTTAGTGATTTACCAAAAAAACACGAAATGGAGTAATAACAAGGTGTTTGGTCATGAAGTTTTTTAATTTTTTTTGTGGTGTTCAACTTTTGAAAACACGTTTGACTGTAAGATTTTAAAATTTTGAGAAATTTGAGAAACACCCAAAAGTTGTTCTTAATTAAAATTACTCACAAAGTTTCAAATAACATTACAAAAGATCTTAACCCTCAATCAAGTCCGCTGATAAATGGGTCAAAATGCGACCCAGGAGATCTTTTGTCGATTTATAAACGATTTTTATCCATTCAAGATACAATTTTGTCCTAAACGTGTTTTAGGCTCGATTTCAAACATCAATTTCTCAGGAAAGAATAAAAAAACATAAGATAGAGAAAAACGTACTCTATACTAGTTTCATAACATAAATTATATTTCTTGGTATGATAGAGAGGTGCAACACTTTAATTTGTCGACCAGTCGGGAACTAAGGCTGTTCAAAACTGAATCGAAATCGATAAGTCAATCGTAAAATTGGCTTATTGGTATTGGATTATCAGATAAACGGTTGGTGAACATATTAAAATTTTATAATTAATGATTTATTGGTGTGGGGGCGGATTACGAAATTTTTTTATTGGGTAAATCGTTAAGCCATTAAAAATTACCATATTTATACTTTATCCGATAAGCAGCCCTACCGGGAATCCCTTTTAAAAATTAGAATAGAAACAAAAAAAATGCGCATCCGGGGAATCGAACCCCGGTCAGTACCGTGGGAGGGTACTATGATACCACTACACCAGATGCGCTTCTTCTCTCTAAATGAACTACTAATCTATTTACTTATGAGGTCGATGTTCTCAGTTCTCACAGAGATAAAACCCTAGCAGTAACTCTTGTTGTAGCTGCAGCCATAACCAGGTCACAGTCACCACATTTTTTGTTTGATATCACTTCTAAAAAAATATAGCATTTGGGTATGTTGAATGCTGGGTCACAGTTGCTGGTTTAAAATTAAAGGTCCGAATTTTCTTTATCTTTTCAATTCATAATAACAAATATGTGGTGTTCTTGCTTGTTTTTGGTTGGTACTGACCATATGAATATGTATAAATTACTTCCGGCTTATGTGCTTCAATTATCTTAAGATTCTGATTTAAGAATTACCTTCAACATTGAGGCCTTGTTTGAATTTTATTTTCTACAAATCCTGTGCAACTTAATAGTTGATGACTTAAAATTACCGAGTAAGAATAAAGCTCAAGTAGGTGCAATAAACTGTTTCTAATCTCAATAAGGTTTCATTTTTCTGCTTTTTCTTTCTGTGGTCCTTTTATTCTGATCGTCATTTGTGATTTCTTTTTTTCCCCTCGTGTTTAGGCATATAATGTTTACGTTATTAGGGTCTTCTAAATCTTTTGAATTACCATAAATGCCTGCTTTGTATTTTGGATTATCTCTTGAAATCTGTACTACAAATAGGTTTTGCATCAATGCTCATTGAATACTAGCTAGACCCCAAAGTAGCGCTTGCATTATGGGTTTAATCAGTTGGCCAAAGCTTAATTAGTGTTCGAATTGTGTTGTACTAATAGTACCCTTTGACGTCTGAAATATTCTTAACGAAGGAAGAGCTTGTAGTCGTATTTGGGTATCTTAGATTAGGGCTTACCCTGTACTCAAATTGCTCCACAGTTAATGTGGGGTAGAGGGAGAGTTAATTTATACCTACTGTACATAGCGTTCCCTTCTACTTCTAGAAATAGGTTATTTCCACACCTCGAATCTGTGGCTGCAAGTCGCCAAAGGAGAATTTATATTGTTGTGTCAAGACTTGCTGCTGGACCTCACGGAGACATCTTAGATTAATAGCTCAAGAATTTCTTGAAGGGCTAATATGAAGGTACTGATGTGTTGAATGGAACCCATATAGTCGGCTGTTATAGACTGTGTAAACCTGTCCTTTGATTGCAATGCATCTCAATACGTGAATTTACCTTATGTACTTTCCCTGATGTTTAATGGGATGAATTTCTCATGATTGTTGTAATACTTTGCTGCTTACTCTAATTGAGAGTTTGAAACTTGTCAGACTGTTGTACCATAATTTTCTATAGAATTCAAGGTTTAGCACATATAAAATCCACGGAAACCTATTCGCTTCGGGAAGTAACTGAACTAACTTGACCGGCTTCTGAAATTCTTGAGGATGACATACGAGCTAACCCTCTAGAGCATACTGAGCACCGAAGACATTTGGAACTAGTGTATTGCATATTGTCATACCTTGTAGTGGTGCACTGAATCTGGATTGCTATAGTTGAATAAGGTCGAGGCTTCACTCTTGTATATTGCCTCTGATTTTGTTCCATGGGTATAATTTCTTTTCGCTTCATCTTTGAGTAATGTTGAGAGTTAAGTCTCTTTCAGAAGTTCCATTGCATCAAAAGGTTCCATGTCTGTTCCTCTGATTTCTGTTATATATTTTGTTGAAACTCTGAAGGCTTTTGCGCACTAGACTTCTGTCAGTTAACCAGGGCCCTGTTCCCTGCTTCTTAAGGCTACATATTTTCTGCTGGTGTGATTAGTAAACTTGGTTCTTACGTTAACTGCTTTCTGTATTGTTGCGTTGATGCAGTGTTTTGGACGGCGAAAGACGACAAGGCTCTGCCTCGCCACGTGGCGAGGCGAGCAGCGAGGCGCTCGCCTTTTTGAAGTGCGGCGCCAATTAATACCAATAAATGAAAATATTTAATTGCATATATATAATCAAAATCTCAATAGCAATAATACATTAGCAAATATTTCAATTCAAAAACTAAAAATAGATAGTAGATACTAAAAGTCTAAAACTTGAATGACTCAATAATCCATAAAACAAGCAATACTAAAACTCTAAAAGTTTCTTCTTCTTCAAGATTTTCATAATCTTCAAGCCCAACATGCATTTCATTATATTGCCCCTAATTTTTTTTTAAAAAACAAAAGGCGTCGCCTTTCTCGCCACGGTCACCTCGTCGCCTCGTCGCCTTTCACACCATGGCGTCGCCTTTCGAAGGTGGCATCGCCACGAAGGAAGATGGCGACATAGGCTTGCCTCGCCTCGCCTCTCGCCATTGGCGACGTGGCGAGCGCCATTCACAACACTGCGTTGGTGTAAGGCTTTATTTCCTCACTGACCATGTTTCTCCATTTAAATTCATCTAAGTGTGCTACTCTAGTTTTCTTCATCAAAATAATTCCCATTCTTGGTCACGACATAGCTAGCGAGGTATACTTTGGCCATACAAAATTTTTCTCTTGGATTGTTACTTCCATTTTTTTCTTCATCTTTTACTTCAATCCCTTAACCCTATTCTCTGGGGTTTCTATGGTCTGCCTTTTGAGTTGGCATGGTGATTTTGTGCTTAAAGCTCTGATGATTTTTTTTTCAGTCTTCCCTTCCGCAAGGCATGTTTAGAAAAGGTGAAGTGCTGGCAGGAATCAACACAAACCAGAAATCATAAACCCTCTCTCTTTCTCTCACTCGCTTGCTTGAAAAAAAATGCCGTCATTTCCTCGACCAGGTGCAGTTACCATCTGCGAAATCAATCGAGACCTCATTACTGCAGATGAACTCTCTGATGATGCAGCTAAGGAAACCTACGGCAAGGTTCTTGGAATTTTATTCAGTCCTGTTCCTTTTCAATCAGAAAATTTGTTGAGTGCACTGAGCTCTGAACAAGGTGCCGACCAGAGGAAGAGTGGCCTACTTCGGGCAGCATCGCAGGCAGTCTCTACTGGTTCGATGAGGCATTTTTTTCACCCCATTGATGTGAAATTGTTACAAGATGTTGATTTTCATGTTCTTGATTGGCACCAGCACAAGCATATATTAGCCTTTATTTCAGGACCACATCAGGTGACAATTCGTGATTATGAAGATTCTGAAGGAGAGAGCCCTAGCATTTTGATTAATGAATCCCAAAAAGATGTTAGAAGTCTATCATGGCGGCCAAATGGTGGGAGGGCACTTGCAGTGGCCTGCAAGGGCGGCATTTGCATTTGGGCTGCTTCGTATCCAGGCAATACAGCTTCAGTGAGATCAGGTGTCACATTGGGTACTCTCTCTAGAGGCTCAGGAACTAAATGGACTCTTGTGGACTTCCTTCTAAGTCCTGAACATGAACAAATTACTGCACTTTCCTGGAGTCCTAATGGAAAGTATTTGGCATCAGCTTCATATGAGAGCTCTTCATTCATCATTTGGGATGTTGCTCAAGGAGTGAGAACACCTATTCGACGTGGCTTAGGGGGCATATCTTTATTGAGATGGTCCCCGTCAGGAGACTATTTCTTCTCTGCGAAATTTGATGGGACATTCTATCTCTGGGAGACTAATACATGGACATCAGAACCATGGTCCTCAACTAATGGTTTTGTCATGGGAGCAGCTTGGGATCCTGATGGTAGTAGAATACTCGTTGCTTTTTCAGAATCTTCAACCTTGGGTTCCATTCACTTTGCAACCAGGCCACCGTCTCTAGATGCACATCTTATACCTGTTGAGTTGCCAGAGATACAGTCCTTGACTGGCAGTCGAGGAATAGATAAGATAGCATGGGATGCTTCAGGAGAGCGCTTAGCCTTGTCTTATCGAGATGGGGATGACTTGTACAGGGGTCTTATAGCAATATATGATGTTAGAAGAAGTCCACTGATTTCAGCATCTTTGGTTGGGTTCATTAGGGGTCCTGGAGATGACCCCAAGCCAATATCCTTTTCATTTCATGACAAGTTTAAGCAGGGACCGTTGCTTTCTGTGTGTTGGAGTAGTGGATTTTGCTGCACCTATCCCCTCATATTTCGCTCACATATTCTTCCATAATCAAGATACAGCGGAGGTTTTACAATCAAAGAAAAACAATTTTATCCAAGATTTGGAAATGCCAGATTGTGGAATCTGTTTCATAATTCAAGATGGATCATTTTCAACTCCTTTTTCTGTCATTTGGAGACTGCAGGGCAGTGCATTTGGCAACCAAATCTTTATCTTAACCAAATAGAAGTTTGGGTTTTAAGTTTACTCTTTATGTTTCTAATGGAGAAGTTCCTACGTTATATACCGATGTTTGGAGGTTTAATATAGCAGTTGGAACTAAAAAAAGCTCCGATGATGAAGTTGTCAAGATGTTTATATCGTTCCAATTTCTGATGGTTTTGGTCATAGACCAGAGCTATATGTGGAACTGAAGGGCCAACTGAGGAGCTTGTTTGTTTTACCCTCTTCTGCCTTACAAAAAGGACAGTGAAATTCTTTAAGGAGTTTGTTCATGGACATATCATTAACCTCAATCTTAAGCAAAGTAAATCATGTCAAACTTCCATTACCACTTTATAACATGTTGAAAAAGTTCTAAACGAAGATTAGGTAAAATGAGACATTTGAGAACTTTGTTCGTAGTAAATTTGGTTGGAAGACGAAGTGACAAACAAAATGAAATAAAGTTTTTCTTTTCTTTTTTTGGTTAAGAAAATAATCTTGTTTCACCGTAGGTGTTTACTCCTCTCAATTATGTAGAAACATACAACTACTAATCCTCTTGGAGTTGTTTTTCCTGCTTGGTAAACAATACTAGAAATTTACACCAAATCAAGAAATCTGTGTTTTCCATACACATTTTATTACTTAGCTATAGTCGAGTAACAAATATTCTCATTTGAGTTGGCAACTGTGAACAATTTTCTCTTTTTTCATTCTTCAACCATTAACCCCATATTCTAGTTTTGGTAGGTCGTGAGAGAAAATGCTTAACCTACTTTTACGGTATGTTGCTTGGATACTTCAAAAATGTTATCATGATTTTACAAAAATAATGCATATTTGAAGGATTTGATACGGATACGGCTAACATTTTCAAATAACAATCATCGGTGTCAACCTGACACTAAAGTTTAGTCATAACTGGAAATAATTTTGTGACAGCTCAGTCCACTACACCAATCCTTGAAACACAAACATAGGATCCATCCTTTGATCAAACCTTCTTGTCTAACTATTTTCTGCTTTTCTAAACACATCCAATTAGTAGACTTGCTTTAAAAACTTTGGCATGTTGGGACTATTCTTCTTGTTCTTTTTTTGTGAAGTTAAATTGCTAGAGATAGTGCTATATGTTAAATTAATTTTTAAGACAAGTGACAAATGATGGTATGGTGTGAAGTGGGCGAGGATTAGTTAATGTCATAAGAAAATTATGGAACATGTGTTGTTTAACAATAATTTGCATAACCAGAAGTGCATTATTATATAATAATGGATAGATATGCTAGGAAGGGAAGACAAGATTAGTCAAATCAAATCGAGATTAATTAACATAGAGATTTGAAAACCAAAAACATTGATTTCAAGGAAGGAGTCCCTAGAAAGATTAGAGCCTAGAGGACCCATATAAAAGAAAGAAATTCCATTTAGGTGTGCTTTTTAAAAGAGTAACACATTTAACTATCATTTTTTCGTGAGTTTCACATTTCAACTATCAGTTATTTCCTTTTTCTACCTGAACTATCACCATCTATGCATTTAAATGCACCTCAGAAATGGAATATACAAATGCATGAAACGAGAATAGTGGTAAAATATATGTATATTGACACTTTTAACATTCACAAAGAGTAAGATGAAATTTTCTTCTACAAAAGAAAAAACTAAAGTTCCAGTACATCTAAAATCAATGCCACTCTTTGAGATTAGACCAAACACAACCAGTGTACTGCTTAAGTTGTCTTAGCACAGATTAACAACCATATGACAAGAACAAAGAAGAAAAAAAGTAGACAGACACTCCTCAAGTTCTTGATGATCGGTCCATAATCGATTGAACAGATTTTGTAAGGATCAGTTTCCATATACCAATTCTGAGTCTCGAACTTTACTTGTCATCACAAAGCATGGAAATAGTACAGTTATTTCCCTGGATTGTACAAAAATTAGAGTTCATCTTACTTTTATAAGACAAAGCTATCAATAATTTCTAATTCAATGTCGTTTTTCTTTCTCAATATGAAGCAGCAATTTCACGCTAGACATGAAGGAATTATATTTCCACATAGAAAGAGCTTGACTAAAAACTCACTCTAGGTATGGGAGGGTCATATTCTTTATCAAAGAAGGATATCTTGTAACTAATTCCTTCCACTCGTCTGGATCAATCCGTCCATCACCATTTAGATCTGCCTCTTGAATAGCCTGTTCATTAGCGCAAAATTAGCTATCTGAAGAATGATAACATCATTGGGATCTATGAAATAAATTAAACGAAACGTTTTTTGACCTTATGGACGATTTCTTCAATGACATCATTCGGAAGTGTCAATTTTGATTCTTGGAGAATAGCCAATACCATGTCCTTCAGCTACGAGATTAGACTTATCGGTGAAAATTTAAAATTTTGAGTATCTCGAACTTGTGATCAATAGAATGATAATATAAATAAAAGATCCCAATGTATGATGACAACATAAACTAGAAATCCGTTCCTCAATCACATGCTTAAGATTTCATATGGTGAAGTTTTAGTTGTCAGTCATAGCTTCTATGCATTCAACTTCGATATTATAGGAAATATAATTTTTCACCTGATGAGGAAATAGTTTCTTCGTCGAGCTCCTCAAGGAACTCAACCCTCTAGTAAGCTATTCTCTATTTTTTTTAAGAATGTCCTCTAGTAAGTCATTCCACATGTGAAGATCTTGGAAACTCTAGATCATTCTATATGCATGATCTTCTAGGTGTAAATGACAGGGGTATTGCCTCAAAACTATAGTTATGATCCATTCATAATTAAAAAGCATGTCGGGAGTTGTAGCTTTACTGTATAAGTATTCGTTTGACAAGCCAATTACTTCAGAAAATTCTATATTTGAGATACAATCTGTAAAAGTTCTATACTTCAAAATGCAGATATTAGTTCATCACAATCTGTAATATACAAAAATCTAATGGGAAAAAAGTCCAAAATTGTCCCTGAACTTTGCGACATGCTCCAAATTTGTCTGTTAATAGTTGGGTCAGATTTATCTTTGCCATTACAAAGTAGGCTAAATTTGGCACTCTACCTA
This sequence comes from Jaltomata sinuosa, assembly GCA_003996215.1. NCBI lineage: Eukaryota > Viridiplantae > Streptophyta > Magnoliopsida > Solanales > Solanaceae > Jaltomata > Jaltomata sinuosa. The sequence continues at coordinate 755,471 of QJPP01000379.1, forward strand.
ATTGCCCTGGACTTTGCAAAATATTCCAAATTTAACCATCATTTTTCTTAGGCGCCAACACTCCTCCATCTTAAATCGATCATCACCATAATATTTGATTCTCTCCACTCTCAGAAACATCAGTTGAAGACCACATTACCCCACCACCACTTCTCACTCCCACGAGACTCACAAAAAGGACACAAAAATTCCATAACAAAACTATTCTGTTCCAACGCTTTCTTTCACACTTTAATCTTTACCACTGTTCGCGGTCACTATTTACTCTGCCAAAATATCAGCAGATCTCAACCACTATAACCCACCTTAATCTCCATAATACTGCAACAAAATGAATTAGGAGATGAATTCTGTGTAGCTGGGTTTGTTTTTAGTATTAGGAGCTCAATGTGGAGTTCTGTCATCACTATTGGTGATCTGAGAAGGATTAATGATGAAGTTGTGTCGATGGAATTCTTACCGAGGTGGGAATTCAACTTTTTGGTGCAATGGATCATTGTTTGAGTTCCATTTGGAATGATTGGAGGCTTGAGGGTGATGATTAATTTGAGCTCGAGGATAGAGACCTACTGTTGGAGGTTTACAGTTTTGAAGATGATGGTGGTTCCATTGTCGGAATAGTGATCCTATTCTTCAAAGTTTACGGGTGAATCCAGACTATTTTACATAGTTCAAGGACAAATTTGACCTTTTCCCTTGGAAAAAAGATCCACGTGTTTGAAAGGTTATGTTATTAGTCAATAAGGACAAATCTAGTCCATTTTGATAACGGCAAGGATAAATCTAACTTCAATTATCAATGTAGAGCAAATGTAAACCATTTCACTAAGTTCAAGCGAAAATTTGACCCTTTCCCCAATTCTAGTTCACATACGGCGACACTTATGCACTAATTGATCATCTTCTTTATGTCAAGCATGTCTATTATCTACACCTTATTACAGTTTATTGCTGACTGCACAAAGAATGTACGACATGTGAAATCAATTAAAGGAGCAAGTAAACCAAGGCCTATAAATTCCTCTAAGAAACAGAAATGGCATGATTATTCAAACAACAACGTTCATTTGAGTTCTTTACCTCATCACGTTCTATGTATCCAGTGCTCTTCAGGTCGTACACTCTAAATGCAACTGCCACAAGATTATTTCAAAGTTAACAGCAACCACTGTATTTCAGCAGCAAGTGTTTTGGACATTTAATGATATATCTAAAGTAAAGAAGTGGCTTAGAAGAAGAAAAATAACAAAATGAAATTCCAGACATATCTCGTACAGGTGATTTTGTCTTCTTCAGGAGCCTTTGGATGGAATATGCTTAACGATCGAACAAATTCTCCAAATTCAATTATTCCATTGCGCTTAAGATCAAATAAATCAAACAACTGCAATAATGTGACAAGAAGGAAAGGGTTCTCGTCAGGGCCGGCAAGAGGGGAAGCCACTAAAGCAAGGGCGTTTAGCCCCAAAATAGTTAACTCGATGCAATAGCGACCACTAAAATTAGTGAACATCAGCTATATTCACAATAACATTTGGAAGTTGTTTGTTAATGAAAATGTCTCAACAAAACAGTCAATCATATATATGATTGGAGAACAAATATATGAATTATACGAGAAAGGATGAATTACTTACTCTGTCTGCAAAGAGATTCTGCCTATGGAGAAACTCTTCCTGCATTGAAGATTAGAGATCATCTTCGTGTTGATGATGGTATGTTTTGAAGCATGACAAAATCACAGATGCCAGGCTCTAAAACATTAGAGTATACGTGTGGAATTACTATATCAGTGGCCTTTTCAGAAGGACAAAAAGAAGTAGGAAGGAAAACAGACAAATAACTTGAGAAAAATAACTATTTGGTTTATCCAAATTTTACGACTGTAATACCACTCAGAAGAAAATACCATAGCTTTTAGTATTACTTTGTGTTGATGCATTGTTTCAACTGTCAAGTAAATTCAATTTGCTTTGTTTCACTGCTTCTTTGTGTCAAATATCATACATACAAACAACTATTTCATAAATGAGTTAGATATAACGTTTTTCAGTCATATATAATTACTTATTCCAACATGTTCAACTAGATTAGTGCCCTCAACTGTCAAGATCTCTTGCTACACACAAGTGCTTAGCTAATTCTTAACTTTTCATGATACAAATACCTTGTGAATAAGACCATCATCAATTATGGAGCTGCTTAGTTTCTTGTATAGGATATTTAAGGCCTCCACATCATTCACAGTAACTGCAACAGAACATCAGACACTCTAAGATGCTAAATTCCACCTTAAAACAATTACTTGCGGATAGTAATAGTAGTAGATATCAACATCACACAAGTTTCATTTTACTCATTATTTTGCTGGAAGGTCACAGAATCAGATAGGAGAATGCTTGAAGTAGCTAGGATAAATAAAATACACAGTTACTTAGAGGACGGATATAAGGTTTCTGAGTGCATCGCAAATACAACATAAATGCTTTAAATAACAATGCGTCACTGTTCAATATAGATTTGTTTGTGTGGTTTCCCATGTTGAAAAGAATGTTGTTGAGGATATATCCTGCTCATCTTTGTGGATGTACTGGACACTATTGAACGAAACATTTACCGGTTGGATGTTCAAACTATCCAAATGGTGAAGTATCTAGAACATTGCACACCTCTCACCAGAACAAGTAAAAGGGGGAAGAACAGAGAAAAATATCATAAGGACATCAAAATAACAAATTTATTTAACACTAATTTAGATTTATAGAGGGCCCAAGTGGCATTTTTAACTCACAACAAGTCTCAGAAGCAAGAGTGGCATAGGCCTCAAGCAGATGTCTAGTTTTCTTCAAACAAAAGCATTTCTTTAGAGAATTCATAATCCAGCAGAGGACTTAAAGATCCACAGGTTGAGATCTTCACCTGTCACAATCCAATAGGAAAGTTAAATACCATGGCTTCAAATTACCTTAAGTTAAATACTAATGCCTTCCACAAACCTTTTTTTTTTTTGGGTATAACCACCGGGTATCCAAAATTCACTGGCCCAACTAATTCTGATTCGTGCTGCGTATGACCCATTAAAAAGCAAAACACTCCATATAAGGGGTTTCTCTATTCCCGGGCTCGAATCCGAGACCTCTGGTTAATGGGTTGAGAGATCACAACCATACCACCACATCTCTTGGCGGTGTTATTCATAACCTAGGTAAATTAAACCTCAGAAGAAATTATCATAACCCAGAAAAGGGCTACTCTGATCATTTGTGACACAAAATTTTATGTATCATGTATACTAAGGTTCAATTAACCAGTTCTAGTTTCAGGGAAATGCTAATTTAGGTATCTCAGCAATCATCACAGGACAATTCAGATGATATTCTCCAGGCAATTGATGCTAATTGTACATGTATTCACGAATTTTAACTGTTACAATAGTGTTTAAAAGGAAGTTAAGAGACCATGTAACCTGGAATAGTGCAATTTGTTACTTTTTTATTTATTTACTTTAACCATTAAGAAGTATTCGAACCTACTAGCCCGATTATTTCAGATTCATGCCGCGTGGACTTATTAACGGGAAAAGCATCCCTACCAGGTTACAAGAATTTACTACTGATAAATTGAACATTGTAGAGTCCAAGAAACATGAAAGCAAAAGTGGGTCGAAACTACTTTAACTTAAGCATATGTCAATGTAACTAGAAACAAATTATTCGGTACCTGTACTGATAGTAGATAAAAGGTACCTGTAAAGTTAGTAGAAATATATGCAAGTTGACTTGGATATCACGATTATTAAAAAAAAACAAATTGTAACTAGAAGCAAATACCCATGATAATTGAGAAGCTAGAATGAATAATAAAGTTTGTGAGAGAAGAAGAAATGAACTAACCTGTTTGCTGTTATATTAGTGCTGATTTGAGGTTTCCTCTCTGGATCAAATCCTTATATAAATCTTAAAAAGTGTCTTCTGATGATGTCTTCAATATACTTTTTTTTCCTTTTAATAGTGGGAAAGTGAGATTCATTATTAGGTAAATGATTTCGTACATGTCATATCGTACATAATTCCAACAAATAATCAATGCTCTTTCTAATTCCACAATGTTTAATTAGTTAGTACATTATTAGTAATACTTTATGCTTTAATGTAGTCACATTATTAGTAGTATTTTATGCATTAATGTAGTTACATTATTAGTAGTATTTTATGCATTAATTAATGTAGTTACATTATTATTAGTATTTTATTCATTACTTAATGTAATTAAGTACGTGTAAGCCTCTATTGTCTGCACATTTGCAAATGGGAGAAGATAGATAGTTGACATTGTCACCCTTCACTTTCCTATGAAAAATGGTTGACATTATGAAAAGGATTTAATTTACTTATATATATATATATAGGTTAGTGTCGTCAATCAATCTATTGTTCTGATTCTATATAGTTTAACCCCAAAAACAGAAGATTCATCATTTTTAGCTTGTCCAAGGATAGAAAATCTTTACCATATAATATAGTTTGGTAATAGTTTATAGCAGATTATTTATTTCACTCTTAAGGTATGAAATTAGAATAATTCTATACAATTACCTATTTGTAAGTCATTTTAACCCGATAATTGAAAAAAAAACCTGTATACTGTTAGTGCACCTAGATTACCTATTTCTTTCTTTTAAATTCCTATTAACTCTTCCAAAGGGAAATATAAATATAAAATATGTAGGAGTAAAGTTGCTTTAATTTCAATAGTGAAGGAGAAAACAAATCATGCTACTGCCGAACTCATAAATTAATTATATCATTGCTTTAACAATACTCTATTTAAAGGCTATTTTTTCAGAATTGTTGACTTTATAATTTCTCAATAATGAGAGATTTATACTCGACCAGGATTAGGAAGAGATAGAGGAATGTGTATTTTAAGTGTTATTTTATGGGTGGAAATTATTTTCATCTTTCAACTTTATTTTAGAAATCAAACTTCCTTCTCAACTTTAAGGATTTGGCTCTCCTTCAGTCTGTTTTCTGCCTAGTTTTTCCGGTGCACACATAATCTGATGATACCTGTCCAATCTTAAATCATAGGGTCACAATTTATTTGATTAACACACCCTTCTAAATCACGATTAAAGACTACAAGATCTGACCAATATGGCAAGATAGTTCTTTACTTTTCTCTTTCCTTATAGACAACATATATATATATATATATATATATATATATATATATATATATATATATATATATATATATATATATATATATGCGACGGATTTGCTGGATCAGTTCTATCTTTTTATTTTTATTATTTTCATGGTTTTTCTATTTAATTATATTCATTGGTAATCACTTATTTAAATCACTTGTTATATTTTATTTTTTCGAAAGTGAAACTATATGATCTGACTAATATTTTAAGATTTATTTTTTCATCATATTGAGATGATAACAATTACAACTTATAGTACTTTGTGAATAGTTTTTAATATAATTTTAATTTTAGAATTTTAAATTAATCTAATCCAATTTAGCTTCGAAAATTAATCGCATTGACTTTTGAGAAGCGAAACATGACAAGTATTTTGAGACAAAAAAATAGTTGAAATTCTATAAATTAATAGTAAAAATATTCGTATCCGCTATCAAGTGGATAATTACACTAGTAACTAGAAAAATACTTGATCAGGAAAAAAAAAGTAACTTGAAAAATAACAAGCAACCTTCTTCAATCACAGAACACCCCAGGGATCCAGGATGGGCAGGACACCCTTCTCAAGTTTTCCTATGATAAAATAGAATTATAGTTGTCTAATCAATAAAAATTGAAAATGCCTAAAAGGCAAAGTCGAAGAAAATTCTTGTCTAACCAAACTACAGATAATTGACATTGAATTCTAGGTGTTCCCTTTAAAGTCTTCTTAAGAAGTATTTGGTTGATTAGCTACAAACTATTATAGCAGGAACAATTATCATGCAGTAGATCAGATTAAAAATGCTCAACGTAACAATTTATTACACGAAGCTGTTAAATTACTGATCAAAGAAACATTTAACTACTGGACAAACATATCTCAACATTCATATTTGGGTTGTAGCCGGCCTTGATACGAAAAATGATAAAACTCAATTCACATAGACGAATGTCAAATTGCATACTGGTACAAAACTTATCCAACAAGATTAAATCACTATATTAAATAATAATAATAGTGATAGTGAAGCACACATCTTAAGCTTGAGATCATGACTATGGTCACACAAATCATCATCATGTAACTTCTGCTTTTCCAAAGTTGTCATAACTCATAATCTATATTGAGAATACTTGTTTAAATCATGGAATGAAACATTCTACTTAGTAAAAGAGAGATATTTATTGGGATAAGCAGCATTACTATTAGGAAAAAATAAAACATATATGAGAAGTATCATAAACTTTGTAAACTAACTCTTAAGAGTTGAGTCAAACTTTCATTTTATGATCTTTGAGACAACTGTGAAGGGTACCATGGAGGAAAATTTACTTTCAGCATTCCCTATTATTTAAAGGATACATAAGTTTTTATGTACAACAATAAATAAGGAAAAATTCAAATGTCGTGATATACGTGAGTCATTGACATATCTGATGAAGGTGGACATGAAATTTGAATAGATAAAGGTGGTTAAACTGCTGGTCGGATTGGAATTGAGAAGATCCCTGCAATTTATTTTTCTTGTAGGATTTTTTCGTGAAACTTTTTGGTCGAGAATTAGATCGAGGAGTTGGCTGCTTTCTTTTTAACTCAGTGACCTTTGTGACATTTGCATTATCAATGAATATTGTCTCACTCGATTCATTTTGAATACTATTGCTTGAAGCTAACTTTTCATCTGATTCCTTTTTCTATTTAATATCCTTTAACTTTGTAATAATCTCATTTGCACCTTATGCTGCTAATTCGTACCCTTTTTGAGTTTCTGAAGCTTCATTGAAAATTTGGACAAAAGTTTGACATAAATGCCTATACCTCGCAGTAACTTCAACCTTTGAATCAGGATCTTTTTCATGTTTGTGATATCTTTTGTCTACCTCTTTAATATATAATTTGCAAGAATTATATGCTTTACATTCAATATATCCAAGACCTTTAAAGCATGTATACATAGTATACCCATAAACTCAATTAACTTGCAACTACAAGAAATTTGAGTTAGTGATCGGTTAACAGTTATTGTATGTTTCTTGATATTTTCAAAAGTGTTAACATTATATGTACCTAATTCTCCAGTATCATCAGAGAAGCCCTTTACTGAAACTAGTACTCTCCCATTCATTTTGGAACATTTCAAATATTGTTGGGGTGGATACCTTTCTAGCATGAATCAATAAAGGAAGTTTAACCTTTAAAATAGATATTTTTTGAGTCAGATCAAAATTTGACTTGCTCTCATTAATACGCTTATAATTAATCAATCTTTGAAAATGCTTAAAAAATTGAATAATATCCAAATCAAATTTTAAATATCCTCTTAAAAATCCGTTAAAACTCTCACTTAATTGTGTGCTTCGCATACCTGCTGAGAATGTATTTCTTTCGTATGTCATGGACCATTTCTCCCTTATCGCAAACGTGATTTTCAACAAACTATTATTCACAAGGTCATATTTTTTGAGCATTTCCTGCCATGCACTTAAAAAATTCTCATCATACTCATAATCATAAAGCAATTTGCTAAAATCTCTCGAAAATAATGTATTATCTCTAAATATATGATTAAGATGTTTAAATGCATTCTTTTCCATGTGTCATACACATAGGCGATGATATGTCTGTGGCATTAATGATAATATGACAGAAGCTATTGTTGGGTCTTGATCAGTGAAGAATGTTTGTGGTTTATCTGCAGACATAACCCTAAAAAATGTATTAAAAAGCCAATCAAATGATTCGATTGATTCTTCGTATAAGAAGGCTGCACCAAATATAACCAGTTCTCTATGTTTATTCAAACCAACAAACAATGTCAAAAGTCGATACTCTTTATTTGTTCTATATATTGTATCAAAGGACACAACATCTCTATAAATCTTAAAATCTCTGATCATTTTCACATCAATTCAAAATACATTAATTATCAAACCATCTTCATCTAACTGTAACGAATATCGAAAAGAGAAATTTTCTAGTATTTTCTTTCTCAAAATAATTTATCAAACTATGAGCCAATTCATGTTTCAAACTATCTTTTCTTTTGTTCCGAAGATAATTCTTGTAATCTCTTTTTATGTAATCTAGAAAAGACTGTTCTCCAACTTGATGTGCAACATAGTCAAAGAAAGCTTTAGGACGTATTCCCGAATCATCTAATAAGTCAATTTCATATGCTAGAGCAGCTTTTATCTTTCTTTGTGAAGGTAACATATGAGCCAAAGAAGGAGGAACAAGAGGATGATTATGTTTTTCTTCAAATGAAGTGATGCGAAACATTTCACTAGATTGACGACCAATAATAAAATGAGCTAAACACCCCATTCTAATTTTCTTTCAAGTTTTTGAACCGTTTCTCGATTGTCTTTGTCTCTACAACCTTCTTATAACATGTAAATTTTTTTGAAGTCACATATCCGTAGACTTTGCTTTTGTTAGCATATTCTTTCCTAATACTAAAATCAATTACAACAGTGTATTTATTGTAATATTCATATGCATGTTTTTTTGAATCAAATTTAGTACCAAGTTTTATGGGCACATTACATCCACTTTGAGACTCACTAAATGCAGTTTCCATAAATCTAAAATACAAAGAGTACATGAGACAATAATCTATAATCTTAGAATTAAAAGACAACAATCTATAATCTTAACAGTTTAATTTTAGAAAATTGATTATAAAAAAACTCAAACGAAATGTACTACAAAACATATGGGAGGAGTAATGCAACACATTAGATCACAATGGAGTTTAATTTCCAAGTGACAAATAAAAAGGAAACTAAGTAATCATTTTGATATATGTGTATAGCGAAAATCGACTAGCTAGTTCAATATTAAATAGAAAACAGAGTGAAATAAACAACCAAGAAGAATTATGTATTATCTCCAACAAACATTCTATTTTTCTCACTTTAGACCTTGCTACTGCAAATAAAAAATTTATGCATATTTTAACCTATTAGTTATCAGGTGCTTAGATTAGTGAAGTTTATTAATTTATCTGTTGAATTTATGTAAAAAAATTTACATGATCTATATTCAATTTATATATATGCTTTAAGAATCACAATATCTCACATTTTTTGATATTCAGTTCTTACTAATATTCTCAAACAGTTTAGTTGAGACATTTTATCAAACACATTATAGGCACTTTTTTACATCAGAATTGCAACTACAAGAACCATGTATGTAAGCGTAAAGAAGAACCAGTCTTGATGTTGTCCCTTATTCTCTAAAAAAAAGAAGAAGAAACAGCTCGTCAATTGATTTTCGTTTTTCTTGTGATCTTCAGTTATTGTTCCTTGTAAATGACTTGATATCTCATCTTTGTTGATTCATGCATAGTTTCTCTCTTGAAGGAACTATTTTCATGATAAGAATTTATTTTTTTTAATCTGAAGGAAATACTCAATAATATTTTTCAACTGAAAAGAGATCACATCAATATTTTTGGATGTTTCTATCTTGCCATATTGGTCAGATCTTGTAGCCTTTAACTGTAGTTTAAAAGGGCGTGTTAAGTAAATAAATTGTGACCCTATAATTTAAGATTGGACAGGTGTCATCAGATTGTGTGTGCACTAAAAAAAACTGAATAGAAAACACACTAGAGGGGAGCCAAATCCTTGTTCCTGGTAAATGACTTGATATCTCCTCTTTGTTGATTCACATATCCGGTGTGTTTGGTACGAAGGAAAATAGTTTCCAAAATAAGTTGATTTCTTACTTATTTTCTCATGTTTGATTGGTGAGTGAAAAATATTTTTTATTATTTGATTGATAAGTGAAAACACATTTTTCAATTTTTTTTTTGTATTAGAAAGTAAAAAATATTTTTTAGAGGGTAGGTCGAAGGATGGGGTGTGGTGGTTGGGGGAGGAGGTGGGGGTAACTAAAAAAATTAATTCTTTTAAAAAAATGTTTTTTTTTTAAAATAAACATTAATTTTTTTATTTTTTTTATTTTTGGGGGGGGGGGGCTCTGGGTGGAGGGGTGTGGGAGGGCGGGGGAGGTGGAGGGGACCAAAAATATTACTTTTTTTAAAGAGAAAATGCATCAAGACCCCCCTAAAGTTGGTTGACATTTGGAAGTAGACACCTAAACTTTACGGGGGTCCTATTACCCACTAACCAATTTTAAACTCATATTAATATATCTTTTATAGCCACCTGGCATGGTGAGTACAGCTCACTCTCTTAAGGAGAGTGAGAGAGATGAACGAAAAAAAATATAATATTTTTTATTTATTGAAAGTATTTTCTACCTTTTTCCTTTTTATTTTCTATTTCTTTTTCCTTTTTATTTTCTATTCCTTTTTTAAAATTTATATCCTCTATTCATTTTTTTTGTTTCTTCTGTCTTCTCCATTAAGTAAAAAAAATTCTTCTTTTCTGTTCATCGGCCATGGAAATAAAATTGTGCCTGAGAAATTAATTTGGGAGAAATACTCCTCTTGTACTGTAAAGGATTTTGAGTATGGAAGTAATGAGAAAATTGAGAAAAATACTCTTCAATTTTATTCTCTATTCATAGTTTTCTCGTCGAATCGACGAAAAATGTGGAGAGTTTTTTTTATTGTCCCTAAAAATAAAAATGAGGAGGGATATAGTCACTGTTAGCCATTATTTTATCCGATGAAAAAAGTATTTTTCGACAACAAAGAGATGCTTCTTCGACTGTGTTGGTAGTGGATATCGTCGTTGACGTTTGATTTTTCTGATAAAAATGATGAAAAGGTGATAAAAATAAAAATAAAAGTAGAAAGGGAGATGATCTTTGTTAGCCACCATTTTATCCGGTGAAAAAATATTTTTCGACGATGAAGAAATGACATTTTCTCTTCACTTCTATGGTTTGATTCACTACTTTTTCTATTTATATAGTATTAGTTCGTGTGAGCTTAGAGTAATGACAACTGGGTTTGTAGAAGCAACAGAATTCGATGCAATGACCTTTTCTTCCTTAATTCTCTGCAACTTTCCATTTTCTTATCCTACTTGTGATGAAGAAGGTTAAAGAGAGAAGAGAAGTGGGGGGGGGGGGGGGGGGGGGGGGGGGGGGGGGGGGGGGGGGGGGGGGGGGGGGGGGGGGGGGGGGGGGGTGGGGGGTTGGGATGTTTTTTTTTAATTTATTAAAATATAGTCTTTTTCTCTTTCTTTTTTTCGTATTTATACATTTTAACACGTGGCAATCAGGGATTGATGCGTGACATCACTTTTTAAAATAAATTAAAATTTACCAAAAATGAGGTAATAGTATTACTTTCAAATTGTTTAGTGGGGTAATAGAACCCTCGTAAAGTTTAGATGTCTACTTCCAAATGTCGACCAACTTTAAGGAGGTTTTGATGCATTTTCTTTTTTTAAAAAAAATAAGTAATTTTTTTTTTAAAAAAAAATTTAAATTAAATTTTGGGTGGGGTGGGGGTGAAGGGGGGGGGGGGAGGAGGGGTCGGAGTACCCTAAAAAAATTTTATTTTTTAAAAAAAATAAGATTTTTTTAAAAAAATAAAAAATTAAATTTTTGCGGTGGGAATGTGGGGGTGGGTGTTGGAGTACCAAAAATATTTTCTTTTTTAAAAAAAAAATAAAAATTGAATTTTGGGTGACGTGGAGGTGAGGGAGGGGGGTGGGCTGGGGGTGGGGGGAGGGGCTGGGGGCATAGGGTGGGGGTTGAGTGGATGGGTGGGAGGTTGAGGTACAAAAATATTACTTTTTTAAAGAAAAAATATATAATTTTTGGAATTTTTTTTAAAATAATTGAGTTTGGGTGGGTGGAGGTGGTAGTGATGGTAGGGTGTGTGAGGGGAGTGAGGGGAAGGGGGTGTTAAAGTAGGGTGGGTGGATGGGTGAGATGGGATCCAAAAAAAAAACTTTTTTAAAAAAAGTTAATTTTTATTTTTTAAAGATAGAATTTAAAAAAAAAAATTGATGTGAGGGTGGAGGTGGGGGTGGGATGAAATAGAAAAAATATTTTTAAAAAAGTTGTGTGAGGTAGAGATGGGGGTGGAGGTAGGGGTGAGAGTAGGAGGGTGGAGTGGGTGGGATTGGGGTGTTATGAAGGTGAAAACTTGTTTTCCCTACTTTCATTAGAGAAGTCATTTTCCTTATTTTTGGAGGAAAATGTTTTCCTAAAGAAAATATTTTTCAAATTTTTTGACCAACCAAACACAAGAAAATTGAAAAACATTTTCCAGAAAATATTTTTCTCCATACCAAACACACTCATAGTCTCTCTTGAAGGAATTATTTTCATCGTAAGAAATTTTTTTTCAATCTGAAGAAAATATCCAATAATAGTTTTCAATATTTTTTTCCAACTGAAAAAAGATCACAATAATATTTTTGGATGTTTCTATCTTGCCAAATTGGTCAGATCTTGTAGCCTTTAATCGTGATTTAAAAGAATGTGTTAATTAAATAAATTGTGACCCTATAATTTAAAATTGAACAGGTGTCATCAGATTATGTGTGCACTGAAAAAAATAGAGAAAAATACATTAGAGGGAGCCAAATCCTTGTTCCTATAAATGACTTGATATCTCCTCTTTGTTGATTCACGCATAGTCTCTCTCTTGAAGAAATTATTTTCATGGTAAGAATTTTTTTTCCCAATCTTAAGAAAATATCCAATAATATTTTTTTTCAACTTAAAAGAGATAACAACAATATTTTTGGATGTTTCTATCTTGTCATATTGGTCAGATTTTGTAGCCTTTAATCGTAATTTAGAAGGATGTGTTAATTAAATAAATTGTGACCTTATAATTTAAGATTGGACAGGTGTCATCATATTATATGTGCACTGGAAAAATTGGACAGAAAATACACTGGAGGGGAGCCAAATCTCAACTTTAACTAATAAATATTCTCCATCTTAAATGTTAATTTATTTTTTAAAGAGCTCATTCTACCCTCACATCATCAATCTTTATTCCTTTTTACTTCTTTAAAATTATGATACTTTAAAAAAAAAAAAGATCTATATAACAAATTTACCTATAGAAAAATAAATATTACTTTCAAAATGAAAAAAAGAAGAAGTGAGAAGTACTAATTGAGTATATAAGTTAATAATATTCTATAATGAAAATAAGTTAGCATACAACAACAACATACCTAGTGGAATCTCACAACTGAGGTTTGGGGAGAATAGAGTGTACGCAGATCTTGCCACTACCTCGTGGAGGTAGAGAGACTGTTTTTGAAAAATCATCGGCTCAAGTACAGTAAATTCAAGTACAGAGGAGAAAGAAACAGTGAAGAAACTATAGCAACTAACAAGGGGATAATACAATGTCTACAAGAAAGAATAAGCACAACAACAAAATAGTGCGATGATCGAAACACCAATAAACAACAGACTATGATAGATACCACAAGTAAGGACTATAATACTACGACTAATACAACGATAAACACCAACAAGCCTAAACTCTCGAAAAGCAAGACAACCCTCTTTAATCAAAACTCTAATACTACTTAAGCAACTGAAAAATAACACAAAGTCACAACTTTATAAACATATTTTAATGTAGATAATACCAAAATAAGTAAGAAAAATAGAGGTATATTTTATACTTCCTCCATTTCAATTTGTTTGTCTTACTTTTCTTTTTAGTCCATTTTAAAAGATTGTCTCTTTCCTTTTTTGGCAACTCTTTAATTATAACTTTCTATATGACATTTCTTTCAAAATTAAATCATTCACTGTTTTCATGAACCATGAGATGTATGAATATGCATGAACACGAAAATAAAGTGAAACAGATGCAACTGTTATATTCAAAGCCTCATAATCATGATCATTCCACGAATACCGGCTATGAGCCTCAATATCAAGTTAGGAATCCAAGTCTCATATCACCAAAATAATATAAGCTTCTAATTGGGTATCACAATGATAACCAACTTATTTTTTGTCATGATCAATACAAGCCCCCACACGGACATCACAATAACACAATTTCAACTCAAATACTATGATAATTACTAAGTCATCTAACCCATAGCATGCTTTACACGATAAGTCTCCGCCCAAGCAAAGTCTGGAAAGTTAAGTCATAACCTACCTTGAAGTTGAACAACAAGACTCTACTTGATCACACATGAACCTTCCCTTTACGAATATCCCCCAAACGCAATCAATCTACCAATAACAAGTTCTACGCATAAAAATGAGTCCAACGATACCCATATTTAAGGTTCTAATTCGAATTCAAAAAGTCAATCACAAGGGTAAAACTGAAATTTTATTGAAAAATCAATTTACCCAAAGCTTAAGGAGTTCAAATATAAAATTTCATAAAAAAAAGAGTTAAAAATTGAGCTTGAAACTATCACAATATCATTCTTTAACTTTAACAGAAAAACTCCAAAATTAAGTTGAAAAACCAAGATTTGAAGGTGAAATCATGAAATAATCATTGGAAAATGTGTAAAAACAGTATAAGAAACTTACTTGATGATGAAATCTCAAAAAATTTATTTAGATCTTCCCCAAAATGAGTTTTAAGCTCCAAAAATTGAGATATGGAGTCTATGATCAAAAAAGATATTTAACTCTGTTTCAGGTGCGTTTTTCTTTGCGAATGCGTTGGGCCTGTCACGAACGCGACCGACCCAGCCCACTGCCTATCGCGAACGCAGTGAGAAATTTTGACTCAGACTCAACTTACCCTTCGCGAACGCGATCGACCCCTCGTGTTCGCGATGAACAAAGACTCCCTCCTTCGTGAACGCGGTCGAGTCCTCGTGAACGCGAAGGAGGATTTTCAGCTGCACCAGCAACAACTAAAGTCTCAAAATTTTTTTGAATGGACCCTCAAGATTCGTTCGAAATTTCGTAAACACAAATCAATTACGTATTTAGACTAAAATTGATATTTTGGACTCAGTGGAATCATCAAATTTACCAACAGAGGTCATTATCAACAAATATTGACCAAAATCAATTTAGACAAAATTTCAACTTTCCAACCAACAACTCAAAATGCATCTGAACGTCTCGGGACCCGAATCAACAGTGCTACTAGCCTAAAAATAGCATTCCAGAGCTAACAAAACTGACAGAATACTCATATGACATCTAAATCTTCAAATATTAATCAAAGTCAATCATATCAACTTCAAAACCTTCCAAAATCAAAAACTCACGTAGAATCCGATCAACCACCTCGGGAATTGTGTCACCCACTTTTGCATATCATAAATATCATAATACAACTATGGGATGGGGTGAAATAGTCAAAACGCACAAAAATCTAAAAATCACTATAATGGTTGTTACAGGATGTTAGCATATGAACTGAGTAACAACCCATATTGAAATATTGCATTAATTGGCTAGATATTATTGTATTGTAAAATTAATTAGAAAATTATTTTGTAGCGTAATTATAGGCATTATTAGCTAGGGTTAAGTACCATTAAATTGTATAAATGTATTAGTTGTTCATATGTGTATCATTTTTTAGTAAATAAGATCATAACAATTCTCTCATACCATTCTTCAATTCTCTCAATATAGATTCTCAGACTTTATCTTTTTGATGTTCCTTGAGTCCTTTTGTGTTTATGGGAGGATTATTGTATATAATCTAATACTCCCAGCCTTTTTTTGAGAGCTGAAATGTTTTCCTACGCTTGTAATGCTTGGAACCTGTTCTAACCAAGTAGGATTTGGATATTTGGGACACCAAATATCCTACTTTTATAAATTTGAGCTATAAAATAAAATAATATCTAGTCTTTATAGAGATGGATGACTTTGGATTTAAAAAAAATTAATATAGTTCCTGTTGGGAATTTGGTGAGTTTTTGATTAGTTTTTTCACTGAAGTTGTTTAGATCAATATCCTCGATAAATATAACTACAAAAGGACATTAGATTTTTTTATGAATGGATATATATAAATTCATGTCTCGTGTGATAAGTACTTTTATTCCAATACTACAAAAAGAAAAGAAAGATAATTCATACTTCTAACAAAAAGTTATTTTTTAAAATAAAGCCTTTGTACTATGAAAGAATTTGAACATCTAATTCAAAACCTTGTAATAATAAATGGAATCAACAGTTGTTTAGCTATTTCAAAAAAAAAAAATTACTATTATGACTAGGGGTGTACATGAACCGGGTTGGTTCGGATTTTTTTAAATACCAAACCAAATTATTAGTGTCGGATTTTTTAATTTATAAACCAAATCAAACCAATAAAAGTCAGATTTTTCAACCTTGGGTTTTTTTCAGGTTTTTTCAGGTTTTTTTGGTTTTCTCGAGTTTTTCGGGTTTTTTCGGTAAAGTCTCCATACAAACATATAATTAACTTGTGCTTCAAATATTTTTTTAGTCCGAGCAAAATACAACTATTTAAGGTATTTCTTAAAAAAATAACACAAAATATATTCACTTTATTTGGAATTAATGAAGTGATCAGTGATGACAATAAAATATTCAATCAAAAAAATAATGAAACCGCATAGAATAAATATTGTATATTAATAAGTCATAATAAAAATAATCATAAGTTAAGAGTATTAAGTCATGCTAAAATAAGTCTAATAAGTATTAACTACATAACTAAATATTAAACAGAAAAATTAATTAGTTTATGTATTTATATAAAATTATTTATATAAAATTAAAGAATAAATATCTAACATGATTGTCATTTCTAGTGTTGGATTGAATAATCTTTTGTTAGCATTCATATTAATTTGGGCTTTATTTGAGTTACTAATATCTATGAGTTGTAAAAAGACTTATTGGACCATTTAAAATTCTAAGTTTAAACTTGAAATAATATGTTGAAAGATAAAAACTATGAAAAAGTTGAAGAAATATTTATAAATTACATCACAATAAATATTCTTATGTATAAAATATTTTTAAAAATAATATACATGTAATATCGGGTTGGTTCGGTTCGGTTTGACTTTTTTTAGTTAAAATCAAACCAGACCAATTATAGTCGGGTTTTTTTTCAATATCAAACCAAGTCAAACCAAATCACTAGTCGGATTTTTTTCGCAAATTGATTCGATTTGCGATTTGATTCGGTTTGCGGTTCGATTTTATACACCCCTAATTATGACTATGTAAGGGGATCAACTTCCCATTTTTGAATCACCCCTACTTTATAAGAAGTTTTTACTCTATATGACTAATAAAGAACTAATAATTAATATATTCTCTAACATGTACTAGGGGTGATAATTAGCTCATGAAAATATAATTTGTTCGTTTTTCTCAAGTTTGTACTGATCATTGAACCGCTTATTTATTAGCTTAGCTCATTTTAGCTTAACCAATTTCAGTCATCAAAAGATTAGACTGATATGTGGATCAATATTGAGCCATGAAATTTTTTGTCAAAATATTTTTAAAAGATATTTTTTAATTTGATATGTTATATATAATTATAATTTTTAAAAATAGGTACTAAAAATTGTAAAAGAACAAACAAAGAAAGTAAAACTTGATAAAAAATTAAACGATTAGTGATGACCCATTTTTCAGAAAGAGAAAACTACATGACATGACATACCTAAGCCCTTAATTATAATTCATAACAACACTTTCAAAAAATTACTATCCACAATAATATAGTAATATTTTGATCAGACCCATTCATAAATCCAAATACAATTAGAAGAGTTTCATTCCCCTCCTAAAATCACGCCCAATCAATATCTACTTCTTTTTTCAATCAAACCTCTCTCCCACAATTTCAATATTCTTGTCATTACATCCAAATTAATCGCCATTCTGTAATCCTTCTGTTTGTTCAAAAATCAATCTGGGATTTTGAATTGACGAGGATTAGCCACAACCGCCATCAAGTAGTCAAGCTCTACAGCAGAAAGCTCACCAGCCCTCTTGTTCATATCGATATCGGTTTTTTTGTAGGCAATGTTAGTAAAACGGCGACCGATACCTTTGATAGAGGTCATATCAAACATGATCTTCTGCTTTCCATCAACATTTGTGTTTTGCAAACAGTTTTATATATATTTTTTAAATTATATTTTTGTTATCAAATATCAAACTAAGAACAAGAAGAATAAGGTAGAGAAGAGAGAGGTTATTATTTCTCTTGAGGGATTCCTCTTAGGGATTTCAGGATGATATACAATGAAGGAAAACCCCTTTATTTATAGGGGATAACTAACTTGGTCCCAAAGTTAGGGTTCCTAATTTTTCTTCAAAGAAACCTAAATATAGCCATTCACAATAATAATAATACTTTATTATAACACTCCCCCTTGAATGTCTACTTGATGGATAATGTGCTTCGTTAAAACCTTACTAGAAAAAAATCAGTGAAAAAAAATTCTAGTGAAGGAAAAAGAGTACACATATCTCATAATACGCATTTTGGCTGCCTCATTAAAAACTTTACAAGGAAAACCCAGTGGGACAAAACCTTGTGAGGGAAAAAGAGTACAATGCGTACTAACTCCCCCTGATGTGAACATCAATTCAATAGCTTGAATCTTCACATTTCAATCTTGTGCACCATCTTCTCAAAAGTTGTAGTTGATTGAGACTTGGTGAATATATCTTTCATATTCAAATAAATCTGTTGAACATTGATATCACCATTCTTTTGGAGATGTGTGAAGAAAAACTTTGGTGAAATGTGATTCGTTGTATCTCCTTTTATGAATCCTCCTTTCAACTATGTTATGAATGCTTCTCAGCTTGTTTCATGAACAATTATTATCTCAGCATGATTTGATGAAGTATCTACAATAGATTGTTTTGTAGATTGCCAAGATATGAGAGTACTTCACATATGAACACATATAATTTATTTGAGATCAAACTTTATGTATATCTTATAAATACCCTACATTTTATAACCAACAAAAACTTGACAATATTTGTTAGGATAAACACATTCATATCAGAACTTGCAATTGATGATCTTAGAAGTGAAACTATATCATACTCATAGTTATAGCAAGATATATAAATGCAACAATTGTACAAGATATGATACTTCATGACCAATTCAATTTTGCATGTTTCTCATTTCAACTTCTTTAAACAGATAATCTATTGCTTTTGGAAACTCTTTAAGAGTTTCAATTCAAGTCATCAACTTTCATAATAGTATGAAAGATTAAGGGTAAACAACATCATTTTATACCCACGTTATTAAGGTGATTCTAATACATCAACCTTGACTGATTTAATCCATACAAGGATTATAAACAAGTTTTTCAAAAACTCGTATATGCTTCAGGCATTTTGAATCCTTTAAGGATTTTCATATCAATTTAGTCAAGTAACACAATGACATCTTCTAGTGTCCAGATTGCAAGTCAAATAAGCTTTACGCTTACCAAGATGCATCCTTCCATGTCACTTTATAAATATTTCTACGTCAGCATGCTTAAATAAACGTACAATTCAGATCCTCATAATCTTTTACAATATTGAGCTATATTGTATCAAAAATATCATCGACAAGATATCTTTTGTATCGGTTCACAATGCGACATAACTTAGTGAGATCTCATCACTTTATTATTTTCTTAGGTACCTAAACCTCTCATGAGGTTTCATGAAGTGTTATGTCGTAGGCTCTTCAAGAGAATATTGCCTCATATTATGATCATTCGATCATTTGCTCCTCTCCATTTTCAAGGATTATTGCATTTGAAATCGATTGATCTATCATGCTTCATGCATACCGTAGACTTTGTCCTTCAGGGACATCTAATAGGAGCGTTTGCAGCTAAATATGAAATTAATTTTAGGTTAGCAAATGCTTCTAGCATTTGACTTAAATTATCTTTTGAATGAGGATCATACTGATGATAATTCACAACATATTTCATAAATGCTTATTCTCTCCTCCTTATGTTAGAAAAGCTAACATACATCTCTTTCTTCTTTGAGGAATCCATCTTTGTGCACCATGATATATTCATTAATCATATACCGCACATTAATTAAAAATAACTAGATGAAAAATATTTGATTCCTGACCATGAAGTAATTGAGAGAGAAAAACTATTCATAATTTATTCGTCTGGCATAATTCAGACAAACACATGAAGCTTTGTTCTCATAAGCAATGGTTCAGTTATTTTATTGGAGGCATTCAGCGCCAAACCAAGCTTGAATATAAATCAGCATTATCAAGACTAATTATCTTGATTACATAATCTGAAAGTTATGCTCTTAACTCAATTATTTTGAGCAAGCAATTTTGCAAATGTCAAACTGCAGGTTGACAATAATCGCACATGTATCACCTTATAGATGCATCTTAATATGTCACATGATAAGTGAACGGGCCCATATTCACCTTTTATGCTTTTCAGGTTTTGTGGATTCAATCCCAACATTAGTTGATCTAGTCAACTTATCATGAGAATAAACAACATTAACAATTCTTGAAGAATCTTCTAGTTCTTCAATATATGTTGAATACTCAATATGCACATCTTCAGGATGGCAGAATCATCCATACCAATAAATAAAGTAATTTTATACTAGTAAACTCCAAGTTTACCTTGACATGTGCCTTTTGCTTTAGTAAACTTCTGGTTTACTATGACATGAATTTTGTATCAATAAACTTCTAGTGGCATGTGATCTCATCATGCTTGGATAACTTTTCACATACGTGTTTTTCACCGAAGGTGGAGATATTCAATCTTCCAATTATTCCACCTCTTCCGGAGGTGGATTGTGATATAGTCACAACCAAGTGCACGTTTATAATTATATGCCTTATAAATATTATCACATTCATCTCAGGGAATGAATCTGTATTTATAATAATTATCAAAAGTTCTCATTCTCCAAGAATGGAACATAATTATCTAAATGTGCCTTGAGTATATCAATTTATGATAGCTTAATACCTCTTTTAAGATATTGCTACTTCAAAAGCAAATCAAGGCATTCATATGATATATAGAATTTTCTCTAACATATCTTTTAGTTATAATCACAACTAAACTTGAATCATTACAAATTAACCTTTCGTGTTGTCCAGTAATGAAACCTCTTTATTGACAAGTATGGATACAGATATGTATCCAACAAGTGATCTTAAACCAAACCATTATAATTTAAAAATATGAATTCCTTAAACGTGTAGTAACATATACAATAAAAACATAACTACACTGCTTTGAAGTATAAATAGCAATAAACAACGAGATAAAAAACACTTACCTTTAATGATAAATAAAATTACCAATTCAAACCTTTTAGTAAAGATTTCTTCAGAACCAACAACATATCCCAAACAAAAAGGTAACCCGTATTTTGAATTTTTAGAATTCAATTCATAGCGTTAGAGTCTCGTGCTGATAACGTGTTATGAAATATTAAACTAAGAACAAGAAGAATAAGGTAGAGAAGAGAGAGGTTCTTATTTCTCTTGAGAGATTCCTCTTAGGGATTTCAGGATGATATAGAATGAAGGAAAACCCCTTTATTTATAGGGGATAACTTACTTGGTCCCAAAGTTAGGGTTCCTAATTTTTCTCCAAAGAAACCTAAATATAGACATTTACTATAATAATAATAATACTTTATAACAATTTTTAGTTTTCTATATGTATATGAATATTATAAATTTTGCACACAAATTTATTGTATTTGTATTTTTTGATCCAACACAAATATATATGTTTGTACTTTTCCACACGAGAATGTATTTCTTTTCTTAGACTTTGTAATCTTGTAAATGTATTTTTAATACAAAATGTACTCGAATACAAATACAAATGTATTTTGACTGCTCTTGTATATGTATCGACACACATTGAAAACTCAAATTTATTTGTATGTGTTTAGCTGATCTGGTATATGTACTTAACATACAAACATATCAAATGTATTTGTACTCAAATACAAATTCAAATATATTTTGACTGCTCTTGTGTACTCGAATCCAAATATATTTTGACTGCTCTTGTATATGTATCGACACACATTGAAAACTCAAATGTATTTGTATGTGTTTGACTGATCTGGTATATGTACTTAACATACAAACATATCAAATGTATTTGTATTTGGATACAAATACAAATATTTTTTTTTGACTGTTCTGACATATGTATTAGTTGTATGCAAAACGAATATACAATACAAAATGATTTGTATGTTTGGTTGGTCTGGTATATATATTTACACAAATAAAAACATACATTTTGTATTTTTAGTAGAATTGGCAGAATCACAAATACATCTATAACAACCTTATAAAGACAAATACATTCAAAATACTTTTTAAAATTTTATAGTTTCCAACCGATTTAAGTTTTTCATTTGGAAAAAAAATCTGAAAAGGCAGATCACGCCCGTGATATAAGGAAAGAATTAAAATCATTAAAGATCCTTAAAGATTCTTTTCTTTTTAAAGATCATTGATATAAGGAATGAATTAAAATCACTAAAGATCCTTTCCTTTTTAAATGGTAACAGTCACCTAAAATAACTCTTCCACCTCAATATGTATTTGTATTGGGCAGATTAATTCCAGCCGTTAAATACAATTAAAATAACAATATTTTGCTATTTTAATTGTTATCGCCTGTAATTCCAAAAGGGATAGCTTTGTGAAATTTTCTCTTTCAGAAATGTGAGGATTGAGTCGGATTGTGAAAATAAGGGATCAATGAGTCCATGAGAGTTGGCCAACTAAGCAAAAATTGATTAATTATGTGATAAAGATTTCACCTTTACTGCTTTCCTTTGAGTGCTTTACTTTCTTGAATTATTAACTGTATTGAATATGTCTATTCTGTTGGTTTGAACTGCGATTAGTATCGTAGTGTTGTTAACTACCAATTACATGCGTATATTAATGTTATATTTGTTCATTTTCTTATATATCTACATAAAATGCATAAGCTAATGGTAAGGTGTCTTTTAAGTAACTCTCATTATTACCTGTTGGGAGCGTCGATAAAACTTATTTAGTACGTGCTAATTTTTGTACTCACGCTATATTTGCTTCACTTTGTATGCAGGTACGGAATCCTAGTACTAGCAATGCTCACGATTGAGTTTCAATTCGAGGACCCATCTTTGTGGTGAGCCACTTGCTTTCTATTGCACTGGTCACAACATAACGTCCTTTTACCTTTATGTCATTTCATTTCTATTGACAAATGTTGTATTAGTTGAGACATTTCTACTTCTTTTTTAGTTTTGCTCATGACAATGCAACACCAAGTCTTGGGGAATTAGCTTGTATTTTGGGATTTATGACTTTCGCATTGTATTAAACCTTATCCATATTTATGTTATATTTCACTACGTAATTGTTAGGACCGAAAAAATCAGGTGTCATGCGGAAGCTAGCGAAACAATCCCCCAAAGACGCAAAATAAGAAGATAAATGAGAAATATACCAAAAGAGATACAATAATTTAACGTGGTTCGGTCAATCGACCTACATCCACACAAGGAGATGATCAATCCACTATATAAAAGAGAGTACATAATATCGAGAGAAACAACCTCACAAAATTTACTCAGAATAAAAAGGAGGTTCACACAAGTGACATCGTAACACATGTGTCCCACAAATTCTCTCTCTAAACAAAACTCTCTAAGCCCGTAGGACTACATTGTGGATGCTACCAAGTTAGAAGGAATGAACCTCTATTTATAGAGTCATAAATATTTTTCTACGAGGAAAAGGACTAGCCAATTATGAAAGATTTGTGCTTTCTTTTTACAAAAAAAAATAACCAATTATGGTTAGAAAATCAGAGCAAACACCCAACAATAACTAGACATAATTGTTATACATTCGCGTATTTAATTTGAGTATAGTGAGTATCTTAATTCGCTTGACTTGGAATAGTCAGGTGTCATCATGGCTAAAGGGAATATAATTTAAATTGGACGTGTTAATTGATTATTGACAAGAAATTTTTGTACTAATGGAAAGATAGGTCATAGTTGAATGTGTTTTCGTGTACGTGTATCAAACTAAGATTGGGGGGGGGGGGGGGGCTAATTAGTGAGACATGGCATAGAAAAGATGAAAGAAAGTAGTAGTGTGGATATTGTTTTAGTCAGAAGAGGCCGGGGCGTTCTCTCTCTAACATTGTAACATCACTTATGTAACGTGTTACCTATTACACTTGAAATAGATGTCCGAGTTAAGATATATATCATGAGCGATACATAAATAGATCGAGAATCTATTTCTTTAATCAAGAAAAAACATTTTTAGTTTGCATGGTCCAATCATTAATAGCGAAAATTTTACAATAGAGGTCGCTAGTATAGTTTATTACGTATGTCAGTATGTGTTGGTGACTAAATTAAGCTACTGATTTTAGAGTATGCCTCAATATATTTACCAAATAAGGCAATAAATGGTGTTATATTAACTAAAAGAAGTTTGTGAAAACATGGATCTAGGTTCCCATATTTGTTCCAACATAAAAGAGCCAAAATCCTTACCCTGGCCGCTGGTTGAGTATACTAGTTATACAAGGAGTGGGTACATTAATTATAACAAAGATTGTATATACTTAAAAATAATTAAGTAATTACTAATCCTAAAGATTGTACAACATGCACAATATGGCAATGAAATCACTGATAGACCCAAATTGTACAACTTGATGTAATTATATAATTTTGGCGTGTCTTTCAACTGAATCCTTTGGTCAATGTGTTTACCACATTTGATGCCACAAGCAACTACATAATTATGAAGTAATTAACAAGGGATTCAACAATATTTTTTTATATATAGATATTAAGACAGGAGAACGATAATTATAAAAGTCGAAATCAGTTAAAGGAGTGTCCAACAATACTTCCAAATCAACTAGCCACGCTCCAAACAACAATTGAATTATGTTCTGATTAATTTTTTTTAGAGATAATGTTCAAAAACAATTTTAAACTATCACCTCTTTTGCTAATTTCACACTCAACTATCAATTTTTTTTTACCTGAATTATCACCTTCTACCTCTTTTCCTACCTGAACTATCACCATCTATGTATTAAAACACACCTAGTTGAGCAGATAGTGATAGTTCAAATAGGAAACGGAATAACTAATCATAGTTGGGGGTGAAGTTAACTCACAAAAGCATGATAGTTCATATGTGTTTTTGACCATTAACTCCATCTTTTATGATCATCAATTTCTGATGCTCAAGTTAAGACGTAAAGCATGAACATCCAAGGGTGGTCAATAAAGTGAAAGTGTATTGCAGTTCTTGAAAACCATGGTTCAATATCAGCAAAGTCAAAAAAATAACACTAAGTGATTCATATTGATCATCCGCCTAATTAGTATTTGCACTGATGGAGGTTACAAATATCTAATGAATAATTTAGGTGCAAAAGCTAGTCCGAACACCGTCCTAACAAAAAAAAAATTATTATCTGTTATTTCATTAGATGTGATATACTTTAACTTCATTTTTGATCCGTCACAATAAGTATGACACGTATCGATATTTGAAACAATTAAATTTTTCATTTTATCTTTACTAATAGTTGCACAAATATAGATCTATTTTAGATCCTAACTTTTTAAAGAAATTTAAACGTCATGCAATTAGTCAAACACTATCACATAAAATGAAAACGGTATAAATCGTAAGCATATGAAAATGATATGGAACAAAGTACTGAAAAAGCTTAAGTTTGGTTTGGCTCGTCTAAACTCTCGCTTCGCGAGGACTGTAGACAAGCCTGGCCATCCTTCAATCTTCATTCTTTCGCTTCTAATCCAGCCGAATTCACATTCTTTTGATTGTGTTCATTCAACATATTTTCTACACACATAAAATTCCTAATAAGCTCAAAACACGGAAGATAACAATGTAACGACACAATTAGACATAAAATATGAGGCAATAATGTAATAAAAAAATATACTTTTAGCCGAATATGAGTCGTACAATTAGTCAAACACTATTAAGTCGTAAGCATATGAAAATGAATGGAACAAAGTACTGAAAAGGTTAAAAGTGAGAGCACTAAAAATATGGGCTAAAAATTACTAATACATAGGCTTAAAATTATAAAGTAGGGGAAGCATGGGGGGTAGATTAAGTTAGAAGTGTAGAACATCAAAAGTGAAAAAAGAGAAAAAGTAGGTAGCTTAGGTTAAGAGAAGAAAGGGGTCATGACTCATGCACATAGGATGAGATAACAACATTTTCACTGCTTTTCAAAGTCACGCTTTGGCTGTGCTTTCTCTGCAATTTGTGCCAACATGTTTCTCTTTCTCTTTCATACAAACAAATAGTAATCCCTCCGTTTCTTTTTAGTTGTCATATATACTAAAAATAATTATTTCAAAATACTTATCAAGTTGAAAAATCACAAGAGAATTAATTTTTTTTTTCTAACTTTGTTTTTAACATTTATTATTCTAAAATTAAGAGACACATAAATAGATAAACACTAATAAGAGGCGTATAAGTCAAATTAGACTCTTAATTAATTTTTTGTGCAAAGTCTTATCATGACAAAAAAAAAAGAAGAAACGGACAGAGTATAATACATAAAATACCAAAACAAAAAGAAACGACTTTTGACAGAGTTATACATAAGCTGACGGTCAACGGCGGCTTGTAAACCGCTACTTGTCGGCTTGTCGGTACTTCATTTCTTACTTTTTGTATTTTTCCAATTTCCCAATACTTTTCAATTGCACTCCAAGAAAGGTATAAACTTGTTCCTCTCTTTACTTACTATCTAAAGAAAGTTTTTCAATTACCTCCCCTCCTAATTGCTTCAAAAAACTATGCTAATTAATGACGTGAATTTGTTGATATAATATTGATTTACGAGACATGAGACGGTTTACGATAGACTAGAGATTTGGAAATAAATCCTAGAGTTTAAAGTTGTTACGTTGAGCAAGATTAAAACAGAGTATATGAAGTGTAAGTTTAGTGACGCAATACATGAGGCGGATGCGAAAGTGAAAATTGATACACAAGTCATCTTCAAGAGAGGAAACTTCAAGTATCTTGGGACCACTATTGAGAAATACCTAAAAACGACGGCCAAAACCAACAAACTGTGTTGGTTTTTTGGTCAAAATCGCCGAAAATCGACGCATTCATATTAGTCGAATTTGGGTTTGTCGCTTTTAAAAATCTGACGGATAGCGTCGGTTAAAATAAACGGACAATCGAGCCTGTCCATCGGTTTTTTAAAATCGACTGACAGGGTCAATTTTTAAAAAAATTCAAAAATATTGCAAAATGTAGCTACTTGAAATCGAACTCGGGTATTCTCAGTGATTTTTGGACAATTCTACCCCTCCACCACACATGTTCTTTGATGAAATATTTTCATCATTTTTATTTAAACTCTTCAACTGTAATTTTGCACTTTAAGAACTGACGGAGTTCGTCGATTTTTGTAAAAAAATAATAATAGAAAACCGACGGAGTCCGATGGTTTTCTTTAAAAAAAATTTAAAATCTTTTTTATTATTTTTGCGCAAAAAAAAAATCGACGGTATCCGCCGATTTCTATTAAAAATTAATTAAAAAATAAAAATCGACAGACTGGGTCGGTCTTTCGTTATTTTTCTGGACCGACCCAGTCTGTCGCATTTTGTTTGGTCGTTTTTCAATAAGTTTTTAGTAGTGGTCAATTATCAAAAGAAAATGAGAAGATTAATGAGAATGTCACATATCATATTGGAGCAGAGTGGATAAAATAGAGGTTCACATCTTGTGTTCTATGTGATAAGAATGTACCACCTAGACTTAAATGTGAGTTTTATTAAAATGGTTATTAGACCAACTATGTTGTTTGAGGGCACAATGTTGACTAGTCATGAACTCACATGTCCAAAAGATGAGAGTAGTAGAAATAAAATTACTTAGATGGATGTGTGGACACACTAGGAGAGACAAGATTAGGAACGAGAATATACCGAGCAAGATAGGAGTTGTTGACACCCAATTTTTCACCTCCCACATTTTTAATATTTGTCAAGCTTCTTGAATTATTAACAGAACGAAATAAATAATTTCTTTCTTAAAACAAGTGATTTTTCAAAAAATATTTTGGTATTATTTTGCCATTTTATTTGAATAACCTATAATATATTATATATATTTTACCTAATCTTAAGAGACAATTGTATTTATATGTATTAATTATATTTCTTAATTAGAAATCAATTTGTGCCAATATGAATATTTATTTCTATATAAATTAGGTTTTATTAAGCCATATTTACAAACAAACATTTTATTTTGTTGAAGTCAAGAAGTTTAATTGATTAATTTTCTTAATTTTACCTCAAAACTAGTTTGCTTTGAAGTGTTTAGGCTTAATTTCAATTATTTGGTTACAATTGAAGTACTTTTAGAGATACTTTAAATGAATTTGGTTGCAATTTTAAAATATTTTTGGTCATTTTTGCAAAGATAACTAGACCAACAACCTATTTTCATATTTTCAAAAATTTCACATGCATTGATTCTAGGGTAATAAACAAAAAATATCGCTAAAAATAGTACTCCCTTCTTTTAAAAAGATATGATTTGCTTTTCTTTTTAGTCTGTTTTGAAAAGAATGATCCTTTCTTTTTTTGGCAATATTTTAGTTTTAACTTTTCACATGACATGTTTAAGACCACAAGATTAAAAGAGCATTTGGTACATTTGACATAACTTTAATTTAATATCACAAGATTCAAAAGTCTTCTTTATTTTCTTAAACTCCGTGTCAAGTCAAAACAAGTCATTTTTTTAAACAGAGGGAGTAATTATTTATTAAAAAATACTCACCCAAGTAATTTTTCCTTGATTCTACAATAACATTTGTTTGCAAATTCAAAAGTATATACGTATTTAAGCTTTGTGCATAATCAACAAATATGCTCTTAATATAAATCTTGGATTTAACTTTGATCTTTGAGGGCTAGGAACCTTGTAAAAGGCTAAGCACCCCTCATACTTTCAAATAATTTATGTTAAGTTTTCTACTTTTACATAACTCATTTAGAGATGTCTGAATTTTCTTAAAGAAAATCTCTATTAAAAATATGACAAGCTGTTAATTACAGTCTCTCCTCACAAATCTTAAGGTAATTGAGCATTTAAGAGCAAAACATTAGTCATATTAATTACGTACCTTTCAGCCAAATCATTTTGTTGTGGAGTGTAAGGCGAACTCTGTTGATTTATAATTTCATGAGCTTTACAAATTTCATTAATCTAATTGGAAAAATATTCTCCTCCTGCTATCACTTCTTAATATTTTAATTTTTTGGTCTTTTGATTTTTCACAACATATTTAAGGTGTGTTAGGTATGGAGGAAAATATAATTTTTTTTTTTTTTTACTTATTTTCTTGTATTCAGTCTGCAAGCAAAAAATATTATCCTAAAAATATGTATACACATCTATACACACACAAAAAAAGGATGAGTGGGGGTATAGAGGTAGTTTCGGGTGGGTGGTACTGAGAGTTTGGGGGTGGGGTAGGGGCAGGTGTGGGGGCATAATGGGTTGAGAGTTTAGAGAAGAAAATTTTCAGT
Organism: Jaltomata sinuosa; assembly: GCA_003996215.1. Taxonomy (NCBI): domain Eukaryota; kingdom Viridiplantae; phylum Streptophyta; class Magnoliopsida; order Solanales; family Solanaceae; genus Jaltomata; species Jaltomata sinuosa. The sequence continues at coordinate 785,212 of QJPP01000379.1, forward strand.
TTCTCTGTACTTTGTGATAGAATTTTGGCAGCAATAACAAAAATTCAGTGAAAAAGAACAAAAGAGAAAAGTGGAAGAGGTGGGGCGGAGGTGGGTAGTTGTAAGGGTAGGACTAGGAAGGAGACAATGCCCCACTTATTTTCTCTACTTTCATTAAGGAAGTCATTTTTCTTTATTTTCGAAGAATTTATTTTTCTAAAGAAAATATTTTTAATTTTTTATATTTCTACAACTCCTTATCACTATTTCGCTTTCTACAAAGCATAGTATCAGTCTCCTTTACTTTATAGGGTAGGAGAAGGTATTTATTTTCTTTCATACAGAACACACCCTTAAATTTTTTGAATTTCTGAAAAGCTTAATCTTTTTGTTTTGATTAAATAGAATAACTATATCGAGAATAATCATCAATGAAAATGATAAAATAATATCTTCTTGCTCCTCTTGTTATTATTTCATTTAATTCACACATAGCAGAATGTATAATTATACTATTAGAAATAACGGTTATAGCAATGAGATCAAATTCGTTGCAGTAAGCCCTAAAATAGTTGCCATAGCACTATGGTAACGGTCAGTAGACCCGCCGCACAAGCTCGTTTTACCATAGATCTATTGCAACGGTTATTACAACGGGTGGCAAAACTGTTTTCATAAGCATAACTATAGCAACAGTTATTCTTCCTTTTGGTGCGATGAATATATATGTCTATGGCAACGATTTTTAACTGTTGCTATAAAACTTTATTGCAACGGTTATGAATTTATTGCAAAGGTAAGATTTTATGATCTATTGCAACGGTTCCCATGACCTATTGCAACAGTTCGCATGCATTTATGGTCCTATTATAATGGTCGTAAATTAACATTTACATATATAATAAATTATAATACAATACAAGTTATATAAATCACAAAATAAATTTTTTTATTCATAATCCAAAGCATCCAACAAGCTATAAAAATATACCCCTAAAAGAAAAATATACTCAAATCCAAATGATTCGTTAAAATTTACATGATTTCAAGAGTTACGATAAGCTCCAAAATGATCGATAGAAAAAGAATATTAGAACATCTATCAACAATTCAAAAATATTCTTAAGTAAAGTCAAGGTCTTCACTGCTTTTCTTCTTCCTTTTCTTCATTTTTGACACCTACAAAGAGGATAAATAATGTCATTACCCTTCCTCGTAGTGAAACCCTATGCTCTTCAAATATTTGAAGGGGTGTGATAGGCAAAGGAAAGATAATTGAAATTTACGATTGTTTACCACCAGCACTAGAATTAGAGCATAAAAAATTATAACTTGTGACTTAAAAATATATATGATCTGTTTATCACAATCAATAGAATCAGTACATAATAAAATCATAAGTTGTAAATTAAATGATAACTCGAAACATGATTACTGGCAGAGTAATTCCAGGTAAGGCTTCAGAGTGAAAAAGCACAAAATTGTCAAAAACTATGTACAACGAGAAGATGCAAAAGAAAGAGAAAAGATACCTAAAACAGACCCATACTAGTGCATATTTATAATAAGAAGCATTGCAAGAACTTAAAGAAAGCAAATGGTGGATATATATATTTCACATCCCTAGATATCACATAAGAGAAACAAGTTTCAACACCACGTCTGATAAGTATGACATCTTGGGTATAATATATAATGGACTATACCTGTTGTTAGGATCAATCTGTAATGACCGGGTCCGCCGTTACGAGTAAACTTTTTGTGCTAAGTTTTGGGTTAAAAAACTTTTGGGTTTGGGAGTTGAAAATTTTGGGCTAGGCTAGTCTTGGACGAATTCTGAGAAAGGTATGATCTAGGGAAATTTGGTGAGTATTGGGTAATGTGTCTTTTAGCGAGCTAGTTTTTCCATTATCCAAGACATAGAGGAGTCCGGGGGACTTTTCGGAAGTGAATTCGGATAAGTAGGACTCCCAGAATCGAGGTTGACGTGAAGGGTGGTTCCAGAATGTCGGAGATTCAAGGTGTATTATAAAATGGGTACTTTTCTAGGATTTTCTGAGTTTCTGCTCATGATAAGCATTGTCACTGCGCTATAGCGGTGACCGCTATAGCGGTAAAATACCCGCTATAGTGGAATACAACTTTGGTCAGCATCTCTATAGTGGTACGAAATGCTATAGCAAACTGAGTCAGAATTTAATGTAGAAACTTCCCCAAAACGTTCAGTTTTTCCTCAACTGCATTTTGGAGAAGGGAAGGACGATTTTAGGCGAATTCACTCTGTTTTGCATTGTTTTTCGTCCTAAAGCTAAGGATTCTACTCCCCTAACTTAGTACTATAATTCCTACGAAGTAGAATTATTAGTTGTGAACTTGGGAAGAGGTTTGAATTGACCTAGAAATGGTAGAATTTGGTAAAAAGGGAGATTCTAGGGAGTAGAAGTTCTTGAGTTTTGAGTTTCTTGATGGGTTATGATCACTTAGCCATAATTCTCTAAATTTATCCATAAAAATGGTAGCATTAGGTGAATTGATGGTGGAAAAGCCCAGAAATAGATGAAATGATCATAGTTTGGTCTGAGGAATTGAAATTTTGTATAATCTGGATATTTTAAGCTAGTTCATTAATTGTAGTTATTGTATGTTTGTTTTTAGACCAAGAACAAGCAAGAACTTTGGAAAACGGGAAGGCTTCGGTTCAATTGAGTTATCGAGTAATTTGAGGTAGGTGATGGTTATTGATATTTCCAATATACAATATTTGTACATGTACTATAGCTTAGTATTGTGTAGTTGCATGCTTCAGGAATGAGGTTATGAATGTCTACTAATCCGGTTATCAGTTTTGTGAAATGAACGTGTTTTCTTGCTTGTTGGTTTACAAGTATGCTTTTGTTCATGTTTGTGATTGATTGGATTTGGTGTGACATTCGATTAACTCGCGTACCACGCCTGATACAGGTTACTTATTTTTCGGCTCGGGTACCATGCCTAGTACAAGATACTATTTGATTGATTCGGGTACCACACCTGGTACGAGAATTACAAATGGTTGCCTCATGTACCACGCCTGGTATGGGCTTACTTTACTTGCATTGGTTTTCTTCTTTCGATAGTTCCATGAGTGGATCGGGTTGCATTTTTGAAATGTGATTTCTGTGTATGGTCTATGAGAGACCAAGTGATTTATTCAAATGTAAGTTTGGTCCTAGTGTAGGCCGGGATTGCATGTTAAAACATGGTTAGTGTCCTAGGGATCCTTGGTGGTCCGTGTTATATAAAAAGGATACTTGTTTATTGTCACAGATTGGTATTTGATTGTTAACTGAGTTTATGTGGTTAAGGAAGAGACCTGTATTTAGTTACATTTTTGACTGGTTACATGTTTACTTTGCTTTACTCAGCTTTAGTTATTGTTCATATTTTATTTATTAGAGATGGTCGATGATCCTATCAGTACACGGTGGTTGTGTACTGATTCTGCACTTGCTTTTCTTTTGTGAGTATATGCAATCTTTCAGCGGCTGATATACGAACTCACTTGTAGTTCCAACATTTCTATATCTCAAGGGTGAACTACTTCGGTCGAGCTACCTTGTTATCTTCATTTAGTTATAGCCCACTTATTTTTGGCTTAAACTCTAATTTATTTGGGGTTGCATCCCCGTATTTTAGACATTGGTAGATGTTTTGGTATGATGACTTTCAGGTTCTAGGGAGATTTTTCCACAGATTTCTGCAGATTCTTGTTATGATAGTAATTTGAAATATTGAATGTTAGTTTATTTTATGCAACAGGTTTTGAGATGCAAGATGTTACTAAGTGTTGGGTCAGTATTGGTCTGCTCACTCAGGGGGTATTGGGTGGGTGCCACTCATGATGGTCTGGGTCGTGACAAAGATAGTATCAAAGTCCTAAATTTATTGATCTTTTCGTACCAAAATAGGTCTAATAGAGTCTCATGGAACAGTATGGAGACGTCTGTACTTTTTTTCGAGAGGCTATAGGACTTTAGGAAAACTCTCTCTTCTTCCTTCCTTCGTGCTATAACTTGATTTCAATTGGTATCTGGTGATACAAATTGATATCTAACTCTTTCACTCTTCTGTCCGCAGAAGGTTAATACGAGGAACAATGGAGCAAGACCAACGGTCCCAATAGCAGGCCCGCTGTCAGAGGTAGAGAAAGGGACAGGGGCAGGGGCCTAGGTAGAGCAACACCCGCCAGGGGTAGAGCTCAAGCAGCCACAGGTGCACAAAAGGCCACCCCTCCCCCACCTCAGGATCAAGTTGAAGAGAAAGTGGAAGTTGTTTTTGAGAAGGGCGCAGAACAGGCGGAGGCGGCACCAGATGGAGGTGCAGGCCTTCCCTCTATCATGCTTGAAGCATTTCAGCAGGTGTGAAGCTTTCTGAGTGGACTGGTCGATTCAGGAGCCACCCATGCGGGTATTGCAGATCAGGCTCTGGACACCCAACCAATGGTTACTACAGCTCCTAGGATGGATGTGGTTTCAGGTACAGACGATCTCTTCAGTCCAATGCTAGGTCCGGTTATGACGGGGAATGAGCATGAGATGTTGACTAAGTTCCTGAAGCTGAAACCCCCTATGTTTTAGGGTACTGAGAAGAAATATGCTTATGAATTTATCTTGGATTGTTATGAGAGGCTGCACAAGCTGGGCATTGTGCAACAACATGGGGTTGAGTTCGTCACTTTTCAGCTGTAGGGTGATGCTAAGCAATGGTGGAGGTCTCATGTGGAATATCGAACATCTGCATTGCCTCCACTGACTTAGATGGAGTTCCATGCTCTCTTTTTGGCGAAGTATGTGCCTCGTACCTTGAGGGATCGCAAAAAGGATGAGTTCCTAGCTTTGGAACAGTGTAACATGTCAGTCTCCGCTTATGAGGCCAAGTTTCATGCCTTGTCTCATTTTGCTATGCAGATGTTGGGTATCAAAGATGAGAGGATTCGATTGTTCGTGAAGGGTTTGAATACTGAATTGCAAGTGTTGTCTGTGCACATGAATTCAGCAGGGAAGAGCTTCAATGAGGTCACAGACTATGTCAAGAAGTTAGAAGGGGTCAGGCAGGTTGGGCAGGCTAAGGTGTAAGAAGTCCCAGAACGATGGAAATTTCAGTGGTTCGTACTCCAAGGGCCACGATCAGCAGGTGTACTCTGCCCGTCCTATTCAATCAGCACTACCAACTACCACAGGTGGTCATCCGGGAGCTAGTCAGCAGCTCTCAGCTCCTACAGACCAAGGAGCTTCTTACACATCTACCAGCAGGCCTACTCTTAATCGCGGGTGTTTCCATTATGGTGATCTGGGTCACTTTAAGAGTGAGTTCCCTCACAGGCAGATGGGTAATCAGAATCAATAACAGTCCAATGCTATGGTCCCAACAGGTAGAGATGATCATGCTAAAGGTAGTCCATAGGGTGGGCAAGGTAATTTTCAGGAAGGTCGGGGAGACTGGGGTAACGACAGTGCGGACAGAGAAATAACACAACCGGCTAGGGAAGTTACTCGGATTGATGACCAGGCTCACTGTTATGCTTTTCCAGGGAAGTTTGAGGCTGAGGCGTCAGACGCGGTGATCACAGGTACAATTCTTGTCTGTGATAGGATGGCTTCTGTACTTTTTGACCCATGTTCTACATACTCTTATGTTTCTGTAAAGCTTGCTTTGGGTCTGGACTTGATTTATGATATCCTTGATTCTCCTATCCATATTTCTACCCCGGTTGGAGAGTCGTTGATAGTGACTCATGTTTATCGTACTTACTCTATGGTGTTCGTGGGGTTGTAGACTTGGGTATACTTGGTTATTCTGGATATGGTAGACTTCAATGTTATTTTGAACATGACCTGTTTATCTCCTTATCACGCAGTATTGAATTATAATGCTAAGACTGTGGCTATAGAAATTTTGGGTAAGGAAAGGCTAGAGTGGGAAGGTGTGTTCAAGCCTAAGCCGGCTAAGATCATATCATTTGTTCGGGCTAAGAAGCTAGTAGGGAGAGAGTGTTTGGCCTTTTTGGCTTATCTTTGGGATGATAGTGTGGAGTCCCTATCGATTGAGTCAGTTCCGGTTGTTTTGGAGTTTCAGGAGGTAGTTTTGGTGGACCTGCCTGGTATGCCTCTGGATAGAGATATTGAATTTTGTATAGATTTGGAGCCGGGCACTCGCCCAATTTCCATTCCTCCATATCGTATGGCTCCGGTAGAGTTGAGTAAACTTAAGTCTCAACTTTAGGAACTCTTAGATAAAGGTTTTATCCATCCCAGTGCTTCACCTTGGAGTGCTCCAGTCTTTTTTGTGAAAAAGAAGGATGGTAGTATGCGGATGTGCATAGACTACAGGCAGTTGAACAAGGTTACCATCCGGAACAAGTACCCTTTACCCCATATAGATGATTTATTTGACCAATTGCAGGGTGCGTCTGTGTTTTCAAAAATTGACTTAAGGTCAGGGTATCATCAGTTAAAGATTAGACCCGAGGACATCTCTAAGATTACTTTTTGGACTTGGTATGAGAAGTTTGGCTTGTTTGGGTGTGTCTAAACGATCATTGGCAAGGGAGATTCGGGCTCTAGAATCTAAGTTCATGCAACTGGGCATTTCAGAACAGGGTGGAGTATTGGCTAGTGTTGAGGTCAAATCCACATTAGACTCTGGCGGGGTGATCAAATTTAGGGAGAGGATTTGTGTTCCTCGGGTTGATGATATAATTCATAAGGTGTTGGCAGAGGTTGATTGTAGTTGTTGTATGTTTGTTTTTAGACCAAGAACAAGCAAGAACTTCGAAAAATGGGAAGGCTCTGGTTCAATAGATCTTCTATCTAGTAATTTGAGGTAGGTGATGGTTATTGATATTTTTAATATGCAATATGTGTACATGTACTATAACTTAGTATTGTGTGAGTTGCATGCTTAGGGAATAAGGTTATGAATGTCTACTTATCCGGTTATCAGTCTTGTGAAATGAACGTGTTTTCTTGGTTGTTGGTTTACAAGTATGCTTTTGTTCATGTTTGTGATTGATAGGATTCAGTGTGACATTCGGTTGACTCGGGTACCACGCTTGGTATAGGTTACTTATCGGTTGGCTCGGGTACCATGTCTGGTATGGGTATTACAAATGGTTGGCTCAGGTACCATGCCTGGTATGGGTTTGCTTTACTTGCATTGGTTGTATTCTTTTGATAGTTTCATGAGTGGACCGGGTTGCATTTTTGAAATGTGATTTTTGTATATGGTCCATGAGAAGCCGGGTGATTTATTCAAATGTGAGTTTGGTCCTTGTGCAGGCCGAGATTGCATATTAAAACATGGTTAGTGTCCTAGGGATCCTTGGTGGTCTGGGTTATATAAAAAGGATACTTGTTTATTGTCACATATTGGTATTTGATTGTTAACTGAGTTTATGTGGTTGATTTGGTTAAGGAATAAAACTGTATTTAGTTACGTTATTGACTGGTTACATGTTTACTTTGCTTTACTCAGCTTTAGTTATTGTTCATATTTTGTTTATTAGAGCTGGCCGATGATCCTACCAGTACATGGTGGTTGTGTACTGATTCTGCACTTTCTTTTCTTTTGTGAGTACAAGCAATCTTTCAGCGGCTGATGCACGACCTCACTTGTAGTCCCAACGTTTTCAGATCTCAAGGGTGAGCTACTTTGGTTGAGCTACCTTGTTATCTTGATTTAGTTATACCCCACCTGTTTTAGGCTTATACTCTTAATTATTTGGGCTTACATCTCCGTATTCTAGACATTGGTAGATGTTTTGGTACGATAACTTTTAGGTTGTAGAGGGAATTTTTTCGCAGATTTTTGCAGATTCTTATTTTGATAGTAATTTGAGATATTGAATGTTAGTTTATTTTATGCAAATTGGTTTTGAGTTGCTAGATGTTGCTACGTATTGGGTCAGTATTGATCCGCTCACCCAGGGGTATTGGATGGTTGCCATTAACGATGGTCTGGATCATGACACAATCTCAAGAGCTTTCTTAATTTCAAATTCAGCCAAATCAAGATCAACCATGTTCATATATGCTTGAGCTCTGCGGTAAAGAGCTTTGATATTTGTTCTATCCAGTTTCAACACCTACATCTCACACAAACAATCATTGAGAAAAAAGTAAACAAGTGAATGGTACTAAAAAGATGAGTATCTTTTGAAGGGGATGGATTTCTAGGTTTGGAGTTCTAAACCTTGGTACAAAGTTTCTTGGCCTGCTTGTAATCTTTCAATTTCAACTTGCAAGCTGCATTATTTAAGTTGCAGGTGATCTTCAATGCTTTAGACTATTTCTTTTCCTCCTCAATAAAGTTAGTATCATACTCGATGAATTTAGCAGCCTGCAGTTATTAAACTGTGCAGTTAGGCAATCCTGTCACATCAAAATAGCTTCTCGCTCTTGACAGATAAAAGAACCACTAATCTAGTTTTAAACAACATTGTAAAAGCTAAACATCTACCTTTTCATATCTCTAGATGCCCGTGCGTATTTACCAGCCTTGAAAAGTGCATTTCCTTCTTCTTTCTTTTTGCCAGCAGCCTCAATTTTCTCCAGAGTATTCATATCCCATGATTCTTTGTCCTACAGGCCACCAACAAAAGAGTATGATTAGTACAGATCCAGAGAATGGTGCCATATAGGTAATGTTAGAAACAACAGGTGAACCAAAGAGATAAAACAAATATGGAAAACTATTTCATTGTGCATCGTAGGGACAATATGGACGGAGAACAAAGCTTTGCTTTGAAGGGCAAAGAACTCACATTTCTAGAATTAAGGATAAATATTTTCAAAATTTATACTTCTGATGTAAAGGTAGCTTAATAGATAGCTTGAACCAGTATATGGATTTCATGGATATGCTAGGAAGAACAATGTAGTAAGACTGCTCTTTGTTTTATGTTTTTTTATTTCTTTTACTATACTACCTTGGTATCATTTAATAAAATCTCCACCTTATCACAAACAAAATAAATAAATTAAAAGGACAAACATTTCAACTATCCATGAGATTACTATATATTTGACCCTAGGAATTAACATGCAACAACAAGTAGTACTATAATCTGGTACTAGTGGTTCAATTTTCTACTCTCAAGAAAGTAAGTTCATTGATAAATGGCCGAGTAATAGAAGTCAACCGTTGCCACTTGACACTATTAAAATTGAATAATATGAATCGATATTAGCAAGAAAAGAGTGTGTTAAATTCATTTAACCAGAAAAATAATATTTGACATTGTGAACATACATGTTTTTGAGATCTTTTTGAGAATGTTGCTTCAAAAATTCCTCAAATGGATTTAAATGGAATTCTTATAACATTATTTCATGTTTCAGTTCATTTTGGTATATACCATGGCTATCGAATGCAAAGAAGATGCAAGAGGAAAGTGTCATGCATTGAGCATTCTAATCCATCACCACATTCGTGTCTGACTAATACCATATAGAGCATAGGTTTACACTTGATTTTAGCTACACCCAGTAAGTAAATACGAATATACGATAACAAATTACGGTTATGTATATTTGCTACAACCGAGCTAGCCTGTCTAGTTTAAGGCTAATTGCCACAGAAGTGGGTTGCCAAACCTCCTGGCACCTTTCTAAAATTTAAATATTAATTGAGGAACTTCCAATAAAATCTAATATTCTTAATTTATCCAATTCACAGTTAGGATTTTTAACTGTATTCTGCACAATGATGTGTTCCAAGAAAATTAATCTAAAAATAATAACATAACAACCATTTTCTTATACATGCAAATAATACATTAGATACCTTGTTTTAGCTAGAATTGAAAAGAGGAATATTACTTGAAATGAGAAATATTTTATCGTATTTGCAATAACTTAGGAATTACTTGTCCAAAAAAGGGATACTAAGTCAGTCAAACTTCTCCTTTCCTTAAAACTAACTATTAAGTACAATCTCATCTGGTAGAAAAGATAAAAAGCAACTCACTAATAACTCAAATCAGGCATACAAGTAGGAGAGTATAGTAACTTGCAGTGTCAACACAATATACTAGAAAACAAATCAAATTATTTTTCACTTAAGAATTCACTCCTGCATTGTCTATTTGTCAGGTTTAGTGATAAGGCTGAGCTGAAAGCTAAAAAACCTAATTTAAATATTGCTCATAAAATTTATCTTGTAATGCATGGGAAAATCCCAATGATATGTAGCCCAAGTCACCGGGAAAAGAAATTAGCTATTAAAAATATCTCATAAGAGGATATCCAACCAGTTTGAAACTCTAAAATCATTTTAGCACTGCAACAATAAGCTTAATAATGACATTGTTACACAGTTTCAACCAATTAATCTAACCTTGATTTTTTCTGTAGGAAATCAAGTGCAGTGTCTCCTATCTTCCAATTTAGTTATCAACAACGCTTTCTGGGAGATTGACATACAACTCCTTCCACTTATTCTATCCAACCATACCTCCTGCATTTTCTCCCCCATAAAAAACATATAGCTTAGTGAGATCAAACTTCACTCTAGGTATTGTTGCTACAAGTTCAACTCATAAAATATAGCAAATTCAACTTTATAAAGAAGATCAACTTATTCCTCAAACTTACGTTTCTAGACCTCAAGAGCAAGCGTGAAGTGAAAAGCACTACGCATAGAATTAAGTCGTGGGAACCTCACATTTCACAATTCCTTTCAATACAAGCAAATAAAAATAATTAAAAAATACTATTTTCAAAAATCTATAATCATAGAAAACTTGCTTAGACACCATCGTTATCAATTTAGGAAAAAAATATAATTATAGTTATCCAACAACACTCACCCATTTGGTCAAAGAAGACATGGAAAATAACTAACAAAAGAATTAATATATAGGGAAATAACACTATTTCACAATCAAAAGGAAGCAAACTTGAACAGTAACCACTGAACAAAGATTTTCACTCCAGTTCAACTTGAAACCTAACTGGAGTACTACATTACATATTAGTTATAACATCAAAAATAGTCTCAACTTATGACAACTGCAGAAAAAATTCAACATCTATTTTGAAATACCCCCTGCCACGACCCGAGGCTACCTCCTGAACGTAACATGGGACCTGGGACCACAAGTGTCCCAAGTTAATCCTTAGTCATAGCATAACTCAGGTATATCAAATATGCATAGCGGAAGCATAATAGGAACGAGATAACTCAATCCATAATATAAAAATCAAGAGGAACATGATTTGAAGAAGACCTGAATACTGTCTATGTCTGAAAAACCTCTACACATGACATAAGAAGTTGCTAGGACAAGACCCTAGCTAACTCGAGATACGGAAGTAAATAACCAAAACTAGCTAGAATCATAACTAGCCTTTGAACAATGAGGACTCACCAACATTGACTAGAAATGGCCTGCGGTCTCTAGCCATGAGCCTGAGAGAGGGAACCTGAATCTGCATCATCAAGAGGATGCATCACAAAGTATGCGTCAGTACTATAGGATGTACCGAGTATGTGAGATATGCATGATCATAATAAAAATATACTTAAAACATGCTTGAAATGAGTTCGTGTATGTAGAGAGATAGCATAAGAAAATATCAAGATATAAGGCATAAAACGTGAAATAAAGTCAGGATTCAAAGTAGAGTATCATATAACTTATTAGCTTGAAAATAAACATGCGAGAGTTTCTCTTAACCGACATTAAACTATGCTGAGCTACATGGAGTCCAGTGTCATGAACTCACACTGAAAAGGCTGTCCTAACCGGCCAAATTTAGAACCATGTCATACCAATATCCTGTCATAAGCCACAGAGGGAACCTACGGTGGCACGTAGTTCTGGGACTAAGGGTACTCTCACCCGGTCCAACTCGGTGCTAAATACTACTCCCAATATATATATATATCATGAGGCTCGCATACATGTGACATATCTAGATGTCAAAACTTGTTCATAAACTTGTTCATACCCCGGATATTCATGCTACTCACGAACCTTGGTTTTAGAAAATAATTCATGAGCATTGATGGTACATCAGGTGTCTTGTCTTGCATGATAGTTCATAACTTAGAAATTTGCATTGCACTAGTTCAATTTCATAATAACATAGATTTTCATAGAACATAGGAACTAGGCATGCACTTGCTTGAAAAATTCAAGAGAATCCATGATATCAATTTTCCAATTTTATTAAATCAAACCATGCATGTAGGATTTACCATAATTAGCCTTCAATTCAAAATAGGAGTTCACATGTAAAAACCCATGCAAAATCATGCAATTTAGTAGTAATTTCATAATAAAATTATGAGAAGATAATTTATAACAAAACCCATAAGAATTAGGTAAGAACCTTAATTTGAAAGTTCATGAAATCAAAATAAAGATTTGGATTTTTGGGCACAAGGGTGAAAGGAACCCATTGTTAAATACCCACATACCTTGATTGAAGCTAACCCACTTGAAATTGAGAAGAAGAGGAGGCTTGAACTTGGAGCTTGAAACCCTAACTTGAAGCTTGAGAAGATGGAACTTCTTTTCTTCTTTTAGAAGTTATTTGAAAGAATGAGAGATGACTTAGGCTAAGTAGGAATAAAAACTCTCCTAAATAGACTTAAAATGACTTAGTATAGGAGTTAAAAGAGTAAAAAATTACAAAAATACCCCTGGACTTAAACTTAGAAAAAGCTGGAAAAAGTCAGCTTCAGAGACCACGAGTCAGTCCACGATCCGTTATCCTAAAGGATGAGCCATCAACCGATCCATGGTTTCAAATGCCACTTCTAGGGGTTTACTGGAACTCAACACCACAAGTCACTATACAGTCCGTGGTTCAGGATGACGGACCATCCTGTTGACTCGTGGTTCCGACTTTAGGATATGAGAATCCTCTGAACCTCAGGGATTACGAGTGGAAGAACGGGTGGTGGAATTGGTTGACGAGTCATCAACCCACTCGTGGAATTTAGAGGACTTGGTACCTCTCTGAAGGTGATTCCACGGGTTACAGGATGGATCATCGTTCAAAACGATGACCCATCAAGTCATTCATGGAAACTGGATAGAAAAGCTGAATTTTGACAAACCACGGGTCACTCTATTGACTGTGGTTTTGGTCTACGGGTCGTGAACCAACCAGTGATTTTGAAGATGAAAATTTTAAGGTTCAGGTTAGAAATCACGAGTCACAGTACGGACCGTGGTTCAGAACCATGGTTCGTCATCCCTGTCCGTAATCACTGATAGTGCTGCAATAAATTGCCCATAACATTTTACTCCGAACTCGGATTAATGCCTGGTCAGTGGCGTTGGAAAGAAGACTCAAAAATCTTTAATTTGGAGGGTACTAGTCCACCTAACTTTTTATATTTTAGGAGGAATAATCGATTGAAGTTGAACCTAATTTAGTCTTATATGAAAACTTACTTGGGTGAGGTGCTTGCGATTTAACTTGATGATAGGAGTTTATTATAAACATGATTCACATCCAAAGCACTCACCACACTAGAAAAATGATCATTACACTCATGGAAAAAGTTTGAATATTAACTTAGGATTTTTGGGGTGTTACAATATCTCCCCCTTGGGATCATTCGTCCTTGAATGAAGACTAGGCAAGGGAACTCTAGAGAGAAAATAACCCAACCAAAAATAAAACATGAAAACTGAAGAATCAACATGAAACTGAAATTTTCAACTTAAAACATGGCTGAATCAACTTCAAAAATATGAATACATGCTAGGATCGTGAGGGAAACTGATGGAATAGATTCAGAAGGACATACTAAGAATGGAACTACTACCTCAAGCTGAAACCGGATCGAAAGGAGAAGGGTGAGGATACTTGGCCTTCATGGATGATTCTACTTTCCAAGTAGCTCCTTCAACTGAGTTGTAAAAGCTGAAGTACTATCGTGGTAACCGACTTCTGATTGAAATAAAAATTGAGCTGCTTTAATGAGACACGTATGCATGATGAGAATGTAAGAACAACCAATAGGACAGGAACTTGATATCCAACATGATAACTGGTCTGGGATAAGAGTAAGAACTCAACTAAAACTCATAAAGAACAAACATACTTTAGAAATCGCAATTAACCTAAAGAGACACCAAGTGAGAGAAGTAGACATACTGGAAAACTATTCTTTTCTAAATACCACCCCTACCATTCGCAACTAACAACCTCAACAGTGCACATAAAGGTACTAAGGTCTGAGTCTAACTACCGATTCTCCATGTTCAACCTATATCGACCAGATCTCTTGCATCAAGAACGTCTTCTAAGGATAGTATCCCCTCTTATCACAACAACCAACTTAACTAGGGCTCCCAACCAAAGGGTCACTAGTTGCGAAAAACAAGTATCCACATGAATCCCATCAGGATATTCAAGCTTATAACTGTGGTCACCTTATGGTTTCGTAGCTTACCCTATTTAAGACTTCTATCCTCTTCCCTATCATAACTAGTAATTGCAAATTCAAGAACTTCTATAGAGGGACAAACTAAACTTTCTCATCTAACTATTTTACATGAATAATCCTTACCTCATAATTCACCCACACCTAGAAGTCAAAGTGGAACAAGTACACTTATAAGGAAAAGAAATCTACTATCTCCCAACTAGAGTTACTCCAAGACCTTCTCCCTTAATGCATTTATAACAACATAAACTATAATCATTGAAAGGAAAGAGCGAGAGCAGGAGCGTCATGAATGAAGGATTACAAATTGATCTTGACTTACACTTAGCGTGATCAAGCCACTCAAGGTGAGGCTTGGGGAGTTGAGCGCAATAGGCATGAGTATTTCACATACTGGGAACGTATGGCATAAATAGTGGGGATCACCACCCCTCATCATCAAAGGCAATGGTCAAGGGCTTTAGAGCAAGGAAATCATAAGCGCAAACCATTTCAAGAATCAGGTCGGAGCATATACATAATGTAACCTGATTTGATTAGCCATAGAGGCATGTCTGAAGAATAAACTCAGAAAATAGGACCGAGCATACTGAGAGACATGAGTTTACATAGATAACAAACCTCAGGGCTTGAAGCTGGAATTTATAGAATCACAGGATAAGAGTAGAATTGTTGCCTGAAGCAATCACTTGCCATTCTAGAATCTGAACATGAGCGTGAATCTAAAATTGGACCATGGCGCTGACACACAAGGCATGAAAAAGGTATCATAATGGCAGAAGTATACTTAGGACGCTATGATGGAAATAAGCTTCTGCCTCCCCTCTTGACTTTGTTCTAACACCCACAAGCATCGCTACTTGAGCCTCCAAAATTTGACCGATTCTATATTTCACCATATCCCCCTTAGGTTCATGCTACCCTACTATGTCTAGAGACCTCTCACCAACCTCTCAAAGGAACTATGATCGTTTTACCCTAACAGAACATACATTACTCCAGAATCTAGCACGAATACCCACTTTCTTCTATAGTCTAAGACCCTCCTCCACCTAAAAGTCTAGGCCTCAACCCTCCTATCCCCACTTTGTTCTAAGTCAAGATAACTCACAACCAACCAAGAACAGGGGTCTGGGGACTACGGATGCATACATGAAGAAAATCTAGTGACGTACCTGATTCAACTTCTGGAGGAATACTCTGACCCGGCTGGCTAGGCAATAAAAGGAATTGGCTTTAGAGCTGAAAACCACCATTGCTCTGCTTAGATGAGGGGCAATCCCTGATCCTATGGCCTAACTGACCATACCCAAAACACCTCCCTTTGCCATCAAGGCACTCACCTTGATGAAACTTACCGCATCTACTACAATGAGGGTACCTCAAGGTCTTCAGAGCTCTATTGTGACAAGACTGAGAATCGAGGGCAGGTGTGCTAACTGAAGTTGGGGTTGGTCTGGATGAACTTTGCTGAGAAGATCATTGCTTCCATGTTCTGGTCTTCTTGCTCTTCCTCTTCCTCTTTTTTAGTTTCTCTTTCTCATTCAACTGAGCTATCATGGCTTGAGCCAACATACAGATGGCTTCGTGAAATTCTGCATTCGTAACCTCATGATCTTGAGTGGTTGTATTAACACTCCTTGTGGGGTTTCTTCATAGAGACATTATCTAAAACACGTATGGAATGGATTAGAAGGGTAAGTAGAGTCGAACTCTATCGCACGATAGTGAACATGAAGAAGTGAAGTTTTTTCTAAAACACCTCGTAGTCTCCCTCTCATAAGTGTGGCGCACTTTGCACCCATGAAAGAGACTCTACTGGATGAGGCTTTCAGACACCCTAGGACTCTTGAACCTGATGCTCTGATACCAAGTTAGTCACGACCCGAGGCTACCCCCTGGACGTATATGGGATCCGGGACCACAAGTGTCCCAAGTTAACCCTTGGTCATAGCATAACTCATGTATATCAAATAAGCATAGCGAAAGGATAATAAGAACTAGATAACTCAATCCATAAGATAAAAATCAAGAGGAACATGATTCGAAGAAGACATGAATACTGTCTATGTTTGAAAAGCTTCTACACATGACATAAGGAGTTGCTAGGACAAGATCCAAGCTAACTCGAGGTATGGAAGTAAATAACCAAAACTAGCTAGAATCATAACTAGCCCTCAAACAATGAGGACTCACCAACACTGACAAAAAATGGCCTGCGATCTCTAGCCACGAGCCTGAGAGAGGGAACCTAAATCTGCATCATCAAGAGGATGTAGCGCAAAGTATGCGTCAGTACTATAGGATGTACCGAGTATGTGAGATATGCATGATCATGATAAAAATATACTTAAAACATGCTTGAAATGAGTTCATGTATGTAGAGAGATAGCATAAGAAAATATCAAGATATAAGGCATAAAATGTGAAATAAAGTCAGGATTCAATGTAGAGTATCATATAACTTATTAGCTTGAAAATAAACATGCGGGAGTTTCTCTTAACCGATATTAAACCATGCTGAGCTACATGGAGTCCACTGTCATGCACCCACACTAAAAAGGCTGTCCTAATCGGCCAAAGTCAGAACCATGTCATACTAAGATCCTGTCATAAGCCACAGAGGGTACCTACGATGGCATGTAGTTCTGGGACTAAGGATACTCTCACACAGTCCAACTCGATGCTAAATACTACTGTCAAAACATATATATATAGCATGAGGCTCACATACATGTGACACAGCTAGATGTCAAAATTTGTTCATAAACATGTTCATACCCCGGATCTCCATGCTATTCATGAACCTTGGTTTTAGAAAATGATTCATGAGCATTGATGGTACATCGGGTGTCTTGTATTGCATAATAGTTCATAACTTAGAAATTTCCATGGCACTAGTTCAATTTCATAATAACATAGATTTTCAAAGAACATAGGAACTAGGCATGCACTTGCTTGAAAAATTTAAGAGAATTCATGTTATCAATTTCCCAATTTTCTTAAATCAAACGATGCATGTAGGATTTACCATAATTAACCTTCAATTCAAAATAGTAGTTCATATGTAAAAATCCATACAAAATCATGCAATTTAATAGTAATTTTATAATAAAATCATGAGAAGGCAATTTATAACAAAACCCATAAGAATTGGGTAAGAACCCTAATTTGAAAGTTCATGAAATCAAAATAAAGATTTGGAGTTTTGGGCACAAGGATGAAAGGAACCCATTGTTGAATATCCACATACCTTGATTGAAGTAAACCCACTTGAAATTGAGAAGAAGAGGAGACTTGAACTTGGAGCTTGAAACCCTAATTTGAAGCTTGAGAAGATGGAACTCTTTTTTTCTTTTGGAAGTTGATTGAAAGAATAAGAGAGAACTTAGGCCAAGTAGTAACAAAACCCCTCCTAAATAGGCTTAAAATGACTTAGTATAGGAGTTAAAAGAGTGAAAAATTACAAAAATACCCCTAGACTTAAACTTGGAAAAAGCTGGAAAAAGTCAGCTTCAGAGACCACGAGTCAGTCCACGGTCCGTCATCCTAAAGGACGAGCTATCAACTGATCTGTGGTTTCAAATTTCACTTCTAGGAGTGTACTGGAACTCAAAACCACAATTCACTCTACGGTCCATGGTTCAGGATGATGGACCGTCCTGTTGAATTTTGGTTCTAACTTTATGATATGAGAATCCTCTGATCCTCAGGGATTACGAGTGGAAGAATGGGTCGTGGAATAGGTTGACGAGTCGTCAACCCACTCATGGAATTTATAAGACTTGGTACCTCTCTGAAGGTGATTCCATGGGTTACATGATGGACCGTCGTTCAAAATGATGACCCATCAAGTCATTCGTGAAAATTGGGTAGAAAAGATAAATTTTGACAAACCACGGGTCGCTCTACTGACCATGGTTTTAGTCTACGGGTCTTGAACCAACCAGTGGTTTTGAAGATGAAAATTTTAAGGTTCAGGTCAGAAATCACGAGTCACAGTATCGACCGTGGTTCAGAACCACAGTTCGTCATCCCTGTCCATAATCACTTATAGTGCTGCAGTAAATTGCCCATAACCTTTTACTCCGAACTTGGATTAATGCGCAGTCAGTGGAGTTAAAAATAAGACTCAAAAATCTTTAATTTGGTGGGTACTAGGCCACCTAACTCTTTATATTTTAGGAGGAATAATTGATTGAAGTTGACCCTAATTTAGTCTTACATGAAAACTTACTTGGGTGAGGTGCTTGCGACTTAACTTGATAATAAAATTTTCTTATGAACATGATTCGCATCCAAAGCACTCACCACACTAGAAAAAGGATCATTACACTCATGGAAAAGGTTCAAATATTAGCTTAGGATTTTTAGAGTGTTACCCCCCCCCCCCCTTTAACAAACAGTGGAGGAACTTGTTAGCAAGCATCACTTACATTGTGGCTTCACTATCAATTGAACCTTTTCACCTTTGTTCATAGTTTTCACAGCCTTAGCAAGAGCAGGACAGAAAAGACCTGTTCCATTAAGGATGTCAGAACACAACTGCTTTTTTACCTAATAAAATATTGTGGGGCATATGAAGTCAAACGTTACCATCTTGAACAGTGAATTCCATTCCATCTGATTGTTTCACCACTGTGCCATTTTCGAGTTGAGCTTCATACTTGACTAAATTACAAAAGGCAAAAGAAAATGCTTAATTTATGTTTCAAATGGATGTAGTATGGACTCTTGTGATCTGAAAATGATAATACATACCTAATATTTTGTTAAGATCTTTTGGGTTTTTTCATTTATCCCCTTCAACAAGGATCTTTTTGAAAATTCCACCATCCTTGCATATGTCTTTTACACTAACCCATGATAGCAATCCAACAACAAATTGTAGAGTGGTATTTGGAGGGATAGTTGAAGGAGAAGCACTCTCTTCATAAGCCAGCTCTGAAGGAATGGTGAAAATAGCATTTTTACCTTTATCGTCTTTATACCTAGATCTCATTCTCTAATTACTTGTCCTATTAGGAAATAAAAAGTTGCAAGCCTATCTGTTTAATCTTGAAATAAAATCTAATTCATCTAGTGAAATTGCAAATTACATAAATATCAGAGCCTTTTGCACAATGAAAAATTCTATATTTCTTGGTTTTAAATTTTAATATGACTTCTCACATAATTTGATTTCTTTACAAATCAACTCTCTGTTTTCGATCTTTGACAAGTATGTCATCTCAACCCTTAATCTCTAGGATTGAGGATGAGATCTAATTTGAAATGCCAAAGACCATTACTATCATCATCTTCTTCTTTTTTTGATAATTGTGGTGTGCGCACTTAGCTTGCTTTCACCTCAACTAATTTCATGGATACTTACCACCTCCCACTAGCAACAAACTTTACAATCATCTTCTAAGGAAACAAGGAAAGAAAATATGAGGAAGCTGTAAAAATGCTAATGAGAACAGCTTCACCGCATCACCATATACTCGTAATTATAAATTTACGAGTTGAAAATTTCATGCCTTCTTGATAAGTTAAAATCCTACTAAAAACTATGAGACAAGCTTTACATGTTACCATATATTTACTAAGCCTTTACAGGAACTCCAATAAAATAGGCTCCCCAATTTCATATTATCTATACTGGTCCTATTGGAGCAATCAAGCTTCATAATACATGAAATGCTTAAAATAAACTAGTTTTAAAGAGTCCTTGAAGCAGATCAGGCAAAGCAACATAAAAATGCCACATCTGGCAACATAAATTTCATCTATTTCATCAAATCACTGAAGTTTATGCAACAACCATTAACCAGCAACTACAAATTGTTAAGTAAAGTTCACTGAACTTGACTGAGGGTGAACTTGAAGAGGTCCCCTCTATCGCAACTGGAATCAAACTTGGTTCTATCAAGCAGAGTTCCTGTGTAATGGACTGACAATGCAAAAACCAACTAGGAAACCCACCAAAAACTTCAGAACTTCATCTATTTTTCCAATAAGAAAAAGAACACAATAAAATTGTAGATTTCATATAGAACTAGGGATTGCAATGAGCTCACAACCTTAATAGATAAAGAAAATAGAGAACCCTATTTTAAATTTTGACATTAAAAATTCTGGATAGCAAAGATTTGTTACCTGAAAGAAGTGATTTTACCAGTTTTTGCTACTATTTGAAGCTAAAAATGTTGAAGAACATTTTAATTTTGGGAGAAGAAGTCCAGCTAAATCTGGAATGAAGAACTTAATTTTAGATGAAGTGAGAGAAAAGAGAGTGAAAAAAAATAAAAAGGGGCAAATGAAAAAACAAAAGGAGGGAGTGAAAGTTGTTATGAAAATAAAAGGATTTTCTTGGCGGGTTTACGAAAATAAGTGAGGAAGATTGTGGATAGATTAATAAACGTTCTAATATATAATTTTTTTATAAAAATGTTGTCATAGATGGATTTATAGCAACTGTTCACATAACCATTGTTATAGGTAAGCCTATTGCAGTGATTTTATGAGTAAACCTTGTCAGTAGCTCCTACACCTTCTGGTAATGGTTATAATTATTGCAATAGACCCTCTATAACAATAGTTTAAATACCGTTGCTAACAAATCCATTGTCGTAGACTCAATTTCTAGTAGTAAGTTTAAGCAGTTGTGAATTTCTTTCAACACTGAAAAATGATTTTGTTGTCATTTTTTATTTGAATGTAAATTTTACACTTATTTAATAACGAGTGAAGTATCAAAAACACCAATAAACTATCTTTTTTTTTTGAGTTTCATAACTAAACTATTGGGAGTGTGAGTTTTCTACCTAAACTATCATTCATTAGTTTGAGAAACACACTCCAATACTGACTGGACCAAATATTTATATACAAACACATTTAGGCACTTCTGGTGATTAAATATTCTTTCACGTGACATATTTTTTATTTTTTTAACTGACACATTATTATTATTTTATATTTTTCAATTGATTTTTAAAAATTCTAAACTCTTTCCATCATCTACATCAAACAGCCATGTGATTTCTTGTCTTTTAATGTTGCTGGACGAGAAAGAAAATTTGCTTACAAGATCATTAGCCACATCAAGAATTCTACATTATTGTTGTTGAGTATTTACTTTAAATTATTCTGAATTACTGATTGAAACTCCTTATCAAAGGAAGTAACACTGATCAAGCATTCTATTTTGTGTCATGACTGTCAATAATTGATGTTACTGTATTCATAATGGTTATCAATAATTAATATGATGGATTCTCACTGATAAATCAAGAATATAGAAAAAAAGATTGAAGCCATAAAAGAGAGGAAAATTGTGTGTGCCATGACTAACTTTACACGAGTTTACCTTTAATTTTAACCTAATATTAATAATTTATTTAATTTTTGTTAAGTTGATTTTTTTTATGTGGTAGAATTTTAAATAAAAGAGAGAGTACAGTACACACACCATCACATATTAATTGAGATGCGTTTCTCAAACTAATGAGTGATAGTTTATTTATAAAACTTACACTTTTTAAGGTTTAGGTATGAAACTCAAAAAAATAATAGTTTATGTGTGTTTTTGATACTTTAATCTTTAATAATAGCATGCTAAGTACCCAATTCTTGACATAAATATCATAGAATAAAAATTTAAATGTCTTAATCTAACATTCCATAACATAGAGTTTGACTCAGTACTCTTCTTGAAGAAACTATTACAATAGTATAATTTTTCAACAAATATAGAATTCTTAAAAATGATAACACTATTAAATTCTATGTGTTATAGAATAATAAACTAAGAACAAGAAAAACAAGGGAGAGAAGACAAGGGTTCTTATTTCTCTTGATTGATGTATTGAGGGATGAATTACAATGACAAAAAGTCCCTTTATTTATAGGGAAAAATTAACTTGGTCCCAAAGTTAGGGTTCCTAACTTTTCTCCAAAGAAATACAAAAGATAGATATTCACTATAATAATAATAATACTTTATAACACTCCCCCTTGAATATTTATTTGACAGATAATGTGCTTCGTTAAAACTTTATCAGATAAAATCCAGTGAAAAATTTTTAGTGAAGGAAAAAGAGTACACATATCTCATAATACGCATTTTGACTGCCTCATTAAAAACCTTACAAGAAAAATCCAGTGGGACAAAACCTTGTGAGAAAAAAAGAGTACAATGCATATTAATTCCCCTGATGAGAACATCAATTCAAAGACTTGAATCTACACATCCAATCTTGTGCACCATCTTCTTAAAAGTTGCAGTTGGTAAAGTTGGTGAATAGATCAGCCACATTGTCACTCAAACAAATGTGTTGCTCGTTATTATCACCATGTTGCTCGTTATTATCACCATTCTTTTGGAGCTCATGTGTGTAGAAAAGCTTTGGTGAAATGTATTTCATTCTATCTCCTTTTATGAATGCTCCTTTTTAATTGAGATATGCATGATGCATTATCTTCATATAAGATCTTGAGTATTTTGTCATATTTCAAGCTACGTTCCTTTCGAATAAAATGTATCATTGACCTCAACCATAAATATCTTTGCTTGCTTCATGAATAGCTATTATCACAACATCATATAATGAAGTAACTACAATAGACTGCTTTATATATCGCCAAGATATGACAGTATCTTGATGACGCCCAAAAGCACTCTCCCATAAGGAGGTGGTAGCGATCATCAGAGCAAAATAAATAAGTAACCCAATAAATGTCGGGGTCAAATTCACGGAGAGTAGAGTAATGATTCACTAAAAGATCATCGAATAATTATCACTAAGAGAGAAAATGTTCAAACAACTTAAAAGATAAAGATTGGGGGAATCGAAAAGGGAAATTATGTAGCAAATTCAATGTCAACACAAAAACAGAAAGTAAATACTAGATTTGTATAAATGAGAGGACGACTATGGGTATACTTCCGATGGGATTCTTCCAAGGGTTAGGGTACTTGATTAATTAAGTAAATTCTCGATTAATGATACGGGTAACATTGGTTTAATCATATTCGATAATCCTCGATCTTCCAAATATATATCCTATGATATTTGGTCAAGCACCATAGGTTTCAACATAAACCAATCTATTCAATTGCTTGGAAAAGACATACTATTTCTAGCTTAGACTCTTAGATGAGAGTTTCGCCGATTAAGCTATTTCTATCCTCAATCTAAGGTGGAAACCTCAAATTCCCACTATTGAATTCCTATCCAAATTATGAAGCCCTTTTTCAAGCAAGAACACAATGAAGAAAACTCAATTAATGTTTGTAACCATCAATTTTGTGATTAAAACTTGAAGAATTCAATAGACCCATATCAATTCATCAATTATAAGCTCAATTAAATAAGACCCATATCCAAATTCAAACACCCATCATACACATACCTCTAGACAAGAAAATTATCTACTCATGCTAGAAATAAGAGAATATACCAATTGGGTAACTCATACTTTCATTCATAATTAAGACAATATCTAAATCCAAGCTCAATTTGGTACAAAAATAGTGAGTTCAAGTCTAGAAGATGAAGAGAAAATGTACTCTCTCTATCTTCCTTGGGTAGTACTCTAAAACTATTCAAATTTGTTCAATGATCTCAGGTACACACCTCAAAAAGGGTTTTAGAAGCTTCCCAATGCGTCACTTGAAAGTTGATAAAAATTCTCTTCGGGCGTGGTGCAATGCGATGTGCGACATGATGTGCAATCGCACCATATGTTGTGCACGTCGCATGATGCCTGTCCTTCAACTAGTGACTCCAGTTTCTTATATGATGATGTGCAAAGGAAGGTCCAGACCACATGTGCTGTTGTGCGGCTCCCCTGTCGGTCGCACCTCTCGGGCAGAATCTTCCTTGTTTTTGATCACCTTCACACCTCAACTCTTTTTAAACTCTTTAGGTCCAATTATTTTGCTTTCTACTTTTGATCAAGAGTACCTGTATTTTCATCAATAAAGGCATTAAGTACCTCTAAATCTCATCAAAAAATGGCAATAATTCATGAATAAAGGCTCAATAAGTTAGTAGATTACCAACTTATCAAACCCCCAAACTTGAATTATTGCTTGTCCTCAAGCAACATACTCAAAAAGTAAGGAATGAATTATGCTCTAAAACACAATAGGGTGTACACAAGATTAATATAACTCTAAAAACTAAGAAAATAACAAATAGAAAGACTGAAACAAAAAGACTCAACTACAATGCTCATCTCATTTTGGACCACTATATTCTCAAGGCAATTTCTCATTTCAAATTGTTCATCAAAGGACTTCTTTTCTCATACAGAAATAAGGAAATTTATCATTCAAAACAAGATTTTCAAGATTCTCAAGTCATTGGCATGGACCTTCAAGGTTTGCCTTGAGATTCGCCACAAAACTTGTCTCATTCATTCTTCTCAACTAAAATAGAGACTTTGTTATTCCTTTCAAGTGTGCGATGCCACTCACCACAAGAGAGAATCCCACTCATAATTATGCAATATACAATCAAAAGGGATTATAAGAGAACTGAAAAGACTCGCACTCTCTCAAGAAAATTCAAGTGCACACGCATTGAACAATATGCTTGCTCTTTATGTAATTTGTCTATGTAGAGTTACCAAGCTCGGAATTACTAAGGACTTGCGAGTTATGATGTTGGCTAGGGTTAAGTGAGAATTGCATTTGAATCAAGTGACTAAACCTCCCTAATGCTCTTTGTGATTATTCAAAACATTGCTCATATTTTTGAACAATAACTTCACCTTATTTCTCCCTCTCACAATCCCAAGGTTCCCTTTCAACTTTCTTTATCATCTTTACTTGGTAGCACCAATTTCTTCTTTTCTTTTCATTTTGTTCATTTCATTGGATAATTTGAAGCAATTTTTATTTTTAGCATATGGTTCTACCTTGTATTGACACACATCTTTTTCTTCTTTACATTGGTGCATGCACCCCTAAACATAGGCTTTTGCCTATGTTATCATTTCAATTCCTCTCCAAATTTAGGCTTTTGCCTATGTTATCATTTCAGTTCCCCCCAAACTTAGGCTTTTATCCTATGTTTTACTTTTGAGCCATTAGGGAGGATGGGTGCAAAAATCTAGGTTCCAAAAAGGGTCAAGGTATCAACAAGGTGCCAAAAAAAGTCACAAACTCAAAGGGGCTTACTAGTATCAATGTAAAGGGAAGTCAATTTGGGTGAAGTGGCTATTCAAAAAGGGCCTAAGGTCATCTTCCAAGCTCGGTCACATCTAGGATTTCGCCTTGAATAAGTTCTAGACAACACATGCACACAAGAACTAAGTATAGCCTTACCACACAAGGCATCACAATACAAGAATTTAACAATAAGTCTTAAAATCAATTGGGACAAATGACTTTTGACAAGCTATTTCAAGTTCTTATACACACTTGTTTGTGAATCGATCAAGTTGTGACAACCCAACCCGCTGTGAGTGGCATCCACCTGAAACCCCCGAATGAGTGAACCAATATCAACCTAACACTTAATAAAGTCTAATAGCTCAAAACCATTTTGCATTGAAAATAAACTAACATTCACCATCGAGATTCTAATAAAACAAGATCCTGCAGAAATCCCCTAGAATCTGAAAGTTACCATACTAAAACATCTACTAAAAGTCTAGAACGGGAATGCAACCCCAATAAAATAAGAGTTTGAGCCCAAAATAAATGGGCTACAACTAAACAGGATGAAGACAAGGTGGCCTGGAAGAAGCAGCTCACCCTCGAAATATGGACTCACCGAAACTACAACTAAGGTCGCGTAGGAGCCACCAGAAGATGTCCTATACTCATAAAAAGAAAATAAGTGCAGAATCAGTACACAACCACTGTGTACTGGTAGGATCATCGGCCAACTCTAATAAATAAGATATGAACAATAAACTAAAGCTAAGTAAAGTAAGGTAAACATGTATTACAAGCCAACAATAAAATGAGACTCTAACTAATACAAGCCAACAATAAAACGAGACTCTAACTCTCTCCTCTAGCTTACCAATCACATGTAACAAGTCCGACAGCCAATACACAATACACCATGATAATAACATATATCCCCTTCAAATAACCCAGACCAACTATGGATCCCTAAGACAACACCTAAATGTCCAACATGCAATTCTGGTCTATACTATGACCAACCCCACAATTACGTACAACCACCCGGCCCTTCAAGGACCATCATGCAACAATCACATATCAAGAATACAACCCGATCCACTCATGAAACCATCATCAAAATACAATCAATGCAAGTAAAATTAAATCCATACCAGGCATGGTACCCGAGCCAACCATTTTAAATTTCTCGTATCAAGCGTAGTACTCGAGCCAACCAATAAATATCCCGTATCAGGTGTGGTACCCAAGCCAACCAATATATAACCTGTACCAAGCGTGGTACCCGATCCAACCGAATGTTATATAACAAGTCAATAAAATAATGAACACATCACACTTGTAAACCAACAAGTATCACATAATTGACACAAGATAGTTAGACATTCATAATTCCATCTCGTAAGCATACAAACTCATATAATACTACATTATAGTACATGAAAACATATTGCATATTGGGAAAAATAGTAACGATCACCTACCTCGAATAACTCAAAGCTCTACTGGACCGAGCCTTCCCATTTTCCAAAGCCTTTACTTGTTCTTGGTCTAAAAATAATACAAGATATACTAAAATCAGTCCACATGGCATAATAATTACCCAGATTATACTCAAATCCCAATCCCCTGACCAACCTATGATCATTCCATCCATCCCCGGGCTTTTCCACCATTAATTCACCTAAATCTATCATTTTTACGGATACATTAAGTGAATTAAGGCGAATTGATCATAACCCAACCATAACATTCAAGAACCAAGAACTTCTACGCTTTACAATCCCCGTTTTTCCCCGATTCTACCATTTCTAGGTCAATCCAAACCTTTTTCCAAACCCGTAACTATCAATTCTACTATTTAAGAGACATAACATTAAGTTAGGGGAGCAATATCCTTACCTTTGGGATGAAAAATGGAGTTGAAGTCACCCAAATCACCCTTGCCCTTCTCCAAGATGTTCTTGAGGAAAAACTGAAGGTTTTGGGGAATTTCTGCATTAAAACCCGACTCAGTCTATTATAGCGGTCCGTACATCGCTATAGCGGTACCGTCATAGCAGAACTGACTAATATGGCAGTGCTGACTGTCATTGACTTCCACTATAGCAGAAATTATTCCGTTATAGTGGTGGTCGTGGTAGTACATTGTCAATCTCTATAGCGGTTGACACGGGATAGAATCTCAGAAAATCTCACAAAAGTGCTCATTTTACAACACACCTTAAATCTTGACATTCCGAAACAACCCCTTTACATCAACCGTAATACCGGGAGTTCTACTTACCCAAATTTATTTCTGAAAAGCCCCTCGGACTCCTTAACATCATAGCTAATGAAAAAAGTAGATTAATACAAGATACATATCCAATCCTCACTCAGATTACCCTAGACCAACCTCACTCTAAAACTGACTGAGACTAGCCTAGCCCAAAATTTTCAACTCCCAAACCTAGAAGTTTTCTAACCCAAAACTTGGCATGAAAGGTTTACTTGTAACGACTGGATCCGGTCATTACAATAAATACTAATTTACCCATCGTTCATCCCCGAACGATCAAACCTAAAATACGAAGTAAAAGAAGGAAAGTGTAGCACTTGAATCCTTAAACAAGTGAGGGTACTTGTTCCTCATGTCCTTTTTGGTTTCCCAAGTGGCTTCCTCAACCATACAACGCCTCCATTGAACTTTCACAGATTTGATCTCCTTTGTCCTCAACTCAGGACATCCCAATCAAGAATCACAACTGGTTCCTCTTCATATTGAAGATCCTTGTCTAGAAAAATCGAATCTCACTTAATGATGTATTCCCTATCCCCATGGTATCGCTTCAATATGGATACATGAAAGACTAGATAGACCCTAGATAAACTGGGAGGCAGTGCTAACCTGTAAGCCATTGGCTCTACAATCTCGAGAACCTCAAATGGACCAATTTACCAAGGCTGAGCTTGCCCCTATTGCCGAATCTCATAACCCTCTTCATTGGTGACACCTTTAATAACACCTGCTCACCAACCTGAAAATCCTTGTCTCTTACCTTGCGATCTACGTACTCTTTCTGCCTGCTTTGGGCTGCTAGAAACTTGGTTTGAATTCCCCTCACCTTTTTCTGAGCTTCCCTTACCAATTCCATGCCCAAAGGTTTCACATCGCCTGCCTCAAACCACCCTATAGGTGATCTACATCCTCTCCCATATAGTGCCTCAAATGGTGCCATATCGATAATAGAGTGGTACCTATTGTAGTATGAGAACTCACACAATAGTATAAACTGGTCCCAATGACCTCCAAAGGCGATCACACATGCTCTCAGCATGTCCTCCAATACCTGGATTGTCCTTTCTGACTAATCGTCTGTCTGAGGATAAAATGCCATGCTGAAAGTGAGTTGAGTGCACAACTCTTTGTGTAACTTACTCCAGAACTTAGAGGTAAATTGAGTACCCCAATCTGAAATTATTGAGAGTGAAACCCCGTGATGTCTCATAATCTCCTTAACATATATCTTAGTGAACTGCTGCAAATTATAGTCCACCATGACCGGAATGAAATGAGCTGACTTGGTCATCCTATCCACAATGACCCAAATAGAGTTGTACTTTCCCAAGGTCTTAGGAAGACCCTCTACGAAGTTCATGGCTATCCTTTCCCACTTCCACTTGGGAATATGCATTCTTTGAAGCAATCCTGCAGGACTTGTTGATAGTTCTGATACTTAGACACATAATCAGCTATGTTCCTTTTCATTCCAGGCCACCAATAAAGTTGCCTCAAGTCCCTGTACATTTTGGTTACACCCGGATGAATCGAATACCGTAAACCATGAGCCTCTGCCAACACCTTCTGAATTATGTCATCAACTTGAGAAACACAAATCCTCCCCCTAAAGCTCATCACCCTATCAACGCCCAACGTGGCATCCCCGGATACTACCTGGCTCCGAAGCTTGTTTAACTGTCATCCTGAAACTGCTTGACCTTTATTTCTTCTATGAATATGGATTTGACCTCAATACTGGCCGATACCCCAACCTTTTCTGAGATTCCCAATTGCATGAACTTAGATTCTAGTGCCTGAATCTCCTTAGCCATTGGTCACTTGGACACCCCTAAATAAGCCAAACATCCCATGCTAATCGTCTTCCGGCTTAACGCGTCTGCCACAACATTAGACTTGCCCAAATGATACTGGGTGGTCACATCATAATCTTTTAATATTTTCATACACCTCATCTGCCTCAGATTCAAGTCCTTCTAAATAAACAGATGTTGCAGGCTACAATAGTCCGTGAACACTTCACACTTGACACCATAGAGGTAGTACCTCCATGGTGTTAGACATGCAATCCTGGTCTACACTAAGACCAAACTCATATTTAAAATAAAATCACCCGGCCTCTCATGGACCATATGCAGAATTCACAATTCGAGAATACAACCCGGTCCACTCATGGATCCATTGAGAGAATATAATAATGCAATTAAAACAACTCATACCAGGCATGGTATCCGAGCCAACCATTAGAATTTCCCGTACCAGGCATGGTACCCGAGCCAACTGTTAGTATACTCGTACCAGGCGTGGTACCCAAGCCAACTGTTAGTAATTCCTGTACCAGGCATGGTACCCGACCTAACCAAATGTCAACAAGTCCAATCAATCATAACCAATGAACAAACATACTTGTAAAACCAACAAGCAAACAAAAGAAGTTCATTTCACAAGACTGATTACCGGACTACTAGACATTCACAATTCATTTCATAAACATGCAACTCATACACTACTACAAAATAGTACGTGAACACATAATGTATATTATAAATCAATAACCATCACCTATCTCAAATTATTCCAAGATATACTCAACCGGAGCTTTCCCGTTTCCTGAAGTTTTTCCTAGTTCTTGGTCTAAAACAACAGACAATAACCAAAAATCAATCCTTATGGCCTACTAGTTACCCGGATTATGCAAAAATCCCAAACCCTAGGCCAATCATGATCATCCCACCCTTTTCCCGAGCTTTCCCACCAATAATTCACTTATTCCTACCATTTTTATGGATGCATTTAGGGAATTAAGGTCACATAATCATAATCTAATGAAATTAACAACACCCAAGAACTTCTACACCCTAGAATCCCTTTTCCCCCTGGATTCTACCATTCTAGGTCATTCCAAACCTTTCCCTAAGTCCACCCCTAGCAGTTCTATAGCATAGGAAAGATAGTACGGAGTTCGAAGAGTAGAATTCGTACCTTTAGGATGAAAATTAGTGGAAAACTGATGAAAAACTGACTGTTTTGGGGAAATTTCTGCATTAAATCCCATCACACTCTGCTATAGCGGTCCACGCTCTGCTATAGCAGTTCCTTCATAGTACAACCATCCGCCATAACGATGCTGACCGACGCTGACTTTCGTTGTAGCGGTATTTTCTCCGCTATGGCGGAGGTTGCTATGGTGGTGTGTCAACCATCATAGCGGTTGACACGGGACATAAAGTCATAAAGTCCCCCCAATTGTTCCATTTTACAATACACTTGATTTCATAACATTCCAGAATAACCCCTTCACATCAACTTTGATATCGGGAGTTCTACTTACCCAAATTCGATTCCAAAAAGTCACCCAAGCTCCTTTATGTCTTAAATAAATGGAAAACTAGCTTAAAACCAGACACATTACCCAATTCTTACCTAGATTTCCCTAGATCATACCTCACTTCAAAATCGGCCGAGACTAGCCTAGCTAGAATTTTCAACTCCCAATTCTAGATGTTTTTTTACTCGACACTTGACACTAAACGTTTACCCATAATGACAAACCCGGTCATTACAACAGATACCAATTTACCCATAGTTCATCCCTGAATTATCAAACCCAAAATCATGGAAATACAGAAAGGAAAGTGTAGTACCTGAATCCTTAAACAAGTGAGGGTACTTATCCTGCATGTCCTTCTCAGTTTCCCAAGTGACTTACTCAACTAGATGATGTTTCTATTGAACCTTTACCATATTGATCACCTTTGTCCTCAATTTTTGGACATTCCAATCAAGAATCACAACTGGTTCCTCTTCATAGCGCAGATTCTTAACAAAATAGCACCTTATACCATTTGATGATGTAGTACCCATCCCCATGGTATCGCTTTAGCATGGATACATAGAATACTGGATAGACACCTGACAAACCATGCGGCAGTGCTAACCTGTAAGACACTAGCCGTACAATCTCAAAAATTTCGAACAGTTCGATGAACCGAGGGTTGAGCTTGCCCTTCTTACCGAAATGCATCACTCCCTTTATTGGTGAAACTTTCAATAGCACTTGTTCACCAATCTGAAAATCCATGTCCCTTACCTTGCGATCCTCATATTCCTTCTGTCTGCTTTGGGCCGCTAGAAACTTGGTCTAAATGCCTCTTACCTTTTCTCATGCCTCCCTTACCAAGTCCACGCCCTAAGGCTTTACATCGCCTTCATCAAACGACCCTATAGGTGATCTACAACCCCTTTCATACAACACTTCAAATGGTGACATGTCAATGCTGGAGTGGTAGCTATTGTTGTAAGAGAACTAACACAATGGTAGAAACTAGTCCCAATGACCCCCGAAGTCAATCACATATGCTCTCAGTATGTCCTCTAGTACTTGGATCATCCTCTTCGACTGACCATCAGTCTGAGGATGGAAGGTTGTGCTGAAGGTGAGTTGAGTGCCCAACTCTTCATGTAACTTACCCCAAAATTTAGAGGTAAACTGCATACCCCTGTCTGAAATGATGGACAGTGTTACCTCATGTAATCTCACAATCTCCTTCACATAGATCTTCGCTAATTGCTACAAATTGTAATCCACCCTGACTGGTCTTGGGAAGTTATATTTCCCAAATAGACCCAAATAGAGTCATATTTCCCCAAAGTCTTGGGAAGACCCACCACGAAGTCCATGGCTATCCTTTCCCACTTCTACTCTGGAATGGGCATCCTCTGAAGTAGTCCTGTAGGTCTTTTGTGCTCATACTTTACCTGTTTGCAATTTTGACATTTGGACACAAAATCAGCTATGTCCCTTTTTATCTCAGGCCACCAGTAAAGCTGCCTCAAATCTCTGTACATCTTGATTACACCCAGATGAATCGAATACCACAAGCCATGAGCCTCTGCCAATATTTTTTGAATGATGTCATCAACCCGAGAGACACAGATCCTCCCTCTAAAACTCAACACTCTACCAGATTCCAATGTGGCATCCCTGGACTCTCTGGATATAATCTTGCTCAGAAGCCTGCTCAACTGCGAATCCTGAAACTGTTTGGCTTTTATCTCCCCTATGAATATGGATTTGACCTCAATACTAGCCAACACTACACCCCATTCTGAGATACCCAAGTGCATGAATTTAGCTTCCAAAGCCCGAATCTCCCTTGCCAAAGGTCGTTTGGACACCCCAAATAAGCCAAACTACCCATGCTGACTGTCTTCTGGCTCAATGCGTCTGCCACCACATTAGCCTTACCCGGATGGACTGAATGGTCACATCATAGTCCTTTCAAAAAGTACCGAAGCCATCCTATCACAGAAAAGAATTATACCTGTGATTACTGCGCCTGATGCCTTTGCCTCGGACCTCCCTGGAAAAGCATAACACTGAGCCTGGTCATTAATTTGAGTTACTTCCTTGGCTGGCTGCGCCACGCACCTACCCATGCCACCATTTCCATGTCTCCCGGGCCTCTCTGAAAGTTACCTCGCCCACTCTGTGGATGACCTCTAGCATGACCACCTCTACCTGCTAGGACCACATCCTTAAACAGCTGCTGAGCCTGATTACCAGTCTGTTTGTAAGGGAACTCGCTCTTAAAGTGGGCTAGATCACCACAATGGAAACAACCACGATCAAGCGAAGGCCTGCTGGTTGATGTGTAAGAAGCTCCCTAGGCCCGAGGAGCTGAAAACTGTTGATTAGCTCTCGAATGACCACCTGTAGCAGCTGGCAAAGCTGACTGAATAGGACGAGCGGAGTACACCTGCTGATGGTGGCCTCTGGAGTGCGAGCCACTGCAGTCCCCATCATTCTGGGGCCTCTTAGCTAACACTTTAGCCTGTCCAACCTGTTTGACCCTTTCTAACTTCTTAACATAATATGTTACCTCATTGAAGCCCTTCCCTACTTAAGTCATGTGCACCGATAACACCTATAAATCCGTATTCAAGCCCTTCATAAATAACCAAATCTGCTCCTCCTCAAAACCCAACAGATGTGTAGCAAAATGAGACAATGCATGAAACTTAGCTTTATAAGTAGAGACCGACATGTTACCCTGCTCCAGAGCTAGGAAATCATCCTTTTTGCGATCTCTCAAAGTACGAGGCACTTACTTCTCTAAGAAGAGAGCGTGAAATTGCTCCCAAGTAAGTGGGGGAAAAACAGATGGCCAACATTCCACATGAGACCTCCACCACTGCTTAGTATCACCATGCAGCTAAAAAGTGACAAACTCAACCCCATGTTGTTGCACAATGCTCAGCTTATGCAGCCTCTCGTAATAGTCCAATATGAACTCATAAGCATCTTCTTTTTCAGTTCCCTGAAATGTAGGAGGTTTCATCTTAAGGAACTTAGTCAGCATCTCGTGCTCATTTCCTATCATGGCTAGACCTAGCATTGGTTTGAAGAAGTCGTCTGTGCCCGATGCCGCATCCATTCTAGGAGCTGTAGTAGCCGCTGGTTGAGTACCTGGAACCTGATCTGCAGTCCCCATGGGGTTGGCTCCAGTACCAACCAGCCCACTCAGGAAGGACCACACTTGCTGAAATGCTTCGGGTGTGATAGGGGGAAGGCCTACACCTTTAGCCGGTGTTGCCTTCGCCTACTCTACACCCACCTTAATAGCAATCTCGACCTCTTCTTCAACCTGATCTTGAGGTGGGGGAGGGGTCACCTCACGTGCTCCTACATCCACTTGAGCTCCACCCCTAGCGGGTGTTGCTCTACCTAGGCCCCTGCCCCTACCCCTTCCTTTTTCTCTAGCAGTCAGGCCTGCTACTGGACCACTGCTCTTGCTCTGTTATTCCTTGTATTAACCATCTGCGGACAGAAGGGTGGACAAAGTTAGATACCAATTTGTATCACCAGATACCAATTGGAATAAAGTGTAGCACGGACAAAGAAAGAAGAGATAGTTTTCCTAAAGTCATATAGCCTCTCGAAGAAAAGTACAGACGTTTTCTTACCATTCCGCAAGACTCTACTAGACCTATTTTGGTATGATGAGATCAACGAACCTAGGGCTCTGATACCATTTTTGTCATGACCTAGGCCACCGTGAGTGGAACCCACCTAATACCCCCGGGTGAGTGAACCAATACCAACCCAATACTAAACCATTCCAGGAGCTTAATACCAATGCATAAAATAAACTAGCAATAAAATCCCAAAACACCATATCATAAACTGCGGAAACATCCTTCCTAGAACCTAAAAGTTATCGTACCAAAACATGCTACCAAATTGTCTAGAAAATACTTGGATGCAACCCCAACATAAGAAAGGTCTAATCCCAAAACAAGTGGGCTACAACTAACAGGAAGAAATCAAGGTAGCTCGAACGAAGCAGCTCACCCTTGATGTCTAAAAGCACTGGGACTACAGGTGAGGTTGTGTGTTAGTCATTGGAAGATCGCCTGTACTCACAAAAAGAAGAGCAAGTGCAGAGTCATTACACAAACACCCTGTACTGGTAGGATCATCGGCCAGCTCCAATAAACATAAAATGAACAGTAAACCATAACATAGTAAGGTATAGGAAACATGTAACAAGTCAACAAACAACCAGATATTAAGCCCCTCCCTTAGCTCATAAAACACATAAACCAAAAAGCAGCCATTGACCACACCTAAAAAAAACAACATATACCCTTTTTCACATAACCTGGACCTACCAAGGATCCCCCTAACATCACCCAAGTGTTAGACATGCAATCCTGGTCTACACTAAGACCAAACTCACATTTAAATAAAATCACCCGGCCTCTCATAGACCATATGCAAAATTCAAAATTCGAGAATACAACCCGATCCACTCATGGAACCATCGAGAAAATACAACAATGCAGTTAAAATAACCCATACCAGGCGTGGTACCTGAGCCAACTATTAGAATTTCCCGTACTAGGAATAGTACCCAAGACAACCATTAGTATACCCATACCAGGTGTGGTACCTGAGCCAACCGTTAGTAATTCTCATACAAGGCATGGTACCCGAGCCAACCAAATGTCAACAAGTCCAATCAATCACAACCAATGAACAAACATACTTGTAAAACCAACCAGCAAACAAGAGATGTTCATTTCACAAGACTGATTACCGGACTACTAAAAATTCACAATTCATTTCATAAACATGCAACTCATACACTACTACGTAATAGTAGGTGAACACATAATGCATATTAGAAATCAATAATCATCATCTACCTTGAATTATTCTAAGCTCTACTCAACAAGAGCTTTACCGTTTCCCGAGATTCTTGTTGGTTCTTAGTCTAAAACAACACACAATAACCCAAAATCAATCCTTATGGCCTACTAGTTACCCGGATTATACAAAAATCTCAAACCCCAGGCTAACCATAATCATTCCACCCTTTTCCCAGGCTTTCCCACCATTAATTCACCTATTCCTACCATTTTTATGGATGCATTTAGGGAAATAAGGTCACATGATCATAATCTAATGAAATTAACAACACCCAAGAACTTCTACACCCTAGAATCCCTTTTACCCCCGGATTTCACCATCCTAGGTCATTCTAAACCTTTTCCCAAGTCCACCCCTAGCATTTTTGTAACATAGGAAAAATAGTACAGAGTTTGGAGAGTAGAATTCTTACCTTTAGGATGAAAATTGATGGAAAACTGATGAAAATCACCCAAAATTGCCTTTCCCTTCTCCCAAAATGCCTTTGATGAAAAACATACTATTTTGGGGGAGTTTATGCATTAAATCCCATCACGCTCTGCTATAGCATTTCACACTTTGCTATAGCAGTTCTGCCATAGCAAAACCATCCACCATAGCAATGCTGACTGATGCTGACTTCCGATGTAGCGATATTTTCTCTGCTACAGTGGAGGTCGCTATGGTAGTGTGTCAAATGTTGTAGCAGTTGACACAGGGCTTAAAGTTGTAAAGTCCCCCAAATTAGTCCATTTTATAACACACTCGATTTCCTGACATTCCGGAACAACCCTTTTACGTTAACTACAATATCGGGAGTTCTACTTTCCCGAATTCGATTCTAAAAGGTCCTCTGGGCTTCTTTATGTCTTAGATAAATGGAAAACTAGCTCAAAACCATACACGTTACCTAATCCTTACTCGGATTATCCTATACCATACCTCACTCCAAAACCGGCCGAGACTAGCCTAGCCCAGAATTTTTAATTCCCAATTCTGGAAGTTTTCTGACTCAAAACTTGGCACGAAAAGTTTTCCCATAACAATGAACCCGTTCATTCCAAATAAACACAATGATGAATGAATCTAGATAAGATTTGAATACCCCATTCATCAAACTCATGAATACACCGGCACATTGGTCAACCCAAATGACATCACTAGGAACTCGTAATGCCCATATTGAGTCTGAAATGCTATCTTAGGGATATCCTCATGCCTAATCTTTAATTGATGGTACCCTGACCTTAAGTTAATTTTTGAAAATACAGACGCACCCTGCAATTGGTTAAAGAGGTCATTTATGCGAGGTAATGAATACTTGTTCCAGATGGTGACCTTGTTCAGTTGCATGTAGTCTATAAACATCCTCATACTACCATCCTTCTTTTTCACAAATAATACTGGAGCACCCCAAGGTGAAGTACTGGACGGATAAAACCTTTATCTAAGAGTTCCTGAAGCTGAGTCTTAAGTTCCCTAAGATCATATCATTTGTCCTTGAAACTACTTACTAAACTGGATAAAAGGTGGGATCGACAGGCCGAGGAATACACATGAGAAACAAAAAAGGGGACCAAGAGGGAGGAAAATTTACAAAGGTAACTCCCAATTTAGTTTTCCTAAGTCCTTGAGAAAACAACATGGGTAGGATCTGTGAACTATCTTGCTCCGGTATATATATTCTATAAAAGTTATAAAGTTTCATCAAGTACTTTATCTCGAACACTTAAAAGCCTTCTCTAAAGGGGAACATCCTTCTCCTCGCCCTCATCGCTTTTGAGGTTTACCTTTAATGGTGAGGAGGATTGAACTTCAAGAATAGGGCATGAGGTTCACTCTCAATCCTACCAAAAGGATCCTTTCTAACCATTTTCCCATTAGGTTTAACTTGGAGAGAGCGAAGTTTCTTACATTGCAGTGACCTCATCACAAAGGCTTTTTCAAAAAAGATATTGTACTGCCCTTTGATATCTGACTGGGCCAGTTGACACTTTATCAATCTAGGGGTCGAAGATCTCTTAGAAAGACCTGTAGCAACACACTAAAAGGATGAAAATAATAAGGATCAACACATGGGTGTAAGAATATTACCGTGGTTCTTGGATTCCCATCCCTTGACCTTGGAAATTTCTTTCAAGTTTGTTTTTGCCCTTAAAATGTTCAGGATACCCTGAAACCAATTGATGATATTCAAATCTATCAAAGGTTTCCAGATGGTGGTTTCATAAAAAACTTAAGATTAGGTCAAAAAATAGTAATAGAGGAAATTAAGGAAATAGGCTTTGATAAGTGAATACTTACTAGCATAGCACCACTCTTTAGGAATGACGAGACCAGGAATTATGTCCTTGGTGGCAATGATGAGAATGAATCTCTCCACCCAACCTCGGTCATAATCATCATCCAAGTTGGAGAGCATTTCTCTAGCCCCTCAGTGAGTTAAATTGACTACTCAGCCTTGGAAAAGCCGTGGGGAGTAGAGCAGGATCAGGTGTGCAAGAATAAATTATAGGTTGGACTCATTGGCCATGTACCAGAGGCACATGATGGCTTCACAAATGGTCAAGCTGACTTGGGCAAAGAAAACCTAGTAGACTTAGCAGAACTCGAGTATAACAGGGTCAATTTCAAGATCACCGAACCAAAGTGTAAAGGGAAAGGTACATATGTATGAATAGTTTTGTTTCTTGAAAGTTACCCACTCAAATTTATCAGAAGACTCGACCCAGAAGAGATCTTCCCATCTGTAATTTGCTCAAATGATAGGGAGATGTGAAGTTTTGATTGCACAAGAGTACTCTTTTACCAACTTATTTCGATCGTCGGCCTATTTAGTCGATGGGGTTTGAGCTTGCAAGTCTTTACTAAAATACAACTAGTTGGTAAGATCATATTGAAAGTCAACAGAGGGGTGAATTGAATATTTTTTTACCACCAAGTCGATTGTGGCTAATTACTAGTCGACTCACCTACAAGTTTTCTTGATAAACAGATTATAATGAAGCGCAAGAATTAAAGGTAAACAGTAACATAATATTTTTATACTGGTTCAGATCACTGATATTGTGCCTAGTCTAATTTCCTTTAGAGCTTTTGAATGAAGGGGTTTCCAATGGGTTTAGCTTGACAATCTAAGATTGTATTCCTTGATCCTTTGTAGTGACACGGCCTCTACCTGTATAACTAGTACTGAATTTTTCTTTTTCTTTTGATTACAATTATAGACTCAAAGGATTAATAATTATTATGAAAGATAAAATCTAGACAGTAGTCTTGTTCAAGAGAAGTTGCATAACTTCTTCTGATGATGATGCTGGCTTTTTATACTTTAGTAGGCAGCCTTGGTATTGCTCTTCAAAAAGGAAACCCAAGGGATTTCATTCCATCAAGGATTATTGATGAGGATCCTTGATTTAGTAAATCATGTCCATATCAGATATGTACATGATGTTCCTTCTATTTGTAAGTAAGAAGATCCATGCTTTGTGGCAAGATCTCTTCTTTCCTTTAGTAGCATTCAATCTTCTGTTCCTTGTCTTCTTGATTTGTGGACTTGATTTCTTCCTTGACTTCTGTGTATATCTTCTTTCCATGTGGGGTTGTTCAATCAAAGATTGATGTTGTTCAATCCAAGATATTCGTTGTTTCTTTATGGCATCCTTGATTTGTGGACTCGATTTCTCCCTTAATTTTTAGAGTTCTACTACTTGTTTCTTTTTGTGTGCAACAAGACTTTGGGTTAGTATTTGTCATTATCAAAATCAATAATTGGAGGCTAACAATCTCCCCCTTTCTGATGATAACAAGAAAAGAAAGAATAAATTTTATGTAGTCGACTTCCCTGAGTATTTGTTAAGCTCCCCCTGTCTTGGTGCTTCTATTTTAACTCCCCCTTTCTTGTAGCTTCCTATTGTGATGGATTTGTGCAGCTTCTCCCCCTTTGGTATAATAAGAAAGAAACAAGAACAAAAAAAAATACAGATAGACAAGCATACATAGCATACAAGCACATATCAAATAGAGCAACCAACAAAGTTAACTAGAGAGAGATAGAAAAGGAGTATGTGGGGTATAAAGAACCCCAGTTACAGAGACAAAAAACGTTGATGGGGACAGACCCATGAAAAAAGTAGGCCAGAGTGTTGTGCATGTTTTTGCAGAAGGTATCATATGAGCGTTCCACATTCTTGCAAAAGTTGGTGTAGGAAGTCTGAACAGACACAACTAACTCATTCTGAGAGGAGTCGACTTCCTTCGTGAGAGAGCTGACTTGCTTCATTAGCTTGTTGACAGTAGATACCCCTTCCTGTTTAAACCCATCAATTTCCAGATGAAGCTTCCCAATATTGGTACTGGACTCCTTACCTAACTTAAGCAACTTATTGACTAACTCCTGAAGTACATGAATTCTATCTTCAAGACTGAGAAATCTGACCTTGATGGATTCTGCTTCCTTGAGAAGAAGAGAGGAGGAATCAGTTGATACATGAGTTGCTTTGGAGGGTCCTGGTTTAACCTTCACAGAGTCCTTCTTGCACCACTTTTCATCCACTAAAGTATAACCATACTAGAGAAGGTCCTAGAGTCATAAGTAGCCGAGACCTCAGTTGCTTTGTAGTCTTAAAAATCAATCATGAAGTCAGCAAGAATTCAGGATATCAAGAGTCCATATGGTAAACTAGTTATAGCATTACTGGCTTTTGCACTTTCCAACATATATTTATGAAACCATGAGGCCCAGTTGATACAGTATTTCTTTAGTAAGTAGTATGGAACAAATGTGTTAGCAACCATATAAGCTAGAATACGATGCTCAAAACACAGTGATAGAAGTCCAAATTCAGAAATGTACGTGCCAGATTCAGCCACTGCTGATTTAGCACCATCTAGAGTTACCTCAAAATCTTCTGGCCAAGTACCATCCATATATGGGAAAACACCAGAGAACTTAGTACCAAACACTTTTTCAAATAAAAAGTCATTCACAATAATTCGATTTCCTAGCACAAGAGTTTCTAGTTCATGACTATCCTTTGAGATTCAAAGATTCGCATAGAACATTCGAACAGGTTCTTCATAAAATTCTAGCCCATAAAGTTTAAGAAGAAGAGACAATTTCTGGGGTTTGAAAAAGGTACTTACAGGGCAGTGAATTACGTCCAGTAGTTCCAAATGGATCACTCGACCAGGAACAACTTGGCAATTCTTAAAAGATTAAAACTTTTTCTTCTGATCAACACCCCAGAACTTATACATGTCTTCTGGAGAAAAAGGGTCTGAGATATTTGGCCAAAACTTTTTCTCTTCACCTTTCTTCCTAGCAGATGGCCTTTTCTTAGAGTTAGGAAATCAAATAGAGAAGTGAGTTTCTCCTTCTGAAGAATTAGAGAAGAGGGAAAAGACATCGGGATCAGAGGAAGAGTGGTTATCAATAGAAGGAGGTTTTATGAATGATCTCATGGATCTGGTTCGAGTCATTTAGAGAAGAGAGAATCAGAGGTATAAGGGAGAAGAGGGTTGAAGAGAAATATAAAGAAGTTTTTGAGAAGTAGTAAAGGAAGATGAAGAGGTGTGACAGAAAAGAAGTGTCAAAATTTAAGGGATGTGACGCTTTGAAAGAAGAAGATCTTGAAAAATGATTTGGGAGAGATTTGAGAAGAAAAATAATTAATAAACCACGAAAAAAATATGAAAGAAAATATTTAAAAAAACACAAAACAAATACAGAGAGATTTTAATGAAGGGAAGTAATGCCTAGTTAATTTCCAAGGAAAAAAATCTTTCCTCCAAAAGGGGTTTTGTAAAAATATCAGCAAGATGAGTTTCAATATCAATAAATTCAAGTAAAAAATCTCCATTTTCAACATGATCCCTAATAAAATAATGCGTAATATCAATATGCTTAGTGCTAGAATGATACACAGTACTATAATGACCGGGTTCATCATTACGGGTAAACTTTTCGTTCCAAGTTTTGAGTCAGAAAACTTCCAGAATTGGGAGTTGAAAATTCTGCGCTAGGCTAGTCTCGACCAGTTTTGGAGTGAGGTATCGTCTAGGAAAATACGGATAAGGATTGGGTAACGTGTCTAGTTTTGATCTAGTTTTCCATTTAGCTAAGATATAAAAGACATCGGGGATCTTTTGGAATTAAATTCGGGTAAGTAGAACTCCCGGTATCTAAATTGATGTGAAGAGGTTGTTCCAGAATGTCAGGAAATTGAGTGTATTGTAAAATGGACTAATTTGAGGGACTTTAGGACTTCCTATCCCGTGTCAACTGCTATAGCGGTTGACACACCATCTTAGCAACCTCTGCCATAGTGGAGAAAATACTGCTACAACAAAAGTCAGTGTTGGTTATCATTGCTATGGCGGATGGTTCCGCTATGGTAGAACTGCTATAGAAGAGTGTGGAACGCTATAGCAGAGCGTGATGGGATTTAATGCAGAAACTTCCCCAAAATAGTAAGTTTTTCATCAAAGTCATTTTGGGAGAAGGGCAAGGCAATTTTGGGTGATTTTCATCACTTTTCCACTAATTTTCATCCTAAAGGTAAGAATTCTACTCTCCAAACTCCGTACTATTTTTCCTATGTTATAGAACTGCTAGGGGTGGACTTGGGGAAAGGTTTAGAATGACCTAGGATGGTGAATTCGGGGGAAAAAAGGATTCTAGGGTGTAGAAGTTCTTGGGTG
The DNA here is from genome assembly GCA_003996215.1 of Jaltomata sinuosa. Classification (NCBI taxonomy): domain Eukaryota; kingdom Viridiplantae; phylum Streptophyta; class Magnoliopsida; order Solanales; family Solanaceae; genus Jaltomata; species Jaltomata sinuosa. The sequence continues at coordinate 827,965 of QJPP01000379.1, forward strand.
TTGTTAATTTCATTAGATTATGATCATGTGACCTTAATTCCCTAAATGCATCCATAAAAATGGTAGGAATAGGTGAATTAATGGTGGGAAAGCCTGGGAAAATGGTGGAATGATTATGGTTGGCCTGGGGTTTGAGATTTTTGTATAATCCGGGTAACTAGTAGGCCATAAGGATTGATTTTTGGTTATTGTGTTGTTTTAGACTAAGAACCGGCAAGAATTTCGGGAAACGGGAAAGCTCCTGTTGAGTAAAGCTTAGAATGATTCAAGGTAGATGATGGTTATTGATTTCTAATATGCATTATGTATTCACCTACTATTACGTAGTAGTGTATGAGTTGCATGTTTATGAAATGAATTGTGAATGTTTAGTAGTCCGGTAATCAGTCTTGTGAAATGAACTTCTTTTGTTTGCTTGTTGGTTTTACAAGTATGTTTGTTCATTGGTTGTGATTGATTGGACTTGTTGACATTCGGTTGGCTCGGGCACCATGCCTTGTATGAGAATTACTAACGGTTGGCTCGGGTACCACACCTGGTATGGGTATACTAAAGGTTGGCTTGGGTACTATTCCTGGTATGGGAAATTCTAATAGTTGGATCAGGTACCACGCCTGGTATGGGTTATTTTAACTGCATTGTTGTATTCTCTTGATGATTTCATGAGTGGATAGGGTTGTATTCTCGAATTTTGAATTTTGCATATGGTCTATGAGAGGCCGGGTGATTTTATTTAAATGTAAGTTTGGTCTTAGTGTAGACCAGGATTGCATGTCTAACACTTGGGTGATGTTTGGGGGATCCTTGGTAGGTCCAGGTTATGTGAAAAAGGGTATATGTTGTTGTTTTGGGGTGTGGTCAATGGCTGCTTTTTGGTTCATATGTTTAATGAGCGAAGGGAGTGGCTTAATATCTGGTTGCTTGTTGACTTGTTACATGTTTCCTGTACCTTACTATGTTATGGTTTACTGTTCATATTATGTTTATTGGAGCTGGCTGATGATCCTACTAGTACACGGTGTTTGTATACTGACTCTGCACTTGCTTTTCTTTTTGTGAGTACAGGCAATCTTTTGGCGGCAGACAATGACCTCACCTGTAGTCCCAGCGCTTTCAGACATCAAGGGTGAGTTGCTTTGGTCGAGCTACCTTGGTTTCTTCTTGTTAGTTGTAGCCCACTTGTTTCGAGCTTAGACCTTGCTTATTTCGGGGTTGCATCCCCATATTTTCTAGAAATTTGGTAGCATGTTTTGGTACGATATCTTTCAGGTTCTAGGGAGGATGTTTCCGCAGTTATGATATGGTGTTTTGGGATTTTATTGCTAGTTTATTTTATGCATTAGTTTTAAGTTGTTAGAATGGTTAAGTATTGGGTCGGTATTGGTTCGCTCAACCGGAGGTATTGGGTTAGTGCCACTCACGATGGCCTGGGTCGTGACAAAGATAGTATCAGAGCCCTAGGTTCATTGATCTCATCGTACCAAAATAGGTCTAGTAGAGTCTTGCGGAATGGTAGGGAGACATCTGTAATTTTCTTCGAGAGGCTATAGGACTTTAGGAAAACTCTCTTCTTTCTTCCTTCGTGCTATACTTGATTCCAAATGGTATCTGATGATACAAATTGGTATTTGACTTCGTTCACTCTTCTGTCCGTAGATGGTTAACACAAGGAACAACAAAGCAAGAGCAGGAGGCTCAGCTGTCAGAGGAAGTAGAAGGGGCAGAGGCAGGGGCAGGGGCCGAGGTAAAGCAACATCCGCTAGGTGTGGAGCTCAAGCGACTGTAGGAGCACGTGAGGTGACCCCTCCCCCACCCTAGGATCAGGTTAAAGAAGGGGTCAAAGTTGCTATTGAGGAGGGTGTAGAGCAGGCAGAGTTAGCACCGGCACAAGGTGCAGGCCTTTCCCCTATCACACCCGAAGCATTTCAGCAAGTGTGGTCCTTCCTGAGTGGGCTGGTTGGTGCTGGAGCCAACCCTATGGGGACTGCAGATAAAGTTTCAGGTACTCAGCCAGCGGCTACTACAGCTCCTAGAATGGATGCGGCATCCGGCACAGACAACTTCTTCAGACCAATGCTAGGTTTGATCATGACAGGGAATGAGCACGAAATGTTGACCAAGTTTCTTGCCTTGTCTAGTTTTTCTACACAGTTGTTGGGTTCTGAGGAGGAGCGGATTTGGTTTTATGAAGGGCTAGAATACAAATTTATAGGAGTTATTAGTGCACATGACTTCAGCTGGGAAGGGATTCCATGAGGTAACAGATTATGTAAAGAAGTTAGAAGGGGTCAAGAAGGTTGGGCAGGCTAAAGTGTTTTCCAAGAGACCCCGAAATGATGGAAACTTCAGTGGCTCACACTCCAGGGGCCACAATCAGCAGGTGTACTTTGCCCGTCCTATTCAGTCAGCTTTTTCAGCTGCTACAGGTGGTCATTCGGGAGCTAATCAGTAGTTTTCAACTCCTCGGGGCCAGGGAGCTTCTTATACATCTACCAGCATGCCTTTGCTTGACCGTGGTTGTTTCCATTGTGGTGATCCGGGCCACTTTAAGAGAAAGTGACCTCACAGATAGACTGGTAATCAGGCTCAGCAGCAGTCTAAAGCCTCTGCCATAGTGGGCGAGTCCGCTACATCAGAACCACTATACCGGAGCGAACCTCTATAGCGGGCTCGACGGGAATTAAAGCTGAAACATTCCCCAAAACATTCAGTTTTTACAATTTCATTTTGGGAGAAGGGAAAGGCGATTCCAGGCGTTTTTCCTCCATTTTTTCCCATTGTTTTCTTCCCTAAGGTAAGGTTTCTAATCCCCAGTCTTCGTAATACTTTTTCTATGCGGTAGAATTGCTAGGAGAGAACTTGGGGGAAGGTTGGAATAACCTAGGAATGGTAGAATCTGGGGAAGAAGGGGGATTCTAGACTTGAATGTTCTTGGGTGTTGTTAAAAGTAAGATATTATGATCATAGGTTATTAAATTCCCTATTTTTATCCGTTAAAATGATAGAACTAGGGAAAATAATGGTGAAAAGCCCAGGAAAAGGGTGGGATGATCATGGGTGGCCTGGGGTATTGGGATTTGCTATAATCCGGGTAATGTGCAGGCCTTATTTGTTAATTTCATGTAATTTTATGTTATTTTAGACCAAGAACGAGAAAGGAATCCAGAACACGAGAAATCTCGAGTTGAATAGAGCTTGGATCATTCGAGGTAGGTGATGGCTTATGATTTCTATGAATATTGTATGTGCTTGTACTCTTATCTAAGTGGTTGTATGAATTGCATTGCTTAAAGGGATTGTGTAGAATGTCTAAGGGTCCTTCTTTACAGTCTGTGAGTTAAACGGTGTGTACTTGTTGGTTTATAAGTTGTGTATTCATATATTGACTGCGGATTATTGACATTCAGTTGGCATGGGTACCACGCCTGGTACAGGTATACTAACGGTTGGCACGGGTACCACGCCTGGTATGGGTATAACAAACAGTTGGCACGGGTACCACGCCTAGTACGGGTATAACAAATGGTTGGAACGGGTACCATGCCTGGTATGAATTACTAACAGATGGCACGGGTATAACAAATGGTTGGCATGGCTACCACGCCTAGTACGGGTATAAAAAAAGGTTGGCATGGGTACCACTCCTGGTATGAATTACTAACAGTTGGCACGGATACCATGCCTGGTATGAATTACTAACGGTTGGCTCGGGTAGCACGCCTGGTACGGGTTTATTTTCTGTATCATTGCATTGTTATTGATTGCATTGCATTAACTGATATTGGTTATGTAAGTGAACCGGGTTGTTTGTTGAATTGTGATATTGACTGGTGGTCCTTGAGTGACCAGAAATTCTGTCATATCTGTCGAATTGGTGTTGGTTTAGGCCGGGTTATCTATTAACACTTAGGTGTTGTCCAGAGGGGATCCCAGGATGGGTCTAGGCTAGACAGAAAGGATGGTTATGTGTATCTGACTGTTGCTTATGGTTATTAGGGGTGGATTTCATGCGGGAACAAGTTAGGCAGAGACTTGTAGTCTAAGGGAGCCTGTTAGTATTGTTGTATGTCTTCCATACATTTTTAATTAATATTATTGTACGGCTTATACACTGTTTATTTGGAAACTGGCTGATGATCCTACCAGTACACATTGGTGGTGTGCTGATACTGCACTTGCTTGTCTTTCTCAGCATTCATGAGTTTGATGAATGGGGTATTCAAGTCGTATTTGGATTCCTTCGTGATTGTGTCTATCGATGATATTTTGATCTACTCTAAGAGTAGGGAGGAGCATGCTAGTCATCTCCGTATTGTGTTAGATATCTTGAGATGCCAGAAGCTTTATGCAAAGTTCACTAAGTGTGAGTTTTGGTTGACTTCAGTGGCATTTTTTGGGCATGTAGTGTCAGAACAGGATGTGATAGTAGATCCCCATAAAATTGAAGGAGTCAAGAGTTGGGCCCGGCCTAGCTCTGTGACTGAGGTGAGGAGTTTTGTTGGGCTCGCAAGGTACTACCGGAGGTTTTTTGAGAATTTTTCTTCTATTGCTACTCACCTGACCAGGCTGACACAGAAAGATGTACCCTTCATGTGGTCCAACAAGTGCGAGGAGAGCTTTCAAAAGCTCAAGACACTTTTGACCACGGCTCTTATATTGTCCTTGCCGGTTGAAGGTAAATACTTTATTGTTTACTGCGATGCTTCACATTCTGGTTTGGGTGTTGTGTTGATGCAGGATAAGAATGTGATAGCCTATGTATCCAGGCAGTTGAAGGTGCATGAGAGGAATTACCCGACTCACGACTTAGAGTTGGGAGCGGTGGTTTTCGCACTAAAGATTTGGAGACACTATCTTTATGGTGTCAGGTGTGAAGTGTTCACTGATCATCGCAGTTTGTAGCATATGTTCACTCAGAAGGATTTGAATCTGAGGCAGAGGAGGTGGATGGAGTTATTAAAGGACTATGATGTGACTATTCAATACCATCCGGGTAAAACTAATGTGGTGGCAGGCGTATTAAGCCAAAAAATAGTTAGCATGGGTAGATTGACTTGTTTGGGGGTGTCTAAATGACCACTAGCTAAGGAAATTCGGGATTTGGAGGCCAAGTTCATGCGGGTGTTTCCTCATAGCTAACACATAGAGGAGTCCGGGGGACTTTTCAGAATCAAATTTGGGTAAGTAAAACTCCCAGAATCGAGGTCGACGTGAAGGGGTTATTTCGGGACGTAGGGAAAATAAGTGTGTTGTAAAATGGACTGATTTTGGAGGTTTTACAACTTTTTGTCCTTTGTCAACCGCTATAGAGGTTGACACTTCGCCATAGCAAAAAATTACCGCTACAGCGGAGGTCAACGTTGGTCAGCCTCTGCCATAGCGGGCGACTCTGCTATAGCGGAACCGCTATAGTGGAGTGGACCGCTATAGCGGGCTCGACGGGAATTAAAGCTAAAACATTCCCTAAAACATTCAGTTTTCACAATTTCATTTTGGGAGAAGAGCAAGGCGATTCTAGGCATTTTTTCTCCATTTCATTCTATTGTTTTCTTCCCTATGGTAAGGTTTCTACTCCCCAATCTTCGTAATACTTTTCCTATGCGGTAGAATTGCTAGGAGGGAACTTGGGGGAAGATTGGAATAACCTAGGAATGGTAGAATCTGGGGATGAAGGGGGATTCTAGACTTAAATGTTCTTGGGTGTTGTTAAAAGTAAGATATTATGATCATAGGTTGTTAAATTCCCTATTTTTATCAGTAAAAATGATAGAACTGGGGAAATTAATGGTGGAAAGCCCGGGAAAAGGGTGGGATGATCATGGGTGGCCTGGGGTTTTGGGATTCGCTGTAATCTGGGTAATGTGCAGGCCTTGTTTGTTAATTTCATGTACTTGTATGTTATTTTAGACCAAGAACGAGAAAGAAATCTGGAACACGGGAAAGCTCGGGTTGAATAGAGCTTGGATCATTCGAGGTAGGTGATGGCTTATGATTTCTGTGAATATTGTATGTGCTTGTACTCTAATCTAAGTGGTTGTATGAATTGCATTTCTTAGAGGGATTGTGTAGAATGTCTAAGGTCCTGCTTTACAGTCTGTAAGTTGAACGGTGTGTACTTGTTGGTTTACAAGTTGTGTGTTCATATATTGACTGTGGATTGTTGACATTCGGTTGGCACGGGTACCACGCCTGGTACAGGTATACTAATGGTTGGCACGGGTACCACTACTGGTACAGGTATAACAAATAGTTGGCACGGGTACCACGCCTGGTACAGGTATAATAAACGGTTGGCACGGGTACCACGCCTAGTACGAATTACTAACGGTTGGCACGGGTACCACGCCTGGTACGGGTATAACAAACGATTGGCATGGGTACCACGCCTGGTACGGGTAAACAAACGATTGGCATGGGTACCACGCCTGGTACGAATTACTAACGGTTGGCATGGGTACCACGCCTGGTACGAATTACTAACGGTTGGCTCGGGTACCACGCCTGGTATGGGTTTAGTTTTTGTATCATTACATTATTATTGATTGCATTGCATTGAATGAAATTGGTTCCATGAGTGAACCGAGCTATTTGTTGAATTGTGATATTTACTGGTGGTCCTTGAATGATCGAGAATTCTGTTATATCTGTCGAATTGGTGTTGGTTTAGGCCGGGTTATCTGTTAACACTTAGGTGTTGTCTAGAGGGGATCCCAGGGTGGGTCCGGGCTAGGCATAAAGGATGGTTATGTGTATCCGACTGTTGCTTATGGTTATTAGGGGTGGATTTCATGCGGGAACAAGTTAGGCAGAGACTTGTAGTCTAAGAGAGCCTGTTAGTATTATTGCATGTCTTCCATACATTTTACTTGATATTGTTGTACTGCTTATACACTGTTTATTTGGAAACTGGCTGATGATCCTACCAGTACACAGTGGTGGTGTACTGATACTGCACTTGCTTGTCTTTCTTTTGAATATAGGAAATCTTCCAGCGCCTGAGATGCGACCTATTCTGTAGTACCAGCATTCCAGACTTCAAGGGTAAACTGTTCAATCAAGCTACTTTGGATCTATCTTTAGAGTTGTAGCCCATTTATTTCGGGCTTAAACTATTTCCTTCATGTTTTGGGGTTGCATCCCCATACACTAGACATTGGTAGATTGTTTGGTACTGCGACTTTCAGGTTCTAGGGGATAATTTCCACAGGTTAATGTTAATGAAGTATTTTTCCTAAATTATTGAATGCTAGTTTACTTTTCGCACTTGGTTTTGAGCTGTTAGAATGGTTAAGTTTGGGAAAGTGATGGTTATCTCACCCGGGGGTTGAGTGAGTGCCACTCACGGCGGTCTGGGTCGTGACAAAAATGAGGAGAGTGAGGGTACTATAATCCAAGGTCTTGGGTTCCAATGAGGTATCTGATTATCCTTTTGACAGTAGTAAGGTGAGATTCCTTTGGAGCTGACTGGAACCTTACACACTTGCATACACTGAACATGATGTCAGGGCAACTTGTTGTTAGATATAAGAGGGAACCTATTATTCCTTGATAGATCTTCTCATCTACATCCTTTCCAGGTGCATCAGCTTCAAGACATGTAGATGGGCTTATAGGAGTTCTGAAGGCTTTTCCTTTTTTTATTCTAAATTTCTTGATCAGCTCCTTTGTGTATTTTCCCTAGCTAATGAAACTGCCTTTGAATGATTTCTTGATTTGTAATCTGAGAAACAAAGTTAGTTCTCCCATTAGGCTCATTTCAAATTCTCCTTTCATAAGATTAGAAAAATTCTCACAAAGAGATGAGTTAGTACTTCCGAAAATAATATCATCAATGTAAATTTGTACAATAAAAAATTGGAATCTAATCTTTGAGTAAAAAGAGTGGTGTCAATTTTTTCTCGTTGAAAATTATTGCTTAAAAGAAAAGAACTTAACCTTTCATACCAACCCTTAGGGGTTGTTTGAGACTGTAAAGAGCTTTTGTGAGTTTAAAAACATGATCAGGACAGGATGGATTTTCAAAACCAGGAGACTATTTTACAAAATCTTCTTCCTTTATAAAACCATTTAAAAAAACACTTTTAACATCCATTTGGAATAACTTAAAATGTTTAAAAGATGCATAGGCTAGTAATATTTTAATAGATTCCAACCTTGCCACAGGAGCGAAGGTTTCATCATAGTTAATACCTTCTTGTTAAGAGTACCCCTGAGCTACTAACCTTGCCTTATTTTTGATAACTTTACCTTCCTTATTGAGTTTGTTTCGGAAGATCCACTTTGTGCCAATCACTGAGCAATTTTTCGAGCATTGGACAAGAGTCCACACTTGATTTTGTTCAAATTATCCATCTCTTCCTTCATTGCATGTATCCATGATTCATCTTCTAATGCTTCATCAATTCATTTGGGTTCAAGTTGAGATATGAGGTCTACTGAGGCTTGTATTCTTAATGAGGTTTGAGTCTACATTTTCTTAGTTGGATCTCCAATGATGAAGTCATTTGGGTAGCTTGCATCATGTCTCCATTCTCTAGGAACATTTGTTTTGAGTGAACTTATATCAGTCAGCTCATCCTTGGTCATAGGTGACTCTGGTGATTCAGCTAGATTAGTTGACTGATCCAGTTCTTCTGGAGTTGACTTTTGTACATGTTCCTTATCAACACTAAAACTACTAGATTTATGAATAGCTGGGTTAGACTCACCAAACACTACATGCACAGATTCTTCAACACTAAGTGTACATTTATTAAAAATTCTAAAAGCACAACGGGAAAGGGAATACCCCAAGAATATACCTTCATCGCTTTGTGGATAAAACTTACCCAAATTGTTCTTACCATTATTATGGACGAAACATTTGCATCCAAAGGGATGAAAATAGCTAATGTTGGGCTTCTTTCCTTTCCATAATTCATACAGAGTCTTCTTTAATATAGATCTGATTGGGCATCTATTTAGGATGTGACAGGTTGTGTAGGCAGACCTTGTTCCAGTAGTAGAGTTCTAGAAGTTTCTTGAAGTGATCTGTTCTTTCTCTCCACTACTCCATTATGTTGGGTGAGCGAGGTGACGAGAAGTTTTGAGTGATGCCTTGCTTTGAACATAGGTCTTCAAAGGTGTTGTTTTCAATTCCCCTTCATGGTCACTGTGAATAGTAGAGATGAAATAACCTACTTCTCTTTGTAAGTTTCTACAAAACACTTCAAAGTTAGCAAAAGCTTCATGTTTGTGAGTAAGAAAAATAACCCAAGTAAATCTGGAAAAATCATCAACAATGACAAAAGTATATCTCTTTCCTCCGATGCTAGTAGTTCTGGTAGGACCAAACAGATCTATGTGAAGAAGTTGGAGGTGTTTGGTCGTACTCATGATATCCTTGATCTTAAAGAAAGTTCGAGTCTGTTTGCCAAGTTGGTAAGCGTTACAGATGTGATCCTTTTCAAACTTTAGCTTAGGCAAACAGATTACAAGTTCAAGTCTAGAAAGTTTCTCAAAAGCATGCATGCTTGCATGTCCAAGCTTTCTATGCCATAACCAAGGATCACAAGATAAAGCAGTAAAATAGGTTCGAGTAGGTAAATCAACATTATTCAAAACTTAAATATTTTCAACCCGATATCTGATTATGGAAATGTTCTTTGCTGCATTGTTGATTGTGCATCTGATAACATTAAAGAGCCCATCAAATCCTGCATCACAGAGTTGACTAATTCTGAGAAGGTTATGCTTGAGCCCGTCAACCAAGTAAACTTCAATTAAGTCACATGAGGGACTTATAGTTATGGATCCAACTCCTACTACTTCTCTTTTAGCATTATCACCAAATCTCACATGTCCACCATAAAAATCTTTTACTGATTTGAAATTCTCTCTTTTGCCCGTCGTATGTCGTGAACACCCACTATCTATTACCCACATACCCTTTTTGTATATCTTTCTAGAGTGTTCCTGCAAAACAAGTAAATTAGTTTCTTTTAGGCACCCAAGTATCTTTGGGTCCTTGATGATTAGTATTGTTATCTTTAGGTCTACAAACCCATCTTCCAGGATGATTTCTTCTATAGTTAAAGCTTTGTGACTAATTTTTCCACAAGTAAACATATAGGCTTATAATGACTTAAAGAACTTTTGGCAGAATGAAAGCCATTTGAGGAGTTCGAAAAGCGTTCATTTTTTGATCCTTTTGAAGAAGATCTATGGGTTTTAACTGAGCATTGACTTGGTGATTTATTTTGATTGTTTAAATGCATTTTAACTTCACCAAGTTCTTCCCCAAGCAAAGCTACTTCAATTTGGCTTGCTTCAAGAAGAATTTTCCAGTCCTTTTTTTAGCAAGCTTATTGTATTCATCAATAAGCTTCTAGAGATCATCGGTAACCAAATCAAGAGACGTTTAAATATTAGAACAGTTTGGACAATCAGGATATCTTACCTCACTTATTTCACCGATGGCCATGAAGCAAATATTGGAAGTTTTAGTTGATTCATCTTCTTAGGCTTCTTCATTGCTCTAGGCTCTAAAGTTCTTTGAATTGTTGTTCTTCCGAACATTTTTCCTTTTAAGTTCTGAACAGTTTGGCTTGATGTGTCCTAGTTTGCCACAGTTGTAACATCTGTCATCATTCCTTTGATATTCATTACCTCTATTGTTTGATTGCGACTTATGGTTCCTTTGTCTTAATATATGTCTAACTCCTTTGTTGATTAGACTTAGTACTTCATTTTATTCCTCGTTAATTCCTTCCACTGTATCCTCCTGAGATATTGCATTGAAAGCAACATTTTTCTTCTTTTCCTCCTTGAGATGCCTGTTGATATGGTTTTGTTCGTAGGCCATCAGATTTTCTCGTAGCTTGTCATAAGTTATGTTTTCTAGGTCTCTATCTTCAAGAATGGTGGCCTTAGTTTCCCAGATCTTGGGAAGACTTCTGATGAGTTTTCTAACTTGTAGTCCATTAGAATAGACCATTCCAAGAGATTTGAGTTCTCCTACAATTTTGCTAAATCATGAAAATATCATTTCAACGGATTCTTCATCTGCCATTTTGAACAGTTCATATTCGTTTACCAGGCACTGATTCTAGATTCTTTCACTTTAGTAGTTCCTTCATACGTAACCTCCAGTTTGTCCCATATTTCTTTTACAATTTTACAAGTGGAGATCTTGTCGTATTCTGATCTGCTAACTCCATAATAAAGCCAACTTTTAGCCCTAACATTAGTTTGAATTACCTTTTGTTGTTCCTTTGTGACTTTAGAAGTTTCTAGATTGATTTTGGTTGAGTCTTTTGTTGTCATTTGATAAGCGGTGAATTTACCACTTATTTACATCTTTTTTCTTAAGCTTTTGCGTCCTCTAATGGTGAAATGAGACCACTTATAGCTTGTTTTAATACATTTCAGATGATTCTTGTCCATGTAGAGACTTTGAAGTAATTTGGACAAAAGAAGCTAAAAATGAGCTGAAGAGAGAAACAAGCCTCAGATGCCGTAAATGCGGCCAAAGGACCGCAGATGTGGAAGTCAATTGAAAAGTCAACAATCGCAAATATGGCCAAAGGACCGCAAATGTGGAGGTAAGCTGACAAGTTAACAACCACAAATGCAGCCAAAGGACTACAAATGCGGAAGTCAATAGTCAATCAACATACCGCAATTGCGGAACTTCTCTTTGCAAATGCGGTCGTCGGGTTCAGCTAGGACCAAAGCTGTCTTTTCACACTTTTTGAAACTCCAATTCACATAAAAACCTCTTCTCAGCCGATTGGAAAGGTATCTTTGGCTATTCTCACAACTTTTGGCAAGCTTGGAGAGCAAGTTCATCAACCAACACCATAAGAGTGAAGATTTGGATTCTCTTTATTGTAAAATCTTTAGTTTCCATTCTTCAAACTCTTGTTCTTAATTTCTATTTTATTGGTGTATTGTTGACTTGAAATTTGATTTTTGTATTAGAGATAATACTTGTTTGGGGATTGAATTTATTTATAGATTTTGCTTTTGGTTAATTATTTAGGTTTATTGAATCCTCCATGCTTGAATTTATAGTTAATGGTTGCAAACATTGACTTAGCTTTCTAATTTTGATTTTTTCTTGAGAAAGTATTTCTTTAAATTCAGGAAGTTTCAACAGTGGGGATTTGGTATTTCCACTCTAGATCAGGCTAGAGATAGTTTGGTTTCCGAAAACTCCCATCTAAGAGTTGGGGTTAGAGATAACCTAACTCACCCAAGTTGATTTGGTTGGTTTATTACTTACTCGTGGTGGTTCGAGAGAACACACGAGATATATGCTCGATTGGTCAAAATATGGTTAGGCATACCTTCAACCAAAACTACCTACCTGTTAATCGGGTGCAAGTCTTGTGAGTTGAACTCTCATTCCCAAGTCTCCCTTGTTATCCTTGCTTAAAGAAAGCAAGGTGGAAGCCATTGATCAATCTATCTTTTATTTGATTTTCTTTTATTTCTTGTTTTAGTCTAAAAACCCCCTTTTAGATATCTTTTTCCTTTTTTTTCATTGAACTCCAATAAGTTGCTCTTATTCTTAATTAGCTCGATCGCGACTACATTATTCTCTATGGGTACGACCCCGATATTCATTGAGAATATAAATGTGTTTTGCTCTAATGATCACAATTACCTCTATTGGAGAGTATATTTTGAGCGTTATCATCATTCCAGGGATAGGTTTTGGTCCTTTTTTATCACAATCCAGGCTTGGAAATCATTTGCTTACACAAAGATTCTGAATCTTTCCTTCTAGTGAGAGTAGTGTTGTCCGTTGAAGTAAGAAAGTCTATTTGATGAGTGTCCGTCTTGAAGTACTGCCCTGATAATTTGGTATGCTGCCATTTGATCTTTTCTCACGTGTTGTTAGGCATTGGATGTGAGACCTGCTCTAATACCAAGTGAAAGTCAAGAGGGGGTGAATTAAAAATTTCTTACCACCAAGTTGACAATGGCTATGCACTAGTCGACTCACCTGCAAGTTAATTTGATAAACAGATTATAATGAAGTGCAAGAACTGAAGGTAAACAGTAACACAATATTTTTATACTGATTCAGATTACCGATATGGTGCCTAGTCCATTCCCCTTGAGTTTCAAGGATTTTCTTTAGAGCTTTTGAATGAAGAGTTTTACAACGAGTTTGGCTTGACAATCTAAGATTTTCTTCCTCGATCCTTTGTAGTGACACGGCCTCTACCAGTATAACTAGTACTGATTTTTTTTTTCTTTTGATTACAATTGTAGTCTCAAAAGAGTAAAAAGTAATATGAAAGATAAAAGCTAGACAGTGGTCTTGTTCAAGAAGTTGGTAACTTCTTCTGATGATGATGTTTTTTTTTTTATACTTTGGTAGGCAGTCTTGGTATAGCTCTTCAAAAGGGAAACCAAAGGAATTTCATTCAATCAAGGATAATTGATGAAGATCCTTGATTGAGTAAATCATGTCCATATCAGATATGTCCATGATGTTCCTTCCATTTGTAAGTAGGAAGATCCATGCTTTGTGGTGAGATCTCTTCTTTCCTTTAGTAGCATTCATTCTTTTGTTCCTTGTCTTCTTGATTTGTGAACTTGATTTCTTCCTTGACTTCTCTATATATCTTCTTTCCTTGTGGGGTTTTTCAATCAAAGATTGATGTTAGTCAATTCAAGATATCCATTGTTATCTCCTTTAAGATCCAGTCACACTTTAGGGCATCCTTGATTTGTGGTCTCGATTTCTCCCTTAATTCTTGGAGTTCTGCTACTTATTTCTTTTTGCCTACAACAAGACTTTGGGTTAGTGTTTGTCATTATCGAAATTAATATTTGGAGGCTAACACATATATACGATTTGTTTTATGATGTCTCCCATTTTGTGTTTCTTCTTTGATTTGGATAGCCAATCACTGGCGGAAGGCTTATATTCGGTAGATTCATGAAGGTTCAAAGATTTACCCTGGCTAGTGGTCAAGCATTTGCATGAGAAGAGGAAGGAGAAGACACATCATTTAAGAAAATAAGGAGAAATGGTGTCTTCTGATAAAGTTTGGCGACGAGTTTGAAAAACAAGAAATTGCGCAGAAAATTAAGGTTCAATATTGAAAGAGATAATAGGGGTAATAAGGATGAAAGATGGATTAAATAGTTTTGAGGAAAATAAGGAGTCACAATTACCGCGACAGTCATGAACCAATTAGAGGGACACACATGTGTGGAGCAATTAATGAGATGATATATGCATCCAATCAATATGCCAGACAACTACTCTCTTACTTTGTTGTTAAGGAATCAAAAAACTTTTTCACATCCTGCTTTAGCCAATGAGTTACCGGAGAGTAGATGGGCTATCTGCATAGGATAAAATACAAAAGCGACTGGTTATCAATTAGGAATTGATATATGACAGATAAAACCACAGTTAGCATTTGGATTCAATGGTGTTGAGCCTGTCAAGCTCCAAACACATGATATAGGATAAAAGAAGCTGACTAAAAGAGAATCTCTTAAAAGCTCCAACCATTAAACAGGATCTTGAGATCTTAGTTGGCCATTGCAGAGCATAGATAAGTGTGAGATGAGGGGATCGATGTAGATGATATTCACAGAAATAGGACTCTATGGGTTAGCTAGATATAGACCTTTACTTATTCTTCGCACACACCTAAGTTTTGATTATTCAACTCAAGATTAACTACAAAAGCTCTAAAAAAAAATTTAGCATACAATCAAACTTCTCTATAACAACCATAACGATATTTCACTATAACAACCTGATTTTCTCTAGAAATGATTTTTTATATTTTTTTGGATTAACATATCATGATATTAAAACACCAAATATGAACAATACATTATAGTAGCAGAATTTGACTATCTGCTATCCTCAGTTCCGTAGAATCTAGCACTACAAATCACAAAGCAAGTAGCAACTAAGAATTATTACATAACAATGTCACATTTTAGCTATTATGGCTAAGGATAAGTATTTAGTCTCTATAGAATCCCTTGCCACTTCACTTTTGCTCTGCTTTTGATGTGAATATGCATTGTGATCTCCTTCAGCACCCCATTTCTCTAATCTGGTCTGCTAGAATTTGATATTATATATCTCCCTCCAAATCACAGCAACACTCAAAGCAAACATACAACTATACACCTCAGCCATTGCAATCTTCTGCTTTGCTAGATGGCATGCAAACCTGACCTTAGTGTCCTAATCCTGAACATTCATGTTGAATCCTAACCATGCACGTATTCTACTTCATAGCAACCTAGTTACAGTGCACTCAAAAAATAAGTGATTAAATGTCTCCAAAGATTGTCCACAGAATGCATAATCTTGTGGCACACTTATATCAAATTTTAATAATCTGTCCACAGTGGCTAGCGTCTTTTGTACAGCTAGCCATAGTATAAACTTAAATCTGGGATGGATTGAGACCTGCAGAGCAATACTCTTCCACTCAGCTCTAGGATAATTAGGCATGAGAGCTAAATACATCTTCTAAATAGAGTACTTCTCATCCTTCTGAGTAGCTGCAAATTGTGTAAGTAAGTCTCCTTGTTGTTTCCCCTACAGTATCTCTTTTCTTAAGTCTTGTACTTTCGTCACAACCCAAGAAGAAGTCTTGGAAATTTGGACAGTTCAAACATCTCCATTTTTTATGTAATAGCTATGCACCCACCTAATCCATAGACATTCTTTCCTCCTAGATACATCCCATAGTTGCTTCAAAATTGCTGCCTTATTCCAAACACATAAGTTTATTACATTCAAGCCCCCTGTAGCTAGTAGCTTATACACCTTTTTCCAAGATACTAAAGCCTTCTTAGAGACAACCACAGACCCAGTCCATAAGAATTTCCTACAGATTTGTTCAATAGACTTGCATCACTTTATTTGGAATTATTTTTTCATCTTATATTTACTTTTCTATAACAACATTCTACTTATAACAGCAATAATACTCATTATAGTAATACCCTCTTTGTAAAATTACTCCTCTATAACAACCATACTCAAATATTATATAGTATTATTTTATAAAAAATATATTATATATAAAATAATATTTATAATAATTATCATTAATGTCATGCCCATAGTAAATTTCAAGTATGAATATCTAAAAGAAAAAAAAAATTTAAATTGTGCCTATCATATATGCTCATAACTTCAAAAGAAAAGACTACTGATATTTGCCTTTTTTACATTCATACGCTTTATATCCTTAAAACTTACACCGATGAAGAAAAGATTATTACACAAGTCATTGAAGTAGAAAAACAATAGACATCAGATGCAAAAGATGAATACAAAAGTATTGATGAAGAGCCTCAACCTACTGCTATTTGGAGTGACATAGAAGAGTCAATTGTTACTCTTAGACAACCTTTAAGGGAAAGCTATTGAATACCCTTTTGCTGAAAGTTTGGACAAAAATCTTCGTCAATTCGCATGGTATATTGTCATTAAGAGATTGAAATTTACGAAATAACCTATAATTTTAAAATTCTTACGTCAAACTTGAATTTTTTAAATTTTCAATTAATTTTAAATACATATGTTCCTTAGATTTAAATTTTTTATCGGTGTGGTATAACTAGCTAGTTATGAATTTATTAGTAATGTATTAATCTTTTTAATTTTTAATTAATGAAATATGAAAATCAACTGAGATTTTAAATTTAACAAGTATTTTATTTTCGTTTATAACATAAAAAGTACAACAAGAATAGTTTTGTATATTTTTATTTATAACAGCTAAATGAAATTTAAACATCAAACATCAGTATACATATATAATAACACCTCACTATAGCAGCCACGAAACTTTCAGACAGACGTTGCTACTATGAAGAGGTTTGACTGTATATTGTTCCAAGGCGGCGACTCAGGCTCATCATCGAGATCCTATACTTTCTTTTGTTTGCTATTTATACAACCACATCCGGCACAACCCCTACAAAGCTATTCATAAGGAACCAAGTCAAAGAACTCCAATCCTTACAAACTATACTCATGAAGAAAGAGGCTTTGGAGATCATTTAAGAACGTAGATCAAGGATCTACGACTTGTGGATGATCGCATGGAAGAAGGGGTTGAACAGAGCTTCTGCCTTGAGGTGCAACCAGGGATGTGTTGGGCACTTCCCTTGGTGCATTTCGCATAAAGATTTTGCACATCATGTGCATTGGACACAATGCCTTGTGTGTTTGGCATCAACCTCCGCACATGGTCCATCTTGGGTCAAGTTTAGGGTCTTATTAGGTCACTTTTAGGCTTTTTATTGTACAATGCAAATACTATAAATACATGTCTTAGTCATTTACATTTCTTAGATTTTGATGAATATTGAAGATTTCTCTTGAAGCTTGTAGTTGCTAAATTAGCTTGTAGTTTTTAGTGAATTCCCAATAGGTTACTCTAGTTGTAGAAATCTATTGGGTGAATTTCCAATTAGTTACTCTAGTTGTAAAAATATATTGAGTGGATTTCTAATAGTCTATTAGGTGGATTCCTAATAGGTAGTTGAGTGATTAGGGGTGGATTCATTTGATTTCTTGTTAACTTCTTTGCTTAATTAATCATAGAGTTATCCATTTGTGGATTCATGTGTTTGCCTCTTTATTTGATTGAGGGATTATTGTATGTTAAATAAGTTCAATTGGGAGGTAAAGGTATAAAATCCTTTGTTGCTCATAAACTTGGTTAATTGGCTTTAATCCATATATCTTTTGCTTATTTAATTTTTGCATTTGTATTTCGATTAGTCTCTCTAATCAAGATTTTATCATTTGGTATCAAAGCTTAGGCTAAAGGATTATTCCCACAATTCTTAATCCTAGGTTCATAAATCTAAAAATTTCAAAAATAATTGGAAGAAAAACATTTTTGGAAAATTTTACAAAAAATATATTGATCTAGTGTTTTGTTTGAAAATCTGATACTAGAATCGTGTTCTCTAGTATTAATTGAGTCTAGATCTGAGATTTGAGCTTGTTTAGAATTGAATTGAAGAATTCACCATTGTTAAGTGCAGAAGCTTGAAGAACAATTTCAAGATCTGGGTTGATTGAAGGCTTCAAACCTATTGGGTTTTGATCTCCTATTCATAGGGAGCTTGAATCTCAAATTTGAAGAAATTTAGTTGAGGTTTGAAGGATTCACCATTTTTAAAATTTGAAGAACTTAAAGAACACAAAATGGGTCTCTTCAATTTGGAGTGATTTTATTCTAATTGTTACCGGGCTTTGTTCTCTATATCAAGGGGAGGCTACGTTTCAAATTTGGAGTCATTCCGAGTTGAATTGAGAGAGTTGGAAATTTGAAATTCATAGGTGTTCTTCAAGGTGTTGTTTGAAGAAGAACATGAATTAAAGGTGTTTGATCTAAAGAAGAAGTAAAGAAAAAGAGTACATGTATTGGTACCAAAAGAAATTTACCAAAAGGGGCAAGTACTAAGAAGGAAAAGTACCAAAAAGCTGAAAAAGAGTACAAATCAGAAGCTTCAGGTGTTCTGCCTAAGGCAGTGCAAAGCAGAGTGCGTTGGGCACTTTACTTGGTGCATTTTACACCAGCTTTGCACCAGGACAAGTTGTTTTCTGGGTTAAGGTGTGCGAAGTGATGTGCATTGGGCGCTTCACCTTGTGCATTTCGCACAAGCCTCTGCACCAACGGACAGTTGCAAAACCGATTCGCTCCAACAAATCTCAGATTCTATCTTCTTTGTTTCCTTTCTTTGATTCTCCTATCATATATAAGTCTTATGAATAATTAACAATAAGTATTTGTTCTACTTAGTTGTAATTAGATCTCTTGCATCCGTTTCATTTCGTACTAATTTCTTGTGATCTTTTATCGTTTAAACATTCGTTGAAAACCTTCTTGGCTTCATCCGTTTGATTTTGAGTCATCCTTCTTTCGAGAAACAAGAATTCATTCCTCCACAAAGGATAGGTGACTTGTGACTTGTGACTTGTGACTTGGTTGAACAGATAGAGTTCACTATCAATCCTTGGAAGACGCTTAGGAGGTAAGTTGAGTGTTCACATACGAGAGGGTGAGGAACCTTTACTACTAACCTTGTGTGTTGAATTTTGCAAGTACAATGTCAAAAGCAGTTGATAGTGCTTATAAAGGACACGGTTTCTTTATTGTTGAGGTGGCCTTTTCCTCACTCATAATGCAATTAGCTGAGATAAATGGAAAGATAGTAGATCTAAATGGGAGCATGGCTAATGTAAATGAAAGGATGGATCGTATAGAGGATCGAATGATGATTGTTGAGAGTTCTAATCGGGAGGACTCACCTCATACCACTCATGGGTCGGGAGCTAATAGGAACACGAGTTCCTCAATGACTATTACCCCTGGGCATGCACGTGAATTATGCAACCCTCGAAACAATCCAAGCTCTACTCCACGTATCCAACAACCTCCTTTCCAAATGTCTAACTATTCAAACAATGTTAGACAAATCTCCACTCATCCAAATTACCTGCTACAAGAGGAATGTCCATTTGTAGCAAACCAAAACCAAACTCCACTTCTAAATGCATCACATAACCAAAACCAAGAGCCTTACAAAGATAGCCACCACAACCCACTCTACGAAGAGTTTGAGGAGATAATTGCTAATCAGAATTATGATGGACCTCAACATGGTGGAAGACAAGGTTATGGTGCACTGAGAGATCAAGTGCAACCTGAAGGTTATGGTCGAAATCAAGGTGCAAGATGGCAAGATAAAGAGACCGAGGTGAATAGTTTGATGATCACCATGGTGATCATTATGGTAATTGGGGTGAAATATATGGTGGTCACTATGATGATATACATGGTTATCGTCAAGGAGATCGTGGTGATCATGATAGAGGATTGCATACCATCAAGGATACTCTTCCCACATTTAAAGGTACTAGTGATCCGGAAGAATTTCTTGGATGGAAGTTATAAAGTGAAAGGATCTTTCTCACCAACAATATTTCGGATGCTTTGAAAGCCAAGTATGCCCTTACTCAATTAGAGGGATATGCATCCACGTGGTGGCAAAGTGAGGGAACGATCCTGAGATCTCATTCATGAATTGCCTACATGGCAAGAATTTCTAGCTCTAATAGACGTGAGGTATGTTACACCTACTTATCATCAAGAAGTTCTCAATAAGGTGTACATGCTTCGACAAGATGCCAAAAGTGTTGAAGAATATTATGATGAGTTTGAGAGTTTGAGAATGAAGTCCAAAGTTGATGAGCCTATACTAAACACGGTGATATGGTTTGTTGCCAACTTGAGACAAGACATCTCAAAGCCAATGAGACTTCAACACTATGCAAGTTTAGAGGAGGCTTTTCATGATGCCTCTACAATTGAAAAGGACTTGAAAGAAGAGAAAGCATACAAGTCTAAAATTACCACAACTTCATCATGGAGAAAGAATGAAGACAAGTAAAAGTCGTCATCTCCCCAAGAGCACTCCAAAGGTAGTGGCCAAGCTACTCAAGCTGAATCTGACTACAAGGTGAAAGGGGACGACAAAGCTAAAAGAGGTAATCTAGTTAAACCTAATATTCCTCGTCCTTCTACTTTTCAATATTTTAGATGTCAAGGTAGAGGACATATTAAAAGTGAATGTCCTAATAGAAGACCCATTGTGGCTTTGTTTGATGGTATTGTATGGATAATGAGGAGGAGTGTAAGGGAAAGAGAAAGAACCATGAGCTTAATGAAGAAGAACCATTGGTTGTGATAAAGAGAAGTTAAAGGAAAATATAAATTTTTCTCATCTCTTGAGAAGAGGAGAACTTCTAGAGTGTGAAGACGGTAAGCCTGTGGTTAGGCAAAAGGAAGAAGCCTTGAATATTGATGTTGAGCATTTGAAAGTGAATGTGAACTTATCATGCGTCGTGAGATAAATCATGGGTATCCTTGATAAAGAAGAGCTTGATCAAAGAGAGGACTTGTTCTATGCTCATTGCAAGATCATGGATAAGGTATGTGCTCTTATCATTGATAGTGGGAGTTATACAAATGTTATGAATGCAATCTTGGTTGAACGAATGCAACTTCCTAGTGAGAAGCATCCTTGCCCTTACAAGTTACAGTGGCTCAATGATAATAGTGAGTTGAAGGTCACCAAGCAAGCAACCATAAAGTTTGGCATTGGCAAGTATCAAGATGAGATTCGATGTGATATTGTGCCCATGCTAGCATGTCATATGTTGCTTGATAGACTGTGGCAATTTGATAGGGATGTGCAACATCATGGAGGGTCTAACAAGTACTCATTATATTTGGAGGACAAAATCTTACACTTGCACCCTTGACACCGTATCAAGTGAGTGAGGATTATAAGATAATGAAAGAGCTTCAGGAAGTGATTCGAAGGGAAAAAATTTAAAAGAATGAGAGAGAATTATTGCTTATGCATAAGAAGGTGGACTTGGCTAATAAGGAAGATGACTTGCTTGTGAATATGGATCTAAGTAAATGCTTGAAATACATGAATGAGGAACACTCCTTAGTAGGACTCATCACCATGGTGGTTGTAGTGCACACTAACCAAGGTACTAGCATTTTGCCTAGTACCAATTCTTCTCTTTTGCAGGATCATAGAAGATGGCTTTCCAATGAGGTTTCTCAAAGTTTACCTCACAAAGATGAAATGACAAGTATCATGGAATCCGACTCTATGGATTCCAACTTGAGAGAGACAAGAGAGTACCAATCCTATTGGTCCAAGATGATTCATGAGATGGGAATGACTTGGAATCCAAGGTTGGAACATGACCATGTCAAGGTGGCCTCTCCAACCCAAGGTATGTACCCATCCCCTTTGATTCCAAGTGACCCTTGGAGACATGATGACATTTATATGGTGGTAGGTAGACTTTTAAAATTGGATGCTTATATTCCCTATCATGAACATGTTAATGTCTCGCATCTTACATCTTTGTTTGATGCCAATGTGCTTAACTTGCATGGCACCCGAGTTTGGGATGCCAATTTTATATGTTGTTTGTTTAAGAGTCCAAGTGGTACAATTAGTACCAAGATCATGATACCAACTTTTTGTTACCTCCATATGGGTAGACAACTTGAAGTGTTAGGTTGGACTTTTGATAGCATGCTTGAGCTCTTGATTGAAGGGTACCCAACTTCTTGGGAGGACCACGTGTATTTGAATGAATGTGTTGTTAAAAGGTCCCTTGTTCCCTTTCCAAAGCATGCCTATTTTGGAAGTTGCCCTCTATTTGAGGAGTTGTGTGACAAGAAAGGGTTACACTGGTGTGTTGAACCGCAAGTTGATATCGTGTGTCCAAACATGTAATAATATGCTTAATAGGATTCTTGAACCTAATTGTAAGCTTGCATATGAGGGAACCATGATTGACGCTAGTGATGTTGTTACCTTTCTTTACTATATTTTTGTATATGATGATATTCATGTTTGTGGTGAGTATGCATCTTATGTGGGCATGAGTTTTGTGACAAGAGAAATTGATGTATACCAAACTCTATCCTTAGGTTTTCCCCATTGTTGTGCCTTGCATGTGGAAACGCCTTTGATGAGACTAGAGTACTAGATACCTTTCTCTACTACCTCTTTGCATTCGATGATATTCATGTTTGTGTTGAATTTGCGTATAAAAGGGGTAGGCATACCTTTGGTTTATTCCATTTTATGTGTGATCAAGTGGAGTGGGTCATATATTTTGTTGACCCCGGAAACCCTCCAAGGGTACATAAGTTCATAGTGGTACCTTTCATTGATGGGTGATATATTTGTATGGGTGTTCTTTGTACTAACCCATGTCCTAACTCTCATCCTATGAGGAAAGTGTGGTTGTTTGTTCTACCTATGTTCTTGCAAAGTTTGGATTCGAGGACGAATCCTTTTCAAGAAGGGGAGGATGATACGACCACGGTTGGCACAACCCCTACAAAGCTATTCATAAGGAACCAAGCCAAAGAACTCCAAGTCTTCTATATTCATGAAGAAAGAGGCTTTGGAGACCATTGAAGAATGTAGATCAAGGATCTACGACTTGTGGATGATCGCATGGATGAAGGGGATGAACAGAGCTTCTGCCTTGAGGTGCGACCAGGGGTGCATTGGGCACTTCCCCTGGTGCGTTTTGCACAAGGATTTCGCACATCATGTGCGTTGGGCACATGCCTTGTGCGTTTGGCATCAGCCTCCGCACATGGTCCATCATGGGCCGAGTTTAGGGTCTTCTTTGATCACTTTTGGATCTTTTATTGTACAAGGCAAACACTATAAATACATGCCTTAGTCATTTATATTTTTTAGATTTTGATGAATATTGAAGATTGCTCTTGAAGCTTGTAGTTGCTACATTAGCTTGTAGTTTTGGGTGGATTCCCAATTGGTTACTCTAGTTGTAGAAATCTGTTGGGTGGTTTTCTAATAGTCTATTAGGTGGATTCCTAATAGGTAATTGAGTGATTAGGGGTGGATTCCTTTGATTGCTTGTTAACTTCTTTGCTTAATTAATCATGTCATCCATTTGTGAATATATTTATGTGCCTCTTTGTTTGATTGAGGGATTATTGTTTGTTAAACAAGTTCAATAGGGAGGTGAAGGTATAAAGTCTTTTGTTGCCCATAAACTTGGTTAATTAGGTTTAATTCACATATCTTTTGCTTATTTAATTTTCGCATTTGGATTTCGATTAATCTCCCTGATCGAGATCTTATCAGTTATTGTCCTATAATCATTTATCGTTGAATTGTTGCTATGTATTTCATTATCAGGTCCATTTAATCCATGTACCCTTAAACCACACTTAGAAATTCAACTCTATGTTTTTAAGGGTAAACACCATTAAATATGTATAAATTGTTAATTTAGAATCTAGTAACTTAAAAGAATAAAAATCCTGAATTCATAAATTTTAAATTCAGGCTCCGATACTGAATTTTCAGCTCAGGTTTACACAAACTTTTGTAAATTAAACATTACTTTGGTTTAATTTATTTTTCACTGTCCTTGTAATCTTTTATAATATACTCTCCTCTATCCCAATTTATACGGCAACATCATAATTTAGGGAAAATACATGGTGGAAAATAAATTCTCGCTGAAATAGTGAAAAACTTTCTGATTTTTTCATATAAAAAAAAATCAGTTTTTCTTTTCCCACCAATTCAATCAAAATATTGTAGGAATAACCACTCAATATTTTTCATCAGTGGAAAAAAATATTTTTTTAGTAGTGAAAAGATAATTTCAAAAAATTCCTCGAAGTTTAATTTCGTAACACTCACCTCTCTTGTAATTTATGATATTACTCTTACTTTCTTAATTTGATTTCTTCATAACAATTATCTAATTATTTTGTATTGATGCAAAATAATTATAATTGACCAATTGTCCATTCTAAGATTACAATTTTTAATTAATTAATTCTATGAGAGAAAGTGAAATTTTATCAAGTGAGTGGTTTCTCATTAAATGGAAGCTATATACTTAGCGCATATATTCTTTTAATAATTAAAATGAATTGCAAACTAGCGTTAATTAAAAAGAAAAAAACTAGGTTCATACAAGTCTCTATTGAATATCCACTATAATTTAAGAACAGCCAAAACAAACCGAAAATCAAATTATAATGCCAACTATAATTTGAACTATATATTAGGGTGTGTTCGGTACGGTGGAAAACATGTTTTTTATTTTTTTTATGTTTGATTTGTCAAAAAAATTAGAAAATAAAAATGAATTCTCTAATTAGAATTAGAAAAAATAAATTTCACAAGTAATATTCCACATTAATTGGATCCTCACCCTCTAAAATAGGTCATTTTCACCCCTGTATCCCCCATCCCCCTACTCTCCATCGATAAATTTTTTATTTATATACCAAACATAAAAAATAAAAAATAAAAAAGAACCTAGAAAACATTTTCCATAGTCCTCATTGTTTTACTCTTCAGCAGAACTTGGGATCAATCCTTTTGGGGTTTCATGATGCCATTGTACGACGTCATAGTGCTTTTGGGGTTTTCATTGGTGAATAATAGCATATATCTTCTTCTTCTCTTTTTTTTTTTTAATGATTTTCTCACTTCAAAATTGACTCCAAATGCCCAAAAAAAAAAACTCTACCAGTTAATTTAACTTAGCGAATAATAAAAAAGACAATAAATATCTGTTTCAAACTTTGTTCTTTTTAGAATTTGTTATCTTCCTAAGCAAAATAACTTTTTGTTGTATTTCTAAAGGAATTTCCTAGAAAAACATATACTTAATTAATCAATTTAAAAAGCAATACACTAAAGAGGACAAATTTGTTAAATTATAATTATTTTACATTAATTACAAATACATTAAAATAATTACTGAAAACGTAATACCACAAACAACAAACATAAAGGAAGTGAGTGGTTTGTGGTCAGGACCTTCCTCGAACTCCGCGCATAGTGTGAGCTTTAATGCTTGCCTCTCTCTTTCTTGGCGGAATCCATTGATAATCATTTAAAGTTGGCATAAATTTTTACTTAGACATCTCAAGTAGGCTTTATTCGTTTTAAACACCTCAAATAGGACTTTACGGTGTTATTTTGACTTTTTTTAACAATCAGTTAAAATCACAAAGTATATGTAATACACTCGCAAATGACATGGAATAATAACTAATTAAAAGAGAATATGTGGCATTTGGGTGTAAAATAATAATTTGAAACTAAATTATAAGAAATAAAAAAGAATAAACTAATTTTCAACAAAAATAAATAAATAAACTTTCTTCCTCGCATCCCTTTTGAACCCCATTCTTCTTTCGGCCTTTTTTTTGGTTTTCAGTAGATTTTAAAAAAAAAATTATGTGAATTTTGTAGCTTAGAGAGTCGAGTGATATCAATAGTGTGCACCAGTTTTAGTTCGTTCTTTTTAATATCCGGGTTAATTTGTTCAGCACGAAACATCACTATACGCCTTGGCCTCACCGTGAGCAAAGATAATGAGAATCCACTTTGAATTATGCTAGTAATTGAAATCATTGGATATTATTTTCCGATAGTGATTTTTTGGTGAGATTTCGACGTACAACTGCGAACACTCTTGGATTCACATTAGGAGTTTCTCTTTTTCTTTCAATTTTTCATGTTTTATTATTCTTGTAAAGTTTTTCAAAATTAGTGTGATAGTTTTTACTTTTTTATTCTTCCAGTTTTATAAGGGTTTTCATCAAGATTTTTTGTGATGGAAGGTGGAGTAGGTGATAGGGAAGAAGAAGAAGAAGAAATAATAATAATAATAATAATAATAATAATAATAATAATAATAATAATAATAATAATAATAATAATAATAATAATAATAATAATTACTTCTCACGAGCTAAGAACAGGTGAACCACGCACAATGTGTCAAGTCAGCAAAAAGTATCAAAATGACATAAGAAAATATTATTTGAGATGTGTAAAATAAACAAAATATATTTAAGATGTCTTAGTGAAAGTTAGTGTCAACTTTAAGGAACTGTCCATAGGTTACGCCTTCTTTCTTTTACAAAAGAAATGAGTATTATAAAGCTAAATATAGAGGCAGGTCTCTGAAGTTATCCACATTAATTATTAGTATGACTGATCATACTTTTAATTATTTAGTTTCAAATATGTAAATTATACTTAAAAAAATGAATAATAATAATAATATTGTGTTTGATGGGAGAAAAGCATTTTTGAAGTGTGAGTTTCAGGTTGCAGTATGTATGAGGTAACACTTGTCCTATCTCCATTCCCATGCCATTCTCATTTCTCTCACATCTAATTCTGGTGAATTTCTGCACCATTTTTTGCTGTTGGGAATATGACTTTCCCCCCTTTCACTAAGTGGTCCATACACAACTGAATTTATTTTGCTTGCGTTTCATAATTTTTGGACAAACTTATTTTTGAAACAAGTTTTTCAGTACATAACTTTTCTATGGTTTTGTTTTCGTTTCAATTTGTTTATCTGATTTTGATTACTTGACACGAAATTTTAAAAAAAATGAATCTTGTGATCTTAAGATAAAGATATATAAAAATATATACTAAAACGTGCTTTTGTTTTATGGTCTTAAACATGTCATTGGAAAGTTAAAATTAAAGAGTTTTCAAAAAAGAAAAAAGACATTCTTTTTTAAGCGGATTAAAAAAAATAGAATAAACAAATTAAAACAGAGAGAATAATATTAATTTATCACTACTCTTATCTTAAAACAAGCAATTAGTAGTAAAAATAAGTGATAGTAGTATTATATAACCATTAACAGTTGTGAAGCCTTTAAAAACTTAGTTGTACTGACCGAGTGTTTGTATTTAATCATATTAATTTATTATGATTAAGTTATAAATTTTAATATAAAAGAATATGTTTTAGTTGATTGTGATTCAATGAAAAAGTATGTCAAAGATCATATGGTGTAACTTTCATAAATAATAGTTGAAGAGAATTTTTCATATACCTAAAAGATATATAAACAACCATCTATAGTAAATGAGGTTAATAGTGACATTATATTGGATATACGATAAATTATATGTTACAATAAGTTAAAATACATTAATGTACTCTCTCTGATTTTTACATGGTTAACTTTAAGTAAATCACGATTCAATATAAATATCAAACATCGAAACATATTTTGGAGACTCATTAGCTACTTCTTCAAGTTTGCAATTCACTATTAATGGAAAATCACGAATAATGCTAGTAGTTTTAGTTAATGATACCTTTTAGGGGTTGTCAATTCACTATTATGGATTGGATTCTACTAGTATGTGTTTACTTGTCCATATTTGATTTAACACATTTTTTAAAAAGTAACAAATAAAATAATAATTTTACTATATTACTCTTAATTATTATAAGTCATTTAAATATTGAAAGAATGAATAATACTTAACAATAATAATAGTAAAATAAATATATAATAATAAATTATTTCTTAATTTTTTCAAATTGAAAATATAAAAATGAAGATATATTTTTTAGTATAGTTGACGAAGAAATACTAATTAAGATTTTGGAGTTAATAATTAAGGGAAAAGTATATAAAATATCCCTAAAAGCAAACTAATTACACTAATCTACCCCCTCCCTTACTAATTACACCCAATACCCATCGTGTGAAATTTTTTATCCGATACCCCAAAGACTTTTTCATCATTTTGAAGTGAATTTAATGCTCCACCTTTTATCCTTTTGGCTCTTAATTTCTTTCCTTGATTTAATTAGTTTTTTCTTTTATTTTTTTGTCTCTTTTATGTTGTTGTTACACGTGTTGGGTGTTCTTTTCAATTTAATTGTCTTCTTCGTTGTTGTTCATTTCCTTCTTACTTATTTTATTCTTTTTTAATTTATTTGAAGAATAAAAATGAAATATTAGCTAAATAGCTTTAAATTAATAAGAATATTAAAATATTAAAATAATAAATAATTAAAAATATTAAAATTACTATCTTATTTATTAAAATTTAAATTAATAACAAATATATTTTTATAATTAAATAACTAGACTATAATAAAAAATAAATTAGAAAAATACTAAATTTCACTAGCTTATTTATTTTTTATTTTCTCTTGTTTGCTCCTTTTTTATTTTGTTTTGTTTTATCTTTTGTTTTATTAGATTATCTTTTCTCTTTCATCAATTTATTTTTAAAAATAAAATAAAATATAAAGACAAAGATAAAGATATTATCTAACTATTTTTTGACTAAAAAAATATAAAAAATTAATAAATAAATTATAAAACAATCCTCCATGATACTATGTCGGTATATAGATATGTTATGATGATTTTATAGAGGACTGAAGAGTGTCTCATTGAAGGATGACATCATGTCAAAATATAGATATAATGTGGTGGTATACTGAGGAGTGTCTCATCAAAGGACTGAAGCATTTCTCCATGATACCATGTTAGTATATAGATATATTGTGATGATATCATGGATGACTAAAGAATGTCTCATTGAAGGATGATACCATGTCAGTATATAGATATACTGAGGAGTATCTCATTGAAGGACTAAAGTAGTCCTCCATGATACCATCACAGTATATAAATATATTGTAAGGATATCATGAACGACTGAGGAGTGTCTCATTTGAAGGATGATACCATGCAATATATAGATATACTATGGTGGTATACTTTGGAGTGTCTCATTGAAGGACTAAAGCAATCCTCCATAACACTATGCCAGTATATAACAATAATTAATTAAGAATGACTGATGAGTGTCTCATTGAGCAACTGGAACATACCTCAATGATATCATGTTATATATAGATATGTTGTAATGGTATCGTGGAGGTCTAACTGAAGGACTGAAACAAATATCAATGATAATACGACAGTTTATAGATATGTTGTGATGGTATTATTGAGGCATGAAGCAAACCTCAATGACACCATCATAGTATATTAATATCCTCTGATGGTATCATGGTATATTGTAGAGTGTCTCATTGAAGAATTGAAACAGTCTTTCATGATACCATGTCAATATATAAAATATACCATGATGGTATCATGGAGGATTGATGAGTGACTTATTGAAGGATGATATCATGTTAGTATATAGATATATTGTGATGGTATCATAGAGGACTGATGAGTGTCTAATTAAAGAACTGAAACAGTCATCCACGATATCATGTCAGTATATAAATATATTGTGATGGTATCATGGAGGACTTCAAAGTATAAAGCACTGAAGCATATCTTAATGAAAAAAGAGCAGAAAAAAGTCAATGAAATTATATTATGGAGAGAAAAATTTAAAAAAATAATTAAATAAAATTAGATTAAAAAACATAAAAATTAAAAATAAAGAAGTCAAAATTGAGTATGAAAGTGGATCATGGTGAAAAAAATAAAGAATAATATGATTTGAGAAAAAAATGAATAAAAAAGAGGTGAAAAATAAAGAATAAAGAATATATGAGAGAGAAAAAAAGGAGAAAGAAAGAAGAAAAAAAAAAGGAGTAGATAAAATTAAAAAAATGAACAAAATAATTAATATTTTTCTCTTAATTATTCTTGTTTATTTCTTCAAAAAAAATAATTTAATCATATATGATACCGATAGGGTATCCATATACCGACAAGGTATCACAGAGGGGAGCATTTTCTACAAGATATCCATTTAGCTATAAATAATTTGCTCCTATGGGCACTATATACTTTTCCCAATAATTAATTATTGTTTCATGAAGTGGTCGAAGAAACATGATGTTAATTACATACACCCTGAACCCCTAATAGACAAACTTATCCACTCTGGTCATCTCTTTAATTTTACACACATATTCTAAAAAGAAGAAAAGACAGAAGAAAGGCATGCAAATAAAGTAGATGATTGGGAAAGGATCGATCGTACTGTCCGCGCCCCTTGTTGCTGTTGTAAAAATGAGGAAATATCAAACCCCGTCAGAATTTGCCGGGTTCAGCTACTATGTCCCTAGCTAATACAGTACTTGTCCCACCAAATACCCCCTACCCCCATTGTACCCCATATACCCCCACTACTCTTGTCTCCCTCCTATAAAACCCAATCCTTATTCTACGCAAAAGCCCTAACAACAAATTTGTTGTCCATTGAAACCCCTTTTTTGAAATTTTGTGAGAATTTATTAAAAAGAGCCCAAAGAAAATGCAGGTAGTGAAGGAGTCATCGTCGAGTATGAGGATGGTCGGAGAATCAAGAATGGAGTCGGTTTACGAGAGGGTTAGGTACTTGGTCTCTGGCAATGCGGTGGTAGTTTTCACTATGAGCGGCTGTTGCATGTGCCATGTCGTGAAGCAGCTCCTCTTCGGGCTCGGTGTGGGACCCACGATTGTCGAGCTCGACAGGGACGCTGCTGGGAGGGAAATACACGCCTTGCTGTTTCAACTAGCCGGGGACGGGCAGCAGCAGCAGCCGGTCCCAGCTGTTTTTGTGGGTGGGAAATTCTTGGGCGGAATTGAAACAGTTATGGCTTGTCATATAAATGGTACCCTTGTCCCTCTCCTCAAAGAAGCTGGAGCGCTCTGGCTCTGAACTTTAAATCTTGAATCCGCTTTCATCTCCAACAAATTCTCACTATAATGTTAGTATACTATTAGTAAAGGGAGACAAAAGAGTCAGACATTGTCTAGTATTTTCAGAGGCTCTTTTTGTTCTTTTTGTTTTTTCTTGGTTGGGGAGGGGGGAAAAAGTGATTAGGGTTTGTTGTATTTTATAATGACTTACTCTATAATATTATCTTGGATTTTCAATGAATTATTATGCATTTACCTGAATATGTTCTCTTAGTTTGTTTTTTATTATTGGTGCAATATTTGCAGTTATGAGGTTTAGTAGAGAGAAGAGAGATAAAAGGGTCTGTTTTAATTCCCTTTTTTACTCCCCTTGCTGTCGGAAAGAAAGGAAACATAAGCTTTATATAAAACCAACTATGCATATTTTCTTGGAATTTTCTCTTCCTATAGCTAAAGCAGTAGCTTCTTCGGTTTGTTTGTCAATATTTAATTTCTGAAATTGCAAGGGTTTCTCTATCAAGTTTTTACCTTTTTGTTTGGGATGTTTGGGGTTGGGGGTTGAATGAGGAGGAGAAAGTGACAGAATTAGAATTTTCATAGAGGGGATTAAAATTACTTTTTCCGTTTTAATTTGTTTGACATACTTTTCTTTTTAGTACATTTCAAAAAGAATATCTCTTTCCCTTTTTTGAGCAACTCTTCAATTTCAACTTTCCACATTGAATGTTTAAGACCACAAGATTAAATGACATTTTGGTACATTTGATAAACTTCGTGTTAAGTTAAAATAGGCCAAATAAATTGAAACGGAGAAAATATAAAAAAGTAAACATATCAACAAAATTTAAATGAAGCTCTTCAACCCTATCTGGCTCCTCCCCGGTAATTAAGGAGGTGGTTAATATGAGCATGCAGGAGCAGGAATTAATTAGTTTTAGATTTATTCTCTTATTTAAAGAGAGAAAAAGAAAATATTAATGGCATTATTGGTACTTAACGTTTTACGTGATATCATGAAGGAAAGTAAGGGGCGTACGTCAATTGAAAAAGGGAAGAATGATGATATATTTCGTATTAATGATGATCATATGATATGAATGTTGGATGAAAGTAGTTGAATTCATTGGACCCAGCTTGTTTGGACTTTGATAATGAAAAAAAAGAAAGTGAAATGGCTAAAAACAGAATATATTACTCAAATCTTTGTCAAATGAATTTAAATTAGGGGCGTCAATATTAGCAATGAAAACATGCTCGTCTCAATTCGCTTTAGTATTCATTTATAGTTCATTTTTATTCACTCGATTTAGTCTGGCTAAAAATTGACTCATGAAAAATCTTGTCAAAATAATTTTAAAAAGATATTTTTTCAAAATAAAATTTTATTAGGTAATTAAATAAATAATAAAAGTAAGAAAAAAATTAAAACTTAGAACCCGTTTGGTCATGAGAATTAATTTCTTTTTTTTTTGAATTTGTTTTCCACTTTATCTGAAAATTGGAGTTTGACATGAAAATTTCGCATAACGTAAAGTTATATTTGGAATTTAAAAAACACTCAAAAATCTTGTTTTTACCTTTTTCACTATTGTAGTTTTCTTTTTCAAATTTTACCATATATTTTTAATTTTTATTAAAATGAATTCATGTTGATCAAATCATATCTCATGTTTTTTTGGTATGCCGTAGCTCGTATATGGAATTTAATTTATGACATTATGTGATTATCTATTTTGAGATATTATTTTTTAGAGAAGATTTGATTGTATGTTTCAGGCAAATTAGTCAAGTTAAGTGATTTTGCTAGTTTTTAGAAATTTAGGAGTATAAACTGTATTTAGAAAAGGTATATTCAAATTCTAAATATTCGTTGCAAAAAATATGGTCAAACATAACTTCACTCCAACTTTAAAAATTTCAAATAAAGTAAATAATATTTGATTTTCATTATCAAACACTCAATAACGAGTTGAATTATAGCCCATTTGTTAGTCCATCCAAATAACTTTTGATTTGGGTCAATAATCAATCATTTTTATGCAAAATGGCCACTGGAACAACTTATTTACAACAACAAAAAATAGTCAAGCTTTAGTTTACACCATATATGACAATTCGCCCTCATCATCTGCTTCTTCTTCTTCTTCTTCTTCATCATCATCATCATCTTCTTCTTCTTCTTCTTCTCCTTCTCCTCCTCCTCCTCCTCCTTCTCCTTCTCCTTCTCCTTCTCCTCCTCCTCCTCCTTCTCCTCCTCCTCCTTCTTCTTCTTCTTTCCCTTTTTAAAAAAATTCAACATACCATAAATGTGAATCGTTTCGAGTGAATTAAACTGATATTTACTCAAAATATGTTATTAATTTTCTGTAGAAGTGTAAAGCAAAGAAGCACCTAGGTGGAAGGTGCTTCATCTGATGAATGTCAATTTGGAATATCACTCATAGTTGTGGATATTCTTTTGTTACATTATTTTTAATTTGGAATTTACTTTGTTGGAGTGAACTATAGAAAATATTATTCTCCATGTTGGAGTGAACTATATAGAAAAATATTACTTTTCTTGTGTTTTATATGAGATATTGCTCATAGGAATTTATTTAATGATAAAAATTATTTGAATTTGATCACAACAACTAAAAAATCTGTTGCTTCAGCTGAGTAAGTAGTTAAGGTATCTAAAATTATAATCTTTATGAAATTTGATATATTCCTTTTTGTGAATGATATAAGATTTCGTCTTACCTCAAAAGAAAGTGCACCTTCAGCAAAATGCGAAATAACTGGTTAACATAACGTCTAATGTAGCACTCTGCTTCTTCTGCGTTCTTGCTTTCCCTTTTTCTAAAAAGATTGACGTACCGCAAATTTGAATCGTTTTGAGCAAATTATATACCATAAGACTCGAAACATCGAGGGGAGCTCATATCTAAAATTTGGGACTGTTTAGAGGAGATTTTGAGTTGGTCGGGATTGAAAGAACTTTTTTGGAGAGGTTGTATTGATGATTGAAAGCTATGTTGTTTATTATGCTTCCATTTAGAGACTTAATGACTGGGAAAAAAAGATTGATACACGTGTATACACTATTTATACAATATCGATATACGTTTATACACCATTTATATAATATTGATACACGTTTGTACACTATATATACAATATAGATACACGTTTATACATTATTTATATAATTTTGATACATTATATAACTTATACAATATTGATACTTATACACTATTTACACAATTTTGATACATTACATAACTTTTATACACTATCGATACATTACATATACATGCGGCTATTTTTTTTTTGTGGCTAGTTCATTTTAGCTATTTTTTTTTGTAAAAAAAACTTGACTATATTTATTATAAACTAATTACTTTATTGTACATATTTAAAATTATCGGGACAACTACACAAATGCCCTTTAAAGGGAGTGGCTTTGCATTTTTGCCCCCCATAAAAATGGTCTTACAAAAATAGTCTTCCTTATTTTTTATGTATAGAGCAACTACCTTTTTGCCCCTCTACACCTCAAATATTTTTAAATAACTCTCAATGCTCATTTGTCTCTCAACTTTTATATATATTTCTTTTTCTCTTTTTTCTTTTCTTTTTTTTATTTCTATTTTTTCTTTTTTCTTTTTTCTTTTTTTTATTTCTATTTTTTCTTTTTTCTTTTTTTTCTCAACCTTTATTTTTCTTTTATTTTTTGTTTTATTCTTTCTTCTACGTTTTTTTCTTTTTTCTCAATCTTTATTTTTTTTCTTTTCTCCTCTCAATTCTATTTTTTTCTCCTTTTATTTTTTATTTTTTTATTTTTTTTATTTTTCTCAACCTTTATTTTTTGTTGTCTTTTTTTCTTCATTTTTTTCTTTTTTTCTCAATATTTATTTTTTTCTCTCAACTTCTATTTTTTTATTTTTTCTTTGGTTTTTAATTTTTCTTTTCTCTTTTTTTTAATCAATTTTTTCGACCTTTATTTTTTTTATGAGATGTTCTATAATTCTTGCTTTAGAGGCAAGACTTAGCCCAAAGACTTCCAAACAACAAATTACGCCCATGAGCAAGACTTGACACTAGTATATTGTGTCTTGATTTATGAGATGTTTTATAACACTTGCCTCAGAGGCAAGACTTAGCCCAAGGACCTCTCAAAAAATACAAGTTATGCTCCATGGGCAAGAGTTCACACTAATTCATTATGTCTAAATTTATGAGATACTCTATAACTCTTGTCTTAGAGGCAAGACTTAGCTCAAGGATTTTCAAACAACAAGTTATGCCCCACGAGCAAGACTTGACACTACCTCATTGTGTCTTGATTTATGAGACATTCTATAACCTTGCCTTAGAGACAAGACTTAGCCCAAGGACTTTCAAACAACAAGTTACGCCCCATGGGCAAGAGTTGACACTACCATAGTGTGCTTGATTTATGAGATACTCTATAACACTTGCCTAAGAGGCAAGACTTAGCCCAAGGACTTTCAAATAACAAATTACGCCCCATGGGCAAGAGTTGACACTACCACATTGTGTCTTGATTTATGCGATGCTCTATAACTCTTGCCTTAGAGGCAAAACTTAGCTCAAAGATTTTCAAACAACAAGTTACGCCTCATTGGCAAGAGTTGACACTAGCACATTATGTCTTGATCATGAGATGCTCTATAACGTTAGCCTTAGAGGCAAGACTTAGTCCAAGGGCCTCCCAAACAATAAGTTATGCCCCATGGGCAAGAGTTAACACTACTTCATTGTGTCTTAATTTATGAGATGCTCTATAACTCTTGCCTTAGAGGTAAGACTTAGCTCAAGAATTTTTCAAACAACAAGTTATGCCCCACGAGCAAGGCTTGACACTACCTCATTGTGTCTTGATTTATGAGATGTTCTATAACATTTGTCTTAGAGGCAAGACTTGTTCCAAAGGACTTCCAAACAACAAAGCACGCTCTTAAGTTTACTTCGATTTCAAAGAAAGAAGATCTTCTTTGCGGATTATCCAACTTTTTTTGTTCATTAGAAAAAAATAATAGAGGTTAAGAAAAAAAGAGAAGAATAAAAGAGAAAAGAAAAAAATAAAGATTAAAAAAAAAAGCGAAAAAAATAAAAGTTGAGAAAAAAAAGAAAAAAGAGAAAAAAAATAAAGG
Source organism: Jaltomata sinuosa (assembly GCA_003996215.1). Lineage (NCBI taxonomy): Eukaryota > Viridiplantae > Streptophyta > Magnoliopsida > Solanales > Solanaceae > Jaltomata > Jaltomata sinuosa. The sequence goes on from QJPP01000379.1 coordinate 864,173, forward strand.
TTGAGAAAAAAATGAACAAAAAAAAGTTAAGAGAAAAAAAGAAAATAAAGGTTGAGAAAAAAGAAAACGAGAATTAAAAAAAATTGAGAAAAAAGAAAAAAAAGAAAAAAGATAAAAATTAAAAAGATAAAAGAAAAATGAAAACTAAGAGTTGAGAGACAAATGAACATGGAGAGTCATGGTGTAGAGGGGCAAAAATGTATATGTTCTATACATAAAAAGGAAGCAAGAGTATTTTTTAAAGACTTTTCTTATGAGGGGAATAAATTGAAGACCACTCACTTTTGAGGACACTCCATGTAATTTCCTGAAAATTATCCCATTATTTACTCAATACTTTGACCCGCCCAAAATATCAGTCCAACTCGTCTTATTAAAATGATCTATAATAATATACAACTTTTTATAACATGTCTATCTTGATAACCTACAAAAATAAAATACATAAATGATAGTTTAAAATTTCTTTCTATTACAAGTTTGTATAAATTTAATTCTATTTGCATTATGCACTAAAACATAGTAATTATAATCACGTCCCAATCTACTTACTTATATTTGGTCGGATCAACATTATTTTTTTTTTAAAAAAAATTGTCATTGGAGGAGTCCTTTAACCCAAATAGTTATTTAAGAGCGATAAAATTAACCCATAAAAGCATAACTTGTTCATCCCACTCAAGTGTGAGGTGGTTATTATTAAGTCAGTCATTTTGATTTGTCCAATTCACTTTATCTAAAAGTCGAGTCAATGTGCATATATTTCAAATTGACTCATAAAAAATGTTATCAAATATTTATTGTGTACTGTCATGTGTTATATATAATTATAATAAAGAACAAAAATCTTAGGCACTTAAATTTAACAAACAAACAAAAAAATTGTAAGAATTGGTGGATTAAGTTATGACCCGTTTATTAGCTCAACGCATTTCAACCCAAGTAACTTCTATCCGTGTTAGTGACCTGCTCATTTTGACCAGCCCAAATTCAGCTAAACTCGTTCATTAGACACCCTATATATGCATTTGGTTCTTAAAAAAATATATCAAGATTATAATGTGATGAATAATATTAGGATTAATAATAATTAAATTATTTAGTGAATAATTTTTTTTGGTAATGTTTAGTCCGTTGGATTAAACTAAGATATACTAATAATTCAAAAAAATAATTGATATTGAGATTATTTTTTGTTTATAGAAGGGGATAGTTGTAGTTATAGTGTAAGGATGGTCAAGGGAGTGACGCATAAAGTGAAGGACAAAAAAGAAAGAGTTTCTGATATGGCATTGATATTGTATGAGCAGAAACATGATGTGTTTATTGCTTTCAGTTATTTGGACTTGCAGTCTTTGACTCGCTTCACTATAATATAATTTGCAAAAATGACCAAACAATACTTCTTGTTCTAACAACACTTGATTCTTTTTTCCCCAAATAAAACCCTTTTCTTTTTTGCTTGTGTGTATTATAAAAGAGAGAAGAAAAAGCAAGATAATAAAAGGAAGATAATTATCACTTACCATTATGTATCTGTGTATGATTAGTTCTTACAAAGTTTATAAAGTAGGAGAGAAGAAAAAGCAAGATAATAAAAGGAAGATAATTATCACTTACCATTATGTATCTGTGTATGATTAGTTCTTACAAAGTTTATAAAGTAGGAGTATTCACGGTTTGGTTAAAAATCGACTCAAACTAAAAATTGAGCTAAATCAATTTTTATTTGGTTTAGATTTAAGATTTTAAAATCAATAATTTACCATTTATATCTATTTTATCTTTATTATTAACTATACTCATTTTTCAAAACATTGAATTCGTTACTTTCAAATGATGATATAGTAAATTAAAATTGTCATTCTATTTATTGTTTTTAAGAAATGTGCTAAGTTAATACTGAACAAGTAAAACTAATCGAAAAGAGTAATATATAGTTATTAAAAGAAAATACGCGAGTAATGTGTACATTGAATGCAAGTTTAGAAGATTTTTTAGAATCAAGTCATCATCAACAAGTTAACTTATGACATAAGAGGCAGGACAGCATGATATATTATTTCAGTCATTTAATAAACAAAATCGAACTTTGCAGGTGGGAATATTTTCTGTGTCCTTATGATTAGTTACAAAAATGCGAATCATACATGAAGCAGAATGTTCATTTTAATTTGCATGTATTGACAGGCAGAAAAGTGTATAATGTAGAATTTTTTGGTATTGAGAATATTTTTCATTCACCTCTTTTATTCATCTCACAACGGAGGTATATATAGATACAAATAGTTTTTTGTCAACAAGTAAAATTAGAGCTAAATTAGGACAAATACTTGACCTCTACTCCAAGAAATAAATATTTACATAATAGTCCTATTGTCAACAATCTCCCTCAAGGCGGTGCATAGATGTCAATCATGCCCAACTTGCCAACCATCGCGTGGAAGACCTTCCCTGATACAACCTTGGTGAGTATATCTGTAGCTGACTATCAGACTTGACAAATGGAAAATGTATAATCTTTTGATCTAACTTCTCCTTGATGAAGTGTCGATCAATTTCAACATGCTTAGTGCGATCATGTTGGACAGGGTTCTGTGCTATTTGGATTGCAGCTTTGTTATCGCAGAACAAGTTCATAGGCCCTGTATATTCAATTCCAAGATCCTTCAGAACATATTTAATCCATAATAGCTCACACAGGCCATTGGCCATCCCTCGAAATTCTGCTTCTGCACTAGACCTCGCGCCAACCTTTTGCTTCTTACTTCTCCACGTAACAAGATTGCCTTCGACCAAAGTGAGATAGCCTGAGGTTGATTTCCTGGTCAATTGATCTGCTGCCCAATCTACGTTTGTATAGCCTTTGATGATAGTTTTCTCATTCTTTGAGAACAGTAGCCCTTTTCCAGGAGCTCTCTTCAAGTATTGCAAAATTCTATAGACAACTTCCATATGATCTTCTGTTGGGTTCTACATGAACTGACTCACTACACTTACAGCATATGCAATGTCTGCCCTTGTATGAGTCAGATAGATTAACTTCCCTACTAGACGTTGATATCTGCCTACATCTTTTATTTTTCTCTCCCAAAGAGTTCCCCAGTCTGTGGTTTGTTTCCATAGGTGTTTCAATTGGCTTGCATGCTAGCATCCCTGTCTCCATCAACAAGTCTAGTACATATTTTCTCTGAGAAAGAGAAATTCCCTATCTTGACCTTGATACTTCAATACCTAGGAAATATCGCAATTGCCCTAGGTCTTTCATCTCAAATTTTGATGCCAAAAACTTCTGAAGTTGATCAATTTCATCAGAATCATTTCCTGTCAGGACCATATCATCAACATATACAATCAACGTTGTTACCTTCCCTTTGTTGTGTTTGATAAACAGAGTGTGATCAGAGTTACTCTGTTTATAATCCACAAATGTCATTGCAGACGTGAGACGTCCAAACCATGCCCGTGGTGACTATTTTAACCCGTATAATGCCTTCCTTAATCTGCATACCTTGTTTATATAAGTGTGCTCCTGCATAATTCCTGGTGGGTGCTCCATATAAACTTCTTCCTCCAAGTCACCATTTAAGAATGCATTTTTTACGTCAAATTATCGCAATGGCCAATCTCTTTTTGCTGCAACTGATATGAGGATACGAATAGTATTGAGTTTAGCCACTAGTGCAAACGTTTCCTGATAGTCCACTCCGTACTTCTGCGTATATCCTTTTGCTACCAACCTCGCCTTATACCTGTCAATACTTCCATCTGCTTTAAGCTTTACGGTATACACCCATTTACACTCAACAGTCCTCTTTCCTTTGGGTAGCAGAACCAATTCCCAAGTTTGATTTCTCTGCAAGGCCTCCATTTCTTCGTTCATCGCCTTCCTCTATTATGATTCTGCTAATGCTTCATGCACACCACTAGGAATAGACACTTTGGACAATTGATTAACAGTTAGAGCATATGAGGTTGATAATATGTTGGTGGAGGTATACTTGCTAATGGGATATTTTGAATTGGCATTAAAATCAGGTTCATATTGTATTATTGGTACACCTTTAGTTTTTCTGATTGGATAATGGGAAGGAGGAGGATAAGGTTCATTAGACAAAGTTTCAAGTTCATTTGAAGAGTAGTTAAGAGGTACCTGGGGTATATGATCATGTAGAAAATTTTGAGAGGACTCGTTGGTTAATGGAGTGGTTATTGTACTTTCTGGAATAATTCCTTCATTATCTTCATTTGTGATTTCGGGACTTTTGTTTCCTTCTTCCATGATTCCTTCATTGTCTTCATGTGCGATTACATCTACATCTTGTTTCGAGATATCAGTACATGCATTTAATCTTTCCTCATGAGCTTCTAATTCCAAGAACTCCGTTTCTCCCCCTAAAGCTCCATTCATTCTAGTCTTTTCTCTGTCATTCTCCCCCTGAAGAGATGAGGGTGTTACAGCGCCTTCATAATATGGTTCTGACTCACGGAAAGATGCATCGAGAGTAACATATAATTTCTTATTTTGTGGGTCATAACACCGGTATCCTTTCTGAAATTCTTAATAGCCAACAAACACACACGTCTTGCACACGGATCTAATTTTCCTCGCAGAGCTTTGGGAATGTGAGTGTAAACTGTGCAACCAAACACACTTGGCTCTAAGTTATGTAGATGCGAAAGAGAACAAAGAGAATGGAGCTTTTGCTGCGGAGTCTCAAAATTAATGACTCGAGACGGAACCCGAATAATAAGATAAGTCGCAGACTTAACCGCTTTCCCCCAATAAATAGTTGGCATATTCATGCCAAAGAGAGATGCACGGACAATCTCCATAATCTGTCTATTCTTTCTTTCTGCTAGGTCGTTCTGTTGTGGTGTATATGTGCAAGATGTTTGATGACGTACACCTCGTTATCGAAGGTATTCATCAAGGGTAGATTGCATAAATTCTATGGCATTATCAGATTGCCAAACACAGATTTGTCATTGATATTGAGTGTGTATCATATTATAAAAATCTTTGAATGCGATATACGCATCACTCTTCTTTCGAAGTAAAGATATCCATGTCATCCTAGTACATTCATCTATGAAAGTAATAAAATAACGAGCTTGAGACAGAGATTCAACTTTCGCAGGGCCCCAAATATCATAATGTATAACAGCAAAAGGTTCAGAACATTTATTCAAACTTGATAAATATGGAACACGGTGATTTTTTGCTAATTGACAAATGTCACAATGAAAAACTAAGCTATCTAAACCTAAAAAAAAATATGGTTTGAGTTTCTGAAGATAACCAAACGAGATATGTCCGAGCCTCCTATGCCATAACCATATATGGTCCCGTGCTTTCTTAACCCCATATGTGCGGAATGCATGAATGAATTTCTTCTCTCTACCTTTAGTCAATTCTAGAAAGTAGAGATTGCATCGCTTAACACCATAACCAAGAGTCCCCCGAGTCAGAATGTCCTGAAAGATACAAAAAAGAGGCCAAAAGGTTACCGTACAATTGAGAGAGGAGGTAACTTGGCTAACAGATAGAAGATTATGATCAAGAGTAGGTACAACTAAAATGGTGTCAAGTTTTAAATTATCTGTTAAGACAACTGGTTCTTCTCCAGTAACCGGATAAGTACCTCCATTAGCGGTAGAAATAAAGGGTTGAGAAGATGGTTTTAATAGTTGTAATTCGTCTGAGTCTTTGGTCATGTGATCAGATGCTCCACTATCAATAATCCAAGTACTATTCATAGAAGGTGCAGTAATATTGATATTGCTATTACCGGTAATACCTGACTGTGTCATATTGACACGAGGTTCTATTTTACCATCACTGTTTGGCTGATTGATTCCTGATGTAGTCGCGGCTACAACTTTGTTTGGAATGACTTTGCATGGTTTCTTCGAGAAATCCCACCAATCCGGATAGCCAATGATCTCGTAGCATCGTTGTTTAAAGTGTCCTGATTCACCACAATGGCTACAAATAAGATTATTAGACTTACCGGATGGCTGATTAGTTCGACCTTTAACAGGACTGTTATGATGGACAGCCATGGCAGAACTCTCATGAATCAGCCGAGCACTACCCATAGTCTGCCTCTATTGAGCTTCTCTTCGGACATATGCATATGTGCTTTTAATATCAAGCTTTGGATCCTTTCTTAAAATCTCACCACGAACTTGATCAAATTCTGCATCAAGTCCATTGAGAAATATGTGGACTCGCAACCTTTCCATCATAGAATACATCTGAAGAATACCCTCAGCCGATCCATCCTGCGTATTTGTTCGGTGATCAATTTCCTGAAAAATTTCAACCAATTCATTATAGTATGTGTACAGAGGCCTTCCATTCTACATAGTGGTGAAGGATTTCTGGTTTAGTTCAAACATTCGGGTCTTATCTGAACCATCATAGAATGTTTTGGCAATAGCTTCCCAAATTTCCTTCGCAGTCGAAAGCCTGATAAACCATTGCATCAGGGTGGGAATCATCGAGTCAATCAACCAGCTCTTCACCTTATGATTCTCTGTAATCCATATTGCATAACCCGAGTTAGTTTGTTCGGGATTCTTTGCTTCGCCAGTAAGGTAGCCAATCTTGTTTTGAGCTCCGCTACGCATCTCCATCAATTGAGACCATAATGAGAAATTCGTTTCATCAAGGATAACTCTCATTGGAAAGGGCGAGTTGTCTTGTTGAACTATAATTGAGGTAGGGTTTGTTATGGTTGAGTTCATAGGGTTTGTGGTTGAGCCAGAGGAAGGCATAGTATCACCCATCTTGGGGAAAAAATGGCGAGGTTGGGGCTTTGAGTTTTATGGATCAGATTGCTCCTATACCATGTAAAAAAATTTGGTATCGAGAATATTTTTCATTCACCTCTTTTATTCATCTCACAACGGAGGTATATATAGATACAAATAGTACTTTGTCAACAAGTAAAATTAGAGCTAAATTAGGACAAATACTTGACCCCTACTCCAAGAAATAAATATTTACATAATAGTCGTATTGTATAAACATCCCTCCCCCCAGACCATCCCACACCAACCTCGATAATTGTCTAAATGTATGTATATCTTTTTCCGAGGCTGGTACTGGATTCACAATATATAAGCTTACACAACAACTTCAAGCTAATATATAATAATTGGATTTACTAGCAAATATTAATAAATTTCTTGATACATACATAAGGTCTGAACTAAAATAACTAGGTTCCCATGAATTCGTAAGTTACACTATAGATTTGCCTCAAATCTTTTTGACATTTAATTATCGGGAAAGTACTAGTTTTTATTTGTGATAAATGTTTAAATTCTTGTGCTAAGCCTAGAGAAACAACTAATTACTCCTAGTTTTTATAATATAGGAATGAACAGAATTAAGTGTAGCGAAATGGAAGTGAGGACACATATATGACCGCAATTTGTACTTGGAGTTGACGGCGATAATTTTTTCTTTGAAGATTTGGAGGCACTATTTTAAAAATGTGCATTGTGAGGTTTTCATAGATCATTGCAATTTTTAGTACATATTCCAGCAAAGCGACCTCCTTTTGAAAGGAGGTGGTTGAAGTTGCTGAAAGACTATGACATTATTGTCACACTCTATTTCGAGCCTAGTCAAAAGAGTTGTGTGAAAGACTATGACATTATTGTCACACTCTATTTCGAGCCTAGTCAAAAGAGTTCACAACTTATGGCGGTATTTACTCTGGTTTTGAAAATGTTCAGAGTCGCCACTTAATTTAAGGATATATTAAAAAAAATTATTTTATAAAATATAAACTTTGTTTTAGTTTACGAAATCTATAAAATTCTAGGTAAAGATTTTATGGGGAAGGTGTTAAGCATCCCTAAGAACCTATCCTAATTAAGATATTCCTTAAATTTAATATAAAATACACTATATGAAGATTTCTATTTCATTTTAACCTATTTTAAAGAGAAAGTGAGGAAAAAGAGCAATTTAATAAAGTAAGATAAAAAGGGTGGCAAAGTTATTTATTAAAATGAAAAAGGGCCTAAATTACCCTTAAATGATATAAAAATATCCTCCATTCACCTATTGGCTCAATTATACCCTTGACATCTACTTTTGGGCTCTAAAATACCCTTGAAGTTAACAGACCACATATTAAAAATAGAAAAGACCAAAAATACCCCTGAACTACAGGAAAAAGTCTAAAAATACCCCTAATTCACCTTTTTGGCTCACTTATACCCTTGAAACTAACAAACTCCTCTATATTTTATTTTTTTAAGAAATTACTTATTACGTGTTATTTTTTTATTGGTAAAATAAAAACCTACCCCACCAAGCTGATGACATAGTAAATACGATTAACTAAGAATTACATTTCAACAAATAAAAATAAATAGTAGTTAAGAACTAGAAAAAGAGAAGAGATAAAGTGAAGTGAAGATCTAACAAAGTACCAACTCTTTCGACAATTAAATTTTATCAAAAAATTTAAACATACTTGTGTCACCTTTATACTTACTAATGTTATGCAAATTAAAAAAAATTGATTGATTGTCAAAAATATATTTCTGAAATAAATGAAGATAACTAGAGATAGACTCATCAACCTTCTTTCCTATGTCAAATCTTAATTATCCCAAATTCTTCATTCTCTTCTCTCGAACTAATTGAACTTTTATACGACTTAAAACACTTCTTATTTTTGGTTATTTTATTATTCATTATGCTCTTACCAATACTGGTGTGGCTACAACTGAATTGGTCTATAATAATCGGATTCATCGTTATTTTAGAAATCACGATGTCATAAAATTTGGGAATGATTAGAATACATTTTAATTTAAAATAGAGTGACATGGTGGAAAATTTTGAATTTTTTAAAATTGATTTGAGCTAACATCACCCGCTATAGCGGACATTTCTCTGTTATAGCGCTGCCACTGTAGCGGGCAGCCATCCGCTATAGCGGAATGGCAGAAACAATAGCTCAGTAACGTGAGTTAATAAAAGAACTTTTCCTTCTCAGTTGAAAAAGATATGAGGGTTACTCCAAAAACCCTCCTAGGATGCTCCAAGGCTTGGGAGCCATGGGAAGCAGGAATTCCGGCTAAAAGGACGTGAAACCACGAATTTGGGTTTGTCAATCATCAGGGAACGCCTTCACGAAGCCAGAAAATGCATCGTGCAGCTATTTGACGTCCAAGTAGGCTAGGTTCTTTCCACTGAGTAGATTTGACCTTTTTTTATTTCATTTGTGTTGTATAGATGGAAAGGAGAATTCATGCTTAGGCCTTCGGGCATGGACTCTGAAGGATTGTTGTGTTTTGATTAGTTTGAACTAGAAAATGGCTGAGTGGGGATAATGTGTTGTCATATTCTGGATTGTTTATGATTATTATGTGTTGTATGATGATAAAATTCAGAGAATAGAGTGCCGAGAAGGTTCGGGGAACCGAAAATGCTTCGGGTAATTAAATTACTAGTAAAAGGGGAGTCTTCAAAAATAATTGGTATAAAAGAATAGAATAATAAGAAGGTTTGAATTACCAAGGTTAGGGGAGGTCCTCCCCATGTTGTATCTGCCTTAGTAGAAGTATGGAATTGATATAGCTACTTGTTATGCGTCCGAAGAGGTGAACGGGGATTTAGTCTTCGGACGTGATTCAAGATTGAGTTATGTACCTGGGGTTGCGATAGGTGATGGTCATTGTTTTCCCCAATATACAATGTGTGTTCATGTGCTATCGCTTAGTATTGTGTAAGTTTACATGCTTAGGCAATGGGATTATGCATGTCTAATTATCCGGTTATCAGTCTTATGAAATGAACTTAGTTTTATTGCTTGTTGATTTTACAAGTGTGTTTTGTTTATTGTTTGTTGACTGTTGGATTTGTGTGATATTCGGTTGGCTCGGGTATCACGCCTGGTACAGGTTACATATTGATTGGTGTTGCGTCCTAATGCACATGCAAGTGTACATGGTCATACAAGTAATATAAGATTGGGAGTCAAGATATCGTACCCACAGGGACTTGTTGATTAACTATTTTAGTGAATTAAACTTGTTCTAATTATTTATTCAAGCGTAAAATTCCAAAGGTGAATTTATGATTAACTAATCTAGAAATAAAAAGAAGAAGTTAACTAATGAATAATTAACTAAACAGAGAGCAGGTTTTTACATAATCAATGTGATGAAATCGATCTAGGGTTATGGATTCGTTAACAATCATGTTGAGTAAGTAATTTTATTAACTTGTTTATTTATCTAATTATTGATTTACGGAGTTGATGACATGATTATGGTCTTTCGAGCCTCTAATCATCTATCTAGAATAGTCTCAAAACTACATCAGTGAGCAGGGATGTGATATTCTATTTCGAACGCATTTATATGTCTTCCCATTTCATAACCAAGTAAGGCTTTCTAGGTATATTCCTATCATAGCCGCAAATCTACTCTTTACGTAATAAAAGAGATATATTACTCCCTATATTCTTTGTTCTATCCAAATGATTCTATATTGATTATTCTGGTCATTTTTGTGTTTACGCTTTCTTTATACTATTAGAGCTTTCCTGTAGCGGCCTCAAGTCATTTATGTCTTACTGGGACTGGTGGTTTGGTGCCCTGGCCATTCATGTGGTCTTTATGGTCATTTTCCTATTTTAGAGCTAAGTCTTAAGGGTTGAGTTATCGAAATCGTGCGATAGTGATTGTAATGACCCTTCCAGTCATTTATGCGTTTTTGCTTTTCTTGTACTGTTAAAGCTTGCCTGTAGCGGCCCCAAGTTATTTATGGCTTGCTGGGACCGGTAGTTCGGTGCCCGGATCATTTGTTTGTTCTTTTTGGGCATTCCTTATTTTAGAACTTTAGACTTTTAACGTTGACTTCAGTCAATATTCTTGGTGAATGTGCTCGGAATTGAATTCTGACAGTTCCATTAGCTCCGGAGGGTGGACTTTGGTCTAGAGGGACCTTTGGTTGGGATCCGAGAGCTTTTTCAGCTTGGAATTCTCTCTCATTCTATGTTTTCAAGCCAATTGGGCTTGTTTGGTTGACTTTGGTCAACTTTCGGAGAAGACAGCCTCGGATGGAAATTCCATCAGTGCTGTTAGCTCTGGAATGCCGAGTTTGTGTCAGGTAGTTGGTTGGTTTGGGTCCCGGGTGAGCCCGACTCTTTTTGGATGTTTGGTTGGTGTTAGTTAGTGTTGAATTGGGTCAACATTCCTCCGAGATAATCTCGTATCGAAGTTTCATCGATTCTGTTAAGTCTGGAGTGTCGTTTCCACTCTGATAGCATTATTGGTTTGTGAATGTCGAGTTCCAATTATGCCCGGAATGCCCTGATGAGTTTTCCAAAAGTTGCAGGTTTTTGGTTGTTGCATGTGAAAGCTTCAGGCCTTAATCGCGATCGCGAGCCTCGTTCCTCGCAACCGCGATGAAGCACCTGGTGCCCTGCTCTTCACGATCGTGTGATTTCCTATCATGATCGCGATGAAGCCTGTCCTCCCTTGTTCTTCGCGACAGCATGGCTAGCCATCGCGATCGCGATGGTCTAGCCAGTGTGGTCCTTGCGACCATGAGGGGTCCCTTCGGGATCGTGATGAAGGACCCCCTAGGCAGTATATAAGTCCCCAACTTTGTCTTCTTCACTCTAAAACCAATTTCTCCATTGATAATGGCTCCAAGCTCGTCTAAGCACTGTTTTGGCTCAATTATTGGTGTTGGGGTGCAAATTCCTTGGCCTTGATCGTTCCTCCATCTTTATTGGTGAGTTTTATCTGCTTAAATCCGTTAAATTCATCCCCTTTGATTCCTAATTTATTCTTGAAGTGGCTGGCTGTTTTGAGCCATTTCCCCTGGTTAGATTTCTTCTTACTTTGAGCATTCACACTTAGGAGTGTGGTGATCATGGTGCGCTCTTCCATTTTCAGTTTCAAGTTGTGGGGCCCATGGGCCCGCCGGTGACCCAAATTTTGACCCATCTTTTTGTATAGCATTATGGGTATCGTTAGTCTTGTTTTGACATAGATTATTATATTGATAGTGGTTTCGTAATTTGGAGCTTCCCAGAGCAGTTCGAGCCTGAACGACGCCATTCCCGCAGCTAGTCATTGGATGACAGGTAGGTTATGGCTTTCCCTACCTACACTCTGCGTATATAGGCTATAACTGCATTAATTAGCATCCTTAGGTGGGTTGTTATAGGTTGGTACCCCATACCTTGTCCGCCTTTTCTATCTGTTTATTTCGTACATTGATTATAGTATTTGTATCAGTATTGTATATTACCCTTGTGGTCCTGTGTGGCCTTGTATTGACTCATGAACATAGATAGTGGGTGATTTGGGAATGTCTGCGAGTCCCGGACATAGAGATATCCTTTTAGGCTGGTTATGTCTGCTGAGTAGCTGTGGAGCCTGTGCAGGGTCAATAGGAATGGTTGTGAGCCGTTGGGCTAATTTATATTTGTGTGCGAGCATATCATCCATGAAAGAGGTTTTCCTTGCATGTTTTACTTTGGCTTTAGCTGCGAGCCACTATAGACGGTTTTCCTAAACTTGCATGGCCCTGGGGTCCCTTTTTTGGTATACTTGATAATAAAAATAGGATTTTGGATGATTTCAAACTATTTTCTACTGATACTAGGCTCTATTGGGCAGAGCACTAGCCCTGGTTTTCTACTGATACTAGGCTCTGTTGGGCAGAGTGCTAGACCTGATTTCTACTGATACGAGGCTCTGCTGGGCAGAGTACTAAACCTAATTTTCTACTGATACTAGGCTCTACTGGGTAGAGCACTAGACTTGATTTCTGACTGATTTAGACCCGGATACGCTCTGGTCACCCTTTGAGAGGGTTATTGAGACTTTTATCACTGTTTTAGACCTGGATATGCTCTGGGCACCCTTTGAGAGGGTTATTGAGACTTTTATAACTAAATTAGACCCAAGTATACTTCAGGCACCCTTTGAGAGGGTCTTTTAAGATTAACTACTTCTCTTTTAGACCCGGTTCGATCCCGGGCATATATTACGAGGTTTCTAGTTTTAGCTACTATTTGAGATCGTTGGGTGATGTATGTGGTCGATGAGTAGACCTCCATGGACCCTGTCGATCTATGACTTGGGGCCTTGGGCTGCGTGTGCCGAACAAGGGGTGTTCGACGTAGTAGAGGTACACGGTATAGTCCTTCCATGGGTCCTGCCTCTATATAGTTCCTTGAGGTATGTGAGAGGGAAACTACTGGTTACTTCTATATCATATCATTATCATGCATATGGCATGTCGATTCCACCCTTGTATTCTTTGTGTTCAGTGTACGCTCCGGTTGTATGGGCGGCCGGAGGGTTTATTTTCACTTGATTGCATTTCTCGGTTGTATGGGCATCCATTGGGACTGTAGGTAGTTTAGATTACTCTTGTCACTTTATAGAGCTGGTTATGGTCCTTGTTTCTTGGTGATTTAACGGTTATTAGTTTGTTGAGACTCCGGTTGTGGGATTTTGATTATTGAGAGGGCTAGGGAGTCCTATCTTATTGAGGCACTTTGTGTGGCCTTCTGAGCAGATTGTGCATTTCTAGTTCCATTCTTATCAGGATTTGAGTAGTATTTCTCAGTTATTGTGGGTTAGTTATCCCATCCTAGGGTTGTACTTGTGAGGTGGATTCCTATTTATGCTATCGTAAAGTTGGATTGGTGCAATGATTTCCTTATGATTGTTGTTTCCATCTTGAGTATGTTAGACTTCTTTCCTTATTTTCCTTTTACTTGAGGTTATCGGTATACCTCCATGTTACTATCTCTCTCTCCCTTTATATACTATTATTGCAAGGATTCTAGGTGCGTTCTTCTTCCTTACACCTGTGTTTCTGTGTTATGTATATGTTTGTGCTAGCATGTATACTTGTAGCTCTTGGTTGATTGCTCCTTGTGCTAGTCCCTTTTGCTTCTTCCTTGCTTCCATGACTGCTTTCTTGTATTTTGCTTATTACTGTTTTATAGCTTATATGCGCTCAGTCGGCCAATGATGCCTACTGAGTACCCGTTGTCTTGGTGCTCATACTATATTTCTGCATCTTTCTAGTGCAGATATTAGTTGAGCTTTCGCAGTTGATCGCATTGGAGACTCGTGCAGCTTTTGAGAGGTTCGAGACTAGGGTGAGAGCCTGACGGTCGGGGCTTGACCATATCTCATCTTTTGTACTGATACTCTTTGTATATTCGGAGACAGTTGTACTTATCTTTTATTACTTCTAGCACTTGTACTCTATTAGAAGCTTTTGTACTATCGATACCAAGTCTTGGGGTTGGTGTAGTATCATTTGTGTATATATTTTGGGTTGTTGCTTCCGCGTGTCTTATCTTTATATTCAGCTTCCGCTTATTTCTGCTTATTGTGCATAATTGGTTAGGTAGTAGCCTATTACTAACTATTCTGGGCTACGGGGATTGGTTCGCCTACTGGTGGGTTGTAGGTGCCATCATAACCTGAGAAATTGGGTCATGACAGCTTGGTATCGGAGCTCTAGGTTCATCGGTGTCGTGGTACAGAAGCAAGTGTCTACGTAGAGTCTCATGGATTGGTACGATAACGTCCATATCCTATCTGCGGGAGGCTACATATCATTGTTAGGAAAAGTTTCATCTTCTCGGCTCCTTATCGTGCGTTCCTGGATCAATTGACTTCTAGACATTGGTTGTTTCATTCCTTCTTAGATGCCTAAGATGAGTTCGAGAACGGGTGATGTCGAGGCTTCTGTGCCTGATGCTTTATTGCTTCTGTCAGTGCCAGGACTACAGAGTGAGAGTTTACCGCATCAAATAGGGGGTGTAGGACCAGCCCAGCCTCCGATTGGATTTATAGCGACCCAAGTTCTTTATGACACCGTGGATAGGACTCTGAGTCCTCCAGTGGGTGTTTCAGTACCCAGTTCTTCGAGCAGTGCTTCAGCTAGGGTTGAGCTACCAGTTCTTCAATAGGGTTATATGACAGTGTTTTAGTATGAAGCAAGGTTTCATGAGATGGTTAGGCTTACCGCTAGGTCTATGCCTTCAGAGTTTGATAGAGTTCGGAGCTTTGTTGGAGGTTTGATTTCACCGCTCCATTTGGCGACTGAGTATTTGGTTACAGTTGGGATGACCTTCTTGCAGGTAGTGGATCATGCTTGGGCTATCAAGGGTTTGTGTCGTGAGGCTTATGGGGGTAGTGCTAAGAGATATCGTGGTCAGGATGGTTTCCAAGGTTCCCAGACTTGAGGTAGGAAATTCTCCACCAGAGATAGGTTTCATTGCTTCTTATCTAGCAAGCCAGTTTCAGTTGCTCCACAGGTTTCAGGGGATGGTGGCACAGGGCATGTTAAGCTTAGTGGTTATGGTACGGGTCAAATTCTTCGAGGTTAGCTTTCAGGTTGTATAGGCCATGGTGGCAGGTCAGGTTCAGTGCGATCTCCTCGCTCGCATATACCTAGTGGGATTTTCTTTCAGTGCGGTGTGCATGGGCACTTTGCTAGGGATTATGCCACGATTCCATTTTCCAGTCTGTAGGGTCAGCAGGTGTTATCTCCCAGGGCTTCAGTGCCACCGGCTAGAGGTAGAGTGCATGGTAGTAGGATTGGTCCCCAGGTGGGTCGAGGTGGCTTTCGGGCTTGTGGTTCTGGTAAGGGTTGTCGCTAGTGTGGTGAGCTTGGGCACTCTATTAGGAAGTGCGCCACGATTGTGTATCCCGGTCAACCTGGTTGTTATGATTGTGGAGTGCTTGGTCATTTCTCTAGAGATTATCCCCGACGAGAGATGGTTGAGCCCTCAGCTTTGACTACTCAGTCCAGAGTTAGATTCTGTCAGTCTGATGCCCCTCTTGGTGGGCCCAAGGTTGAGGTTCCTGATATTGTTGCTCCAGGTAAGGCTCATGTTACCTTTGACTTGTGATAGTCCTTCTCGCATTGCGATTCTATCCCTTTTGTCATTTATTTGCTTATATGCCTACCTGCTACTTGTTTAGTTGTTTGGCTACCTAAATTTTAGTATTTATGTGTTATTTTATTAGTAGTTTATTCTTTAGTAGTGGATGGAGTGAGATGTCCTTGAGAGGTGTTTTCTCGAGGTTATTGCTTGTGGGTAGGCTCGGTAGAGCTCGCTTCTTGGTTGTTGTGGTTTTAGGCTTGCTTTGGGTCTTCCTTCCTAGCGGTCCTAGATGGTTGTTGCCTAAGACGTTACCTAGCGTGGCTATTGATCCGTGTGTTAGTTCGGTGTGATACTGATGGTAGTGCCAGAGTTTGAGGCCCTGTCTTAATTCAGGTAGTGTTGGTTATGCTAGTGCGCATAGATTGGTTGTGTTTTTCAGGTGATTTTGAATCGACCCTCTTTGTTGGTTGGTTTAGGAGGTTGGCAGGTGTGTGGGTTGTTCCCATAGTCTCCTTCAGTTTCTTGTCCGATTGGGTTGTCTTATCATTTTTCCCCGGTTCTAGTCAGAATGAATTTTGATCACAGTTCTCTGGATGAGCTTTTGGTTTTGGCATTGTGATTGGGTTTTGGCTTTAGCATTTTCAACTAAGTGTTGACAATAGCCTCGTGGTAGAGTTGTACTTGTAGCATTTTGGGTGAGTTGGGCATCCGGCCCATTCTTCTCCTACTTTATTGAGTTTGGCAATATAGATGCGGGAACTAAGGTAATGGCTCCAAATTTTATTTGAGAAGGAGTTTGTAAGGTTCAGTATATGCTACGGAAAGGTTTTTTTGTTTAGTTGAAAAAGGAGGGAGATGACTCATTGTTCGTGCTTATGTGCTTCAGTAGTCGACTGAGGTAACAACAAAGGTTTGCTTTGGGATCATGTGTTGGTGATTTGATTCGGCCGGTTACAAATTGCAGTGATTTTACTTTGATTGGTTTGAGATTTTAATAGCAACTGCAGTTTTGGCGACTTGCATATTCAATCCTAGTTGGCCTCGATTCCTAAGGATTTATTGGTAGCATATGGGTTCGACAGAGGCAGTGGTTAGTAAATCAGGATTGGGTTCCAAAAGCATGGGGTAGCAAACTACTGTGGATGGTTCGTGGTTGGTTCTTTTGGTTGGAGCTTCTTAGGTTGGAAGGCATTGAGTTCGGACAACTTAGCTTACCCATTTTCTGTTATGGGGTGACAGTTGGCCTTGGACACCTAGTCCTTGGCTAACCCTTGAGTTAGGTTGGACATTCCAGGTTTTAGCGGTGTTCTAGATAGTACAAGGTTCCTTCTACCATGGTTAGACAGACTCAGTGGTGTGAGTTTGAGATCCAGCAGTGGTGTATGCCATATGCGATCAGGTTGTAGGGGTTGAGGATAGTGAGGCTATTTTGAGTTCTAATGATGCTTAGAGACTGGTGGTCACTATTCGTTTGTCGAGAGTTTGAAAAGCTTGTTTAGTTGATCCTTCCAGGGTTGTCTTTTATGTGGGGTTCCAGTGTTTGTTAGACTCGGCCATTGTGGACTAGAAGTTTGGTGTGTTATATGCTTCAGAGATGGTGTTTTTGTGTGCTGATACGGTAGAGCAGTTGATTCGAACCAAAGGGGTGATTTGAGGGTATATGCAGAAATTCTA
This sequence comes from Jaltomata sinuosa, assembly GCA_003996215.1. Lineage (NCBI taxonomy): Eukaryota > Viridiplantae > Streptophyta > Magnoliopsida > Solanales > Solanaceae > Jaltomata > Jaltomata sinuosa. Next base: position 881,761 of record QJPP01000379.1, read on the forward strand.
TATCTAGATGGCGCTTTTGAACCCCAGGCACCTCTTCTTTTCCTTTGGGGTGTTTGTTCTGACTTGATATTCATGGTATGGTAGACTCCTTCCTGAGTTGAGTATTGGAAAGCAATTTCAAATCCGAATGGTGTTTGAGTATTCAGAGTAGCAGCAGTGTTTCTTAGAGTGTGGGAGCTTAGCTAATGACTAGGAACTTTGTGGTAGGCTTACCACACTACTTGCAAGATCTTGGTTCTGCTTTGGGTCTTTTGGGAAGGTTGACCTGGTTCATTCGCTTCCAGTTGATTCAGACTTGACACGGTGCAGCGATGTTCGGTTCGTTCTACAGTTTGGAAGTTTCTCCATCAACACAGGGTATTCATACATGCTTTTCCTCACCTTGATGTACAAGCTTCAGTTGAATTCAGATGGGTTATTCAGTCCGGTTCAGTTATCTAGTTTGATGTTAGCAAAGAATTCATTCATTGGTTGATGGTCAGTCGGGACAGGTAACTCCAGTTTTCGAGGATGCGCTATGAGTTGTCATCTTGGATGGCAAGGCTAGTAAGTTATAGCTTAGCTTGGGTTGAATTTGAATAAGAAGGGTGACTTCATTCATGGTAGAGTATAAGCGGGAACCATGGATCTCCGGTATTCAAGCTGATATTTTGGGGGTGGTTTGAGTTTTCAACTTATAAGAAACTTTCTGTTGGTGCGAAAGGATTTAGTTCAGAATGAAGGAGCTTTGCAGATCAGTGGGTTCATGAGTTAGAGTTTTGGGTTGATGGCTCTTCTGGTAAATTTGGTTATGGTTTCGAAGATTCAAGTTCTATGTGTTGATCTTCTTGCTTCTCTGGTTTGGGTATTGTGTCGGTGCTTACCGGTTGAGATTCTCGAGGTTCAGTTTGGGTTGGCAGATCTTTGCAGTTTTGGAGTTTGAGTTTGGAATCTAGCTTGGCTAGTAAGGAGTTAAGGCTTGGTTGCTTTCTTGGGTTCTGTGTTCTTTTGGGTGCCATCCAGTTGAGGAGGCTACCCAGGTAGTCCGAGAGAGTAGTGCAAGCTTTGTATCCGCTATTCTTTTAATCTCTAGTCTTTCTGTCTTTCTTGACTTTCGGGGATGAAAGTCTTTTTAGTAGTGGATGATGTAATGACCCTTTCAATAATTTATGCATTTTCACCTTTCCTGTACCGTTAGAGCTTGTCTGTAGTGTCCCTAAGTCATTTATAGCTTGCTGGGACCGATAGTTCGGTGCCCGGGCCATTTTTTTGTTCTTTTTGGGCATTCCTTGTTTTAGAGCTTTAGACTTTTAAAATCGTTGACTTCAGTCAACTTTCTTAGTGGATGTGCTCGGAATCAAATTCTGACAGTTCCGTTAGCTCCAGAGCATGGACTTTGGTCTAGAGGAATCTTCGGTTGGGATTTGAGAGTTTTTCAGCCTGGAATTCTCTCTCATTCTGTGTTTTCAGGCCAGTTAGGCTTGTTTGGTTGACTTTGGTCAAAATTCAGAGAAGACGGCCTCAGATGGAAATTCTGTGAGGGCCGTTAGCTCTGGAATGCTGAGTTTGTGTTAGGTAGTTGGTTGGTTCGGGTCCCAGGTGAGCTGGGATATTTTTGGATGTTCGGTTGGCGTTAGTTAGTGTTGACTTGGGTCAACATTCCTCCGATACAACCTCTTATGTAAGTTTCATTGATTCCATTGAGTCCGGAGCGTCGTTTCCACTCTGATAACATTATTAGTTTGAAAATATTGGGTTCTGATTGTGCCCAAAATGCCCCGATAAGTTTTTCAAAAGTTGTAGGTTTTTGGCTGTTGTAGGTGCAGGCTTCAGGCCTTAATCGTGATCGCGAGCCTCGTTCCTTGCGATAGTGATAAAGCACCTGGTGCCCTGCTCTTCACGATCGCGTGATCTCCTATCGCGATCACGCTGAAGCCCGTCCTTCCTTGTTCTTCGCGACCGCGTGGCTAGTCGTCGCAATCGCGATAGTCTAGCCAGCGTGGTCCTCGCGACCGCGAGGGATCCCTTCGCGATCGCGATGAAGGACCCCTAGGCAGTATATAAGTCCCCAACTTCGTCTTCTTCACTCTAAAACTGATTTCTCCATTGATAATGGCTCCAAGCTGGTCTAAGCACTGTCTTGGCTCAATTCTTGTTGTTGGGGTGCAAATTCCTTGGCCTTGATCGTTCCTCCATCTTTATTGGTGAGTTTTATCCGCTTAAATCCGATAAATTCATCCCCTTTGATTCCTAATTTGTTCTTGAAGTGGCTGTCTATTTTGAGCCATTTCCCCTGGTTAGATTTCTTCTTACTCTGAGCATGCACACTAAGGAGTGTGGTGATCATGGTGCGCTCTTCTATTTTTGGTTTCAGGTTGTGGGGCCCACGAACCTGCTGGTGACCCAAATTTTGACCCAGCTATTTCTATAGCATTATGGGTATCGTTAGTTTTATTTTGACATAGATTATTGTATTGATAATGGTTTTGCAATTTGGAGCTTCCCGAAGCAGTTCGAGCCTGGACGACGTTGTTCCCCGTAACTAGTCATCGGATGATAAGTAGGTTATGGTTTTCCCTACCTAGACTCTGCGTATATAGGATATAACTGCATTAATTAGCATTTTTGGTGGGTTGTTATAGGTTGGTACCCCAAAACTTATCCGCCTTTTCTGTCCATTTATTTCTTACGTTAATTGTAGTATTCATATCAGTATTGTATATTATCCGTGTGGTCCTGTGTGGCCTTGTATTGACTCTAAAATATAGACGGTGGGTGATTTGGGAATGTCCACGAGTCCCGGACATAGAGATATCCTTTTAGGCTGGTTATGTCTGTTGAGTAGCTGTGGAGCCTGTGCAGGGCCGGTAGGAATGGTTGTAAGCCATTGGGCTAATTTATATTTGTGTGCGAGCATATCATCCATGAAAGAGGTTTTCCCTGCATGTTTTACTTCGATTTTGGCTTCGAGCCATTATAGACGATTTTCCTAAACTTGAATGGCCCCGGGGGCCCATTTTTGGAATACTTGATGATAAAAATGGGATTTTTGATGATTTCACACTTGATTTTCTACTGATATTAGGCTCTACTGGGCAGAGCACTAGCCCTGGTTTTCTACTGATACTAGGCTCTGTTGGGCAGAGTACTAGACCTGATTTTTACTGATACGAGGCTCTGCTGCGCAGAGTACTATACCTGATTTCCTACTAATACTAGGCTCTGTTGGGCAGAGCACTAGACTTGATTTCTGACTGATTTAGACCCGGATACGCTCTGGGCACCCTTTGAGAGGGTTATTGAGACTTTTATCACTGATTTAGACCCGACTATACTTCGGGCACCTTTTGAGAGGGTCTTTTGAGATTAACTACTTCTGTTTTAGACCCGGTTCGATCCCTGGCATATACTATGAGGTTTCTAGTTTTGAGCTACTATTTGAGATCATTGGGCGATGTATGTGGTCGACGAGTAGACCTCCATGGACCCTGTCGATCTAGGACCTGGGGTCTTGGGCTGCGTGTGTCGGACGAGGGGTGTACGGTGTAGTAGAGGTACACGGGTATAGTCCTTCCATGGGTCCTGCCTCTATATGGGCCCTTGAGGTACCTGAGGGGGAACATACTGGTTACTTCCATATCATATCATTATCATCTATTTGGCACGTAAATTCTACCCTTGTTTGCTGTGTGTTCAGTGTATGCTCCGATTATATGGGCGGCCGGAGGGTTTGTTTTTACTTGATTGCGTTCCTTGGTTGTATGGGCAGCCGTTAGGACTGTAGGTGGTTTAGATTACTCTTTCACTTTATAGAGCTGGTTATGGTCCTTATTTCTTGGTGATTTAGCGGTTATTAGCCTGTTGAGGCTCTGGTTGTGGGATTTTGATTATTGAGAGGGCTAGCGAGTCCTATCTTATTGAGGCACTTTATATGGCCTTCTTAGCAGATTGTGCTTTTCTGGTTCCATTCTTATCAAGATTTGAGTAGTATTTCTCGGTTATTGTGGGTTAGTTATCCCATCCTAGGGTTGTACTTGTGAGGTGGATTCCTGTTTATGCTATCTTAAAGTTGGATTGGTGCAATGATTTCCTTATGCTTGTTGATTCCATCTTGAGTATGTTAGACTGCTTTCCTTCTTTTCCTTTTACTTGAGGTCACCATACCGCCATGTTCCTGTCTCTCTCTCCCTTTATATGCTATTGTTGCAAGGATTCCAGGTGCTTTCTTCTTCCTTACACCTGTGTTTCTGTGTTATGTATATCTTTGTGCTAGCATTTATACTTATAGCTCTGAGTTGATTGCTCCTTGTGCTAGTTCCTTGTGCTTCTTCCTTGCTTCCGTGACTGCTTTCTTGTATTCTGCTTATTACTGTTTTTATAGCTTATATGCGCTCAGTCGGCCGATAATGCCTATTGAGTACCCGTTGTCTTGGTGCTCATACTACACTTCTGCATCTTTCTGGTGTAGATATTAGTTAGGCTTTCTCCGTTGATCGCGTTGGAGACTCGTGCAGCTTTTGGGAGGTTCGAGACTAGGGTGAGCGCCTGACGTTCGGGGCTTAACCACATCTCATCTTTTGTACTGATACTCTTTGTATATTCGGAGACAGTTGTACTTATCTTTTGTTACTTCTAGCACTTGTACTCTATTAGAAGCTTTTGTACTATCGATACCAAGTCTTGAGGTTGGTCTAGTATCATTTGTGTATATATTTTGGGTTGTTGCTTCCACTTGTCTTATCTTTATATTTAGCTTCTTCTTATTTCTGCTTGTTGTGCTTAATTGGTTAGGTAGTAGCCTATTACTAACTATTCCGGGCTACGGGAATTAGTTCGCCTACTGGTGAGTTGTAGGTGCCTTCATGACCTGAGAAATCGGGTCGTGACAGTGATTTGTGATAGTATGACCTCAACTGACCTTGTGGGCAGGTCGATCTTGATTCGAGGTGTCGTATGACCTTAACCTTCGTCCCGTATCAAAGGCTTGCGAGCCTAAATTTGAGGATTTTTTAACATCGCACATATTTGAAAATATTTAATGTGAAAGTTGAGTTTGGTTATGAAAAAAAAAACTTTTGTTATGATATATCTGTGTATGTATTTATTTACAAGAGTTTTATAACTTCTAATATTTTAATAGAGATAGTAAGTTTAGTTATGTTAAAAAAATTATTATTATTATAAAGAATACCATTTATCCCAGATATATTTTCATTATTTAAAATACATAAACTAATTGTTATATATGTGTGAGTAGTACCTTAACTAATAGTAAGCTGTAGTATTTATCATGCATACACGTGTGTGTCTTACAACATATAGCATATATGTATATATTACACATGTCATATAGTGTGTTTAATGATCTGTGACTATACTCACCACAAATTTTAGTGATAACATTTGCATAGTAGCTCTATTTAATATAGGATGCATAACACGTCTCTTTCTTTTCATATGTATTACTTCAACACTTTGCTGCTACACAACTATTTTACCAGGTGTTTGAGTTTTGGATTTTAATTTCATATGCTATAAGTGTATTGGAGAATTGGTTAATCAATAACTATCAGTATACGCACACGTTAGTTGACACCCCAGAACGTATTTTCCTCATCCTTTCTCTTTACAAAAAACAAATTATGGAGATGTTGTACTATTATTGTTGCACACGTTGAGCGTATTTGTTGAAAACAATATTTTTACGTTATGTTTGATCATAGGAAGAGAATCAATTATCTACGTCAAGTTATTCAAGCCCGAATTTGAGTTTGATTTTATTTCAGAGCTTCTCAGAGTGGTTCGGGCTTGGACATTGTCATTCTAGCATCTTGTCATCGGACGACAGGTAGGTTACGATTTAACTCTTTTTGACTCCACATAGATAGGATATAATTGTACTAATTAGAATCCTTGGGTTGAGTTTATTAGCTTGGCACCCCAGACCTTGTCCACTTCTTCATGTCTGTCTTATTTTCGCTCTGTTGATTGTAGTATTTCTTGTAGTTGATAGTGTCACCCTTGTGGTCCTGTGTGGCCTTATTTTGACTTTGGAACATAGATAGTGGGTTATTTGGGAATGTTCATGAGTCATGGACATCGATACCATTATTATAGAGCTGGTTATGCTTGTTGTAGAATGATTCGAGCCTGTGCAGGGACGATAGGTTGATTGTGAGCCGTTGGACTACTTTCTATGTTTGAGCATGCCATTATCATGCATATAAAAGGTTTTTATACTTTTTACTATGGTTTTGGCTTCGGTCCTACTATTGATGGTTTTCTAAACCTTGCATGCCCTACAGACACGTTTTCGATTAAAATAGTTAATAGAGGTTGGAATTGTTTACATGGATATTTTCGGGGTAAAAAGGAATTAAAAGAATGATTTTTATCACTATTTTCATACTTATACTAGACTCGGTTGGTCCGTAGTGCTATATTTGATTTCCTGTTGATTTGAAATGGTACTAGACTCGGTTGGACTGAGAAACAGATTGTCTTCACTACGGTTTTAAACCCGGTTAAGTCCGAGCACCTTGGGTGGGGTTTTTGAGACTAATTTCACTAATTTAGACCTGGATAGACTCCAGGCATGCATTCTCGATATTTGGTTACTAGTTTGGATCCGGTTGTACTCCGAACTATTATATCAAGGCTTGAGTTTTAGTATATGGTCTACGAGTAGACCTCCATAGACCTTGTCATTCTGGACCAAGAGCTACGAGCCAAGGGTGACCGAAGGAGGGGTGTACGGTGGAGTTGAGGTACTCGGGGGAATCCCTTCCATGGATCATACCTCTATTGGGCCTTCTAGGTACCGGAGGGGGTAACATACGGCACTACCATCACTTGGTTCAGCATATCATATCATATCATATCATGCATATTATGTTCGGATCCACCCTTGTTTGTTGTTTGCTCAGTGTACGCTCTGGTAGTATGGGATGTTGGAGGGTTTGTTTTCACTTGTATGTGTTCCTCGGGTGTATGGGCGCTCGTAGGACTGTAGGTAGACTTTTATTTATTATTATTCTATCGCGATATTGATCCTGATTATGGTTTTACTAGCATGACTTGGTTTTAATCTTGTTTTCAAGTATGTTATCGTTACCCCTTCTCTTTTTACTTGAGGTTACCGGTGTACTGCCTTTTCCTTTTACTCTCTTTATATATTGTTATTGCATGGACCCCAGGTGCGTTCCTTCTTCCTTCACCTATGTTTTGTGATGTATATTCTAGTAGCTAGCCAAATATGTTTTTTTCTTTTTGTATCCTTCTGTGCTAGTTTTTGTGTACTTAATCATTTTTTTATGTGGCTACTTGCTTCTATTCTGCTATATTACTGATGTTATATCTTATATACGCCTAGTCGGCCTATGATACCTACTGGGTACCCGTTGCTTAGACATTCGTGCTCATACTATACTATGCATCTCTTGGTGCAGATCCTGGTGTAGGCCATTGCCGCTGACCATGGACTCGTGCGGCTGATCTTTTAGACCTTTCGAGATTGAGGGTAAGCTCTTGACACCCGGAGCTTAGCTTTAGTTCATCTTTTGTATCATGTACTCTTTTTGTTATTCAGAGACAGATATTTGTATATTGTTTCAGACCTTATTTTTGTACTCTATTGATATAGTTTCGGCTCTTATACTATGACACCAGGTTTGGGTTGGTTTTGGCTTCTGTATATATATTCCTATTGTTCCTTTTCTTATTCTTGTATCCATTGCTTTATCTCATTTTTTGCGTTCTTCTGCTTTCTGGTTAGATTGTAGCCCATTACTAACCATTCTGGGCTACGGGGATTGGTTCGCCTACTGGAGGGGTTGTAGGTGTCATCATGACCAAGAAATCGAGTCGTGACAAATTCTTCTTACGAGTTCACAAAGAGAATATATATTTATTTTAATGGTAGCTAAGCATTAAAATAGTAAGCACAAGAATATAAGAACAACTAATATGATAATCTTCACAAATTGAATCAATTGTCTACTACAACTACCATAATCCTAGAACGAGAAGTTTAACTCCATATAGATATGGGGCAATTACAACTATTCATCTAAAGAATAAACATAAAAAGAATAATAAAGGAGAAGAAAAGATGAAATCAATATTTTCCTGCCTCCACTGCTGCTCTTAGCTCTTTGTAGGTCAAAAATTCTGTAAAAATCGTGATTGAGGGTGTATTTATAGAGTATGAGGAAAATAATCTCTTTTCTTACTTGGATTTGGAGTAGAAAAAAAGTTGAAAAACTTCCGGGTTGGGGCTTGGCGCGCCGCGCCATCAAGGCGCTAAACTTGGCCCTCGGAAGTTCTGGCCATAGGGCAGCGCCCCACCATCGCACCAAGGTAGGCCTTCAGGAGTTTGTGGTCTGGGGCAGTTCCCCACCATAGTCCCATTGCCTAGATTTTCTTCTTTTGCTCTTTTTTTCTCCCAGAACTTCTCTAACTCCTTTCCAAGGCTTTTATGCTTTCATTTTTAGCTCTCATGGGTTATTTTTCTTCACATTCTCCCTGCAAAGCATCTAATCACATATATTAGCTCATAATCAAGAATATGCAAATAATCATAGGGATATACATCACGTTTTCCCTCAAAACAAGGCTAAAATATGGGTAAATGAGGCAAGCGGGCGTATAAATATGCCCAAGATCACCACCCCACACTTAAACCTTTGTTCGTCCTCGAACAAATCACTATACTCCCTACGATTTTCATTGCTTATGATACCAATTGAACAGGTCTACTCACACCCAAGTTAACTAGACAGTTTAATCATGACCAGTAATTCACTCAACATGCATATATCAATCATATTTTCACAGACCCTTCATTGAAACCACACAACCTTGAAAACTGACTCTTTATGAAAAATAAAGCCAACATGATCATTTTTAAATATACCCATCATTAGTACATCAAATTCTCACCATTTTGTTCCCTCACATTAAAGAGAGATTCCCTTGCTCACATCATACATATTCAAATTGGGGTAAATAGATAAGAAATTCGCTCACTTGCTCAAAGAAAGTTTCATGCATACAAGACATGCCATAGGCTTTCCCTTAGTGTAATACTCTATTAACAAAGCATCAAAATTTTAGGATCAAAAGGACTTTTACGGGTTGTATGCCGGCTAAGGGACGGGTAGGAACACTTTGGCCAATAGTGACTACTTTCCCTATGCACTTTAAGATACTCACTTTAAACTTTTTCACTCTTTTCCTTATATCACCTCAAATTCAACTTTTGTTCATATTTCCCTTCAAATTCCCCCCTTTTCTTTTGGTTTGTCGCCCTTATCCTTCATTCACTTATTGCTAGCAAGGAGATTTTTTTAACTTTCTTTTTTTATTCTTATTTATTTTTCCTCTCCTTACTACCAACATATAAATTATTTTTCACAAGGGCACCACATCTAATTCGTATTCTTACCACAACAACCTTCCTTTATCTTTTTACCTTTTCTATTTTTGTTCCCTTCTTCTTTTAAGTTTTTCAACTACAAAGTGCATTAGGGACTCTTTGAATCAAATCAACATAGGATAATCAAATAAAGGGGGATAGACTAACTATGCAGCTAGTCAAAGAAATAGGCTCACAACTCAAAGGGGCTTAACTAAAGAAAACGTAAAGGTGGAACAAACAATAGTCAAAAAGAAGTGACTTACAAAGAAATGCCTTGATCATATCCCATAATTCAATACTATGTTTCATTTTATACATACATGGGGCAAGTTTTAAATATCAAGATATGCAAGAAATACAATAAAAAGTCACCACACATGGCACAATAGTTCAAAAATGACGATTGCCATAAGAACTCCCCCCCTCTTGAAAACTGACTAATCAAACAAAGGGGGCCACTTTTTTTTATGAGGGTAGGGAGTTTGGGTTGGTGTGAAGTGTACCGTACTTTGGGTACAAGATCGGAAATTCCATTCTCTTTTTTACCATCTAAAATCGAAGAAAAGAAAGAAGGGCGAGATAAACAAATAAAGAGCTAACTTTCTTTATTATTATGTAAGATTAGAAGAAAATGAATCGGCGCAGGAGCTGCTACAATTGCTTTAGAGGGAGCTGCTGCCGGTATTGGAAATGTTTTCAGTTCCTTAATTCTGTTGCAAGAAATCATTCATTGGCAAAACAATTATTTGGTTATGCTATTTTGGGATTTGCTTTACTAAGACTTCATATTCATAACACAACCAAATTGAATAAATTAATATTATTAAGCCATCTTTAGGTTTTTTTTTAGTCAAGTTAAAGAGCTTATGCGTCTCTAAATGAAGTTTTCTACTTTTTATGCTTCTTTTGAGTGAATTACCCATGACGTCTAGTGTATACTTAGGCGAAGCACCTAACATTCAAAAGGCTATGGTTTCTAATCGTTCTTCTTTCTATGACTAATTTTCCCTCAAGACGGTCGTCATCCATCCATCGTCGAGAAAATTTCTCTACCCATGACAAAAAAAAAATATAACTCCTATCAAATAAAAATTACTCGGTTCAAAGGGCACCCTCTCGAAAAAGAACCAAAAAGAAAAACCAAGGGGTGAATGATATATGCCTCTAAAAAACTAAAAAAATCTTTTTGTATTTTTTTTTCTCAAATAAAATAAACTCCTATGGCATACTCACCCTAAAACTCACAATTATCAAAATATTTCCCACCACACACTTAAAATCATGCTTTGTCCCCAAAGCAATTTATAGAAAAAGATGAAGAAGAAGGGTGAGAGATACTCCCTGGGGCCCTCTAGGGCCCAGCTGACAACATGTTTCTTCAATTTTGATCAAGAGGCAAATGACCCCATACTTAAGCTTAAACCATGCTTCTTAGATTTCAAATTCGGGTACTCAGACTTTCCCAAACCTTCAAAATGTGACTATAAAAAAAAATAAGAAGCTACACTACAAATTGGGTTGCCTCCCAACAAGCGTCTGATTTAACGTCGCGGCATGACGTCATCACTTCACCGCTTTTCTTTCCACTTAGAACTTATGAATTTCACCTCTAACTTTGCATCAAATTTTTTGCTCCTCTCAAGGAGCGGTGGTATAAATATGAAGGAACCAAGCAAAGAATGTCGCATCTTACACTTCTTGGCCCTCAAGTGAGAAATCTCATTTTATCTTTGGTGTGACAAATTTTAGAATGTAAGAGTTTTGTTCCTTATCTACATACTTTTCCACCAGTTCAGATGACTCAATTTTCATGTCATCATCCAAACATAATGTAGAAAAGTGATTAGAATGCGTTCCAACACGTCCTAACTCAAAACTTGCATTATTTTTGACAATCTCACTTTTATTTACCTCCTCAACATCAGTACTAATGAATAAAGTATAGTTGAATGGCTGGAATTCCTCCGTGTGCTTCACTAATTAGCCAGTATCCACAATAATTGATGATTGGGCATCAGACGCCTCAACTTTTTTCTTTAAGTGATCCTTCAAGTCATGAATATCTGAGTCAAATTGGTCTATCTCTTGTCTGAGCTTAACTCTTCCTTCTATCAGCTGTGTCATCATGTATGTAAGATTATCACGGAGAAACTCATGAAATTTAACTTTTTTCTCTTGTTCCCTTAGCCAAAATTGGTTCACTATGTCTGCTTCCTCACAGCTTTCTCCTAGTAGGGATTTATTTTTTCCTTCTACTAGGGGTTCATCTTGGATATTAGGTAAGATCGTAACTTGCTGATCAATACAAGCTTCAGTCATAGCCTACATATTTGTGAGGTGGGAACTCATTCCCTTCATGACTTTGCTCTGTTCTTCTTGACTCTCCAATATTTCCTTCCGCATATCAATAAGCTGAGCATCATGATTCATATCCTCCACTTCATTACCCCTGTCAATATCATAAATAATAAAAGAATCATAATAGGGGCTCGGGGAAGGGGAATAAGAGTTAGGACAACCATTCAAATGATCATCCTGACCACCACATATACGACACACATTATATTCAAAAGATTGGGTAGGTACACACCACCCACCCTCTTGAATATAATGGCAATTGATACCCAGGTGGGGTCCTCCACAGTACTGACAAGGATTACCAACATATGAATAGTACTCATCATTCAACCAATATTTATCCCTAGATGTTATGTTAAGAAGAGTAGTAAAAAAGAAAAAAATAAACTATCTATAAAAGCAAATAAAATATATACAAAAACTTAAATAAATAAATAGAAAAAGTCTAATATAGATAAATAATTAATTTCTAAGTCTCCAGTAACAGCGCTAAAAACTTGTTGCGTCCTAATGCACACACAAGTGTACGCGATCATACAAGTAATATAGGATTGAGAGTCCAGATATCGTACCCACAGGGACTTGTCGATTAACTATTTTACTGAATTAAACTAGTTCTAATTATTTATTCAAGCATAAAATTCCAAAGTTGAATTTATGATTAACTAATCTAGAAACAAAAAGAAAAAGTTAACTAATGAACAATTAACCAAACAGAGAGCAGGTTTTTACATAATCAATGTGATGAAATCGATCTAGGCTTATGGATTCGCTAACAATCATATTGAGCAAGTAATTTTATTGACTTGTTTATTTATCTAATTATTGATTTACGGAGTTGATGACATGATTATGGTCTTTCGAGCCTCTAATCGTCTACCTAGAATAGTCTCACAACTACATCATTGAGAAGGGATGTGATATTCTATTCCGAACGCATTTTTATGTCTTTTTATTTCATAACCAAGTAAGGCGTTCTAGGTATATTCCTATCCTAGCCGTAAATCTACTCTTTATGTTACAAAAGAGAGATCTTACTCCCTATATTCTTCGTTCTATCCCAATGATTCTTCCTTCGAGTTCACAAAAAGAATATAGATTTATTTTAATGGTAGCTAAGTATTAAAATAGTAAGCACAAGAATATAAGAACAACTAATATGATAATCTTCACAAATCGAATCAATTGTCTAATACAACAATTATGAAACTACCATAATCCTAGAAGGAGAAGTTTAACTCCACATAGATATGGAGCAATTACAATTATTCGTCCAAATAAAAAACGTAAAAAGAATAATAAAGGAGAAGAAAAGATAAAACTAATATTCTCTGGCCTCCACGGTGGCTCCTAGATCTTCGTAGGTCAAAAGTTCTGTAAAAATCATGATTGGAGGTGTATTTATAGAGTATGAGGAAAATAACCCCTTTTCTTACTTGGATTTGGAGTAGAAAAAAGTTGAAAAACTTCTGGGTTGAGGCTTGGCGCGCCGCGCGATCAAGGCGCCAGACTTGTCCCTCAAAAGTTCCGGCCATGGGGCAGTGCCCCACCATCATGCCAAGGCAGGCCTTTAGGAGTTTAAGGTCCGGGGCAGCGTCACACCATAGCCCCATTGCTCAAATTTTCTTCTTTTGCTCTCTTTTTCTCTCGGAACTTTGCTAACTCCTTTCCAAAGCTTTTATGCTTTCATTTTTAGCTCTCATGGGTTATTTTTCTCCACATTCTCCCTGAAAAGCATCTAATCACATATATTAGCTCATAATCAAGAATATGCAAATAATCATGGGGATATACATCACGTTTACCCTCAAAATAAGGCTAAAACATGGGTAAATGAGACAAGCAGGCGTATAAATATGCCCAAGATCAGTTAGCTCGGGTACCATGCCTAGTATAGGACATTTATTGGTTAGCTCAGGTACCACGCCTGGTACAGGTTTTACAAATAGTTGGCTCGGGTACCACGCCTGGTACGTGTTTAATTTACTTGCATTGATTGTGTTCCTTCGATGGTTCCATGAGTGGACTGGGTTGTATTTTTGAATTGTGATTATTGCATATGGTCCATGAGAGGACGGTGATCATATTTAAATGTGAGGTTGGTCTAAGTACAGACCGACACTGCATGTTAAACACTTAGGTGTTGTCTTAGGGATCCATTGTTGTTCCGGGTTATGTGAAAAATAACAAGTGTCATGATTATTGTGCATGGTTAGATAATGGTTGAACCTATTCATGTGATTGATAATTTAGAGGGAAGACGAAGAGTCTCGGGCTGTGTTGTTGACTTTTATTATCATGTTGGGAAATTGTATTAGGGATCCTTGAGAGGTTCATACACTTGTAAGAAGCACCATAAATGTAGCTGGTCTGGTTGGGTGGTTAGTTGATTTATTTCTGGGTATTTATTCATAAGGGTTGACTTGAGTAGCTGAGTGGTAGTCCGGTCGGGGCTTAGTGGTCGGACTAGTGGTAAGGTGACTTGAGAAGTCTAAGGGTTAAGGTGACTTGGAAAGTCTAAGGATTAAGGTAACTTGGGAAGTCTAAGGGTTAAGGTGACTCGGGAAGTCTAAGGGTTTAATGCAATTTGGGAAGCCCTAGGATGTCTGGGTGTAGAGTCTCCGAGTGAGGGAGTTGGCAGCGGAAGGGATAGGAAGACTGGGGGTGATATTGGGTCTGGTGAAGATGGATGTTGAAAGGATGAAGTATATAGTTAATTGCATTTCCCTTGATTTCTTATATGATGGTATGGAATGGATTCGGGTCGACCGATGATCCCTACCAGTATGTGTGTTTGTACTGATTCTACTCTTGCTATACCTTTTTGGGTATAGTCTGGTTGCAGAGTCAGTGATGTTTCATAGGTACATGAAGATGGTGATCTTCAACAGCTTCTAATATTTGTTTCCATGGTGGGAGTTGTGTCCTCTTGTATTTTCTATATTTACTCTTGTAGTAGCTCTTGTACCTATTTAGACTAGATCCTAGGGAGGGTTGTTTTTCAATTGTAAAAATGGTATATTGTATTTCTTCTGTAAGGAGTTTTCCAGAATTAAAAAGGTTTATAATTGTTTTCATGTATAAAATGAGGTTATTTACTGTTATACTTTATTTTCTAGAATTTACTTGTTGGATCGGGTGGTAAGGGCTCGTCTATCTAGGTGCTCAGAGTGGGGGCCTGCACGGTTCAGTAGTTGGGTTGTGACAGATGGTATCAGATCTTAGGTTACTGGTCTCCCAGTACAAGAGCAAAATATCGAATAGAGTCCTATGGATTGGTGTGTTGACGTTCGCATCTAATCTTTGGGAAACTAGGAAGCATTCTAGGAAAACATCTCTCTTTTTTCATTTTTTTCGTGCGGTTCATTTACTTGCTTGTATGAGTTGAGTCCAATTGGTATCTCTTGATTCCAATTGGTATCTCAACGAAGTGAAGGATTTCATTGGACTTCGATCGCGATGAAACAAGCAAGAGAAGTTGGAACTAGGAAGGTTCCAATTGGTATCTTTCCTGAGAGGTTGTAGTAAGGCATGGGTGAACGACTAATAGTCATCCATGGGGCGAATAAAGAGCAATATATGTGACTTGATTGTGCTTTAGCTTGAAACTTGAATTTATATGTGTAGTAATACTTATATGACTGCAATAGTTGATGTGTAACTGCTTGTCTTACTGTGAATGTATGGGTCTGAAGAGAATCCTAAGCTGAAATTGGGGTATTTTTGGTTTGTGATAAACTTCTATGTGTCTAGATTAAAAAATTTGTATCACTTTTTGAAAAAAGACTCATTATTGGTTAAGATGGTGAGGGGATAGGATTTATGACTATAGGAAAGCTTCGATTTCAGGACAGTCGGGACTTGGTTGGGAACCATGGGAACAAGGGGTTATTCATGCATGGTACCGAAAATAAGTTGTTGTGAACAGTTTTCTCATGTAATTCAATTTTTTTTGGTGATATTGGATGCTAAGTTTTGGTCTGTGCATTGTCGGGAATGGTCTTGAGGTGTTGTTTAAGAACATGGTGGGACTTATGCTATTAATAACGATAACCGCGAATCGAAATGAGTTCACTCTTCTGAAAAATTCAATTTTATGGATTGTTACCTTCGGGATCGCCATAGCAAATATATACCTCTATGGTGATCCCACTATAGTAGGAATTTCCACCGCTATGGAGGTATCGCGATAGCAGAATGACACCGCTATAGCGGGGAGGTGCGAGGCAGAAAGCCTGCCCTATTTTCCCATGTTTTTCATTTCATTCCCGAGGCATTTAAAAGGGATTTTTAATCTACAAGATGCTATGTAAAACAATGAAATCATCCCTAGAAATAATATAGTATACATATAAGGGAAATTGTCTGAAACTAGCATCCATGTTCTTAAAAACGAAGGGGAAAGGGAAACATCATATGTTACGTGCCCCAAACAAGGGCAAAACCCAAAAAGCAGTAAATGTTCTTAATAAAAGGGGGGGAATCTGTCACGCCCCAAACCATGGGAGGCATGACCGACACCCGGAGCCCCAAAAGGGCGAGGGTGCCAAAATAGAGTGTATCTCTATTGAACCTGCTGGGGGTCTGAGACCGACAAGGTCTCCAAGAATAACAATTTGAAACACTGAAAGCTCAATAGTAGGTAAACAACTCAAGGCCGACAAGGCTATTATCATAGTAGATAGCTAATAACAAGGCCGACAAGGCCATACCCAACACTGATGTACATATACACGTCTACAAGCCTCTAGGAGTAAGTAAAATATCTCATATCAAGGACAGGGCCCTGGACTACCCAAAAGTTGTACATATACATAACTTGGTCAAAATATAAGCTAGGCCTCTGACTCGTCAGCTCAAGGAAGAATGGAGCTTACCAAAATGGCTGAACTCTGCAACTCCTACCGAAGAGGTCTATCTGGGTTTCTGTCTGGACTTGCAGGCATGAATGCAGTGCCCCCAGGAAATGGGGACGTCAGTACGACAATAATGTACTATCATGTAAGGTAGAAACATAAAAGCAAGTCGCAAGTAGTAAATCCGAACAAGATATAATATGAAACTTGTAAACTGTAATTGGTAAGACTCGTTAAGCTCTTTTATCCTTTATTATGTTTAGAACACAACACATGCATTAACTCATAACGCAACTCACTCTTTATAACCCACATGAACAACAATAGCGCCTTGGCGCACCCTATATATAATAGCCTCAATATGGCAGTAGCGCCTCGGCGCACACTATGTATATAATGGCCTCAATATGACAGTAGCACCTCGGTGCACACTATGTATATAATGCCCTCAATATGGAAGTAGCACCTCAGTGCACACTATGTATATAATAGTCTCAATATGGTAGTAGCACCTTGGTGCACACTAACACGCAAACCACGCATAATAAGTGTATTACTAGATTGACCTTCAAAGCTATTCTTGTTATTTATGAAGGTTCATTTAGATAAATTCTTTAGCCTTGGCTTACTAGGTGTTGGAATCAACATACCAAACACATATAAATGGGGATTTGACTTGCTAACTTTCCTTTTATACTTTCTAAAGCTTGATTAGGGATCACAATACAAGGAAGAAACTTGACAAAAGGATAACTTACGTTTCGTGCAAAAAGAATCAGATTTTTATAAGAAGGCGACTTGAATCACCATAATGTATAACTTAGTTCCTTAAGACTTGTTGAGTTACCAAATCAGCTCTCTTACAACAGAATACTCAAATTCCTTCTTTCGGAGATTTAGAGTTCTATTTCTAGATTCATGCCGATAAGGAATAAAGAAGCCTTAACATACCTCGTTCCTTCCGAAGATTGTGCTTACCAGAACTTGGACTCTCCTTTATTAAGTTAATCTACAACACAAGGGTATAATGAAGCTAATATTAGCTCTTAAACTTGATGCAACCTTTCCAAAATAGTAGCTAAATATTTCCCGGGCAGATTTACGTATTTTGCATTAATTAAAGGTGTATCGTCACACCTTTCTCCCCTGTCCAATACACATCACACACACACAAACCTACTGCCTCCAATAATACAAAACACATCAAACAGCCCCTACACAACTCACCATGACGAAATACAATAGTAACACATTGAACCCACGGCTTCCGATCGTCGTCCCGTGAGTTCTTGAAAACAATTCAACAACAATTGTCCATCCGAACTTCAATCCAAAAATATGATTATGGGCAGAGTACTTACCACACTTGAAGGTGTGTTTTTATACTCTTTTTATTGATGCCTTGAAAAGCTTAAGTACCCCCCTACATATACACCAACAAGAGAAGAAGAAATCTCTTAATTGTTACACAATTTCTATGTGTTAAATCTTAAGAAAGGGGCTGCCATAGTTCATGTCTTTCTTACCATAGGATATCCTAGATATATGTAGTAGATTAATACCAAGATAACAAGTTGTTTAACTCACCTTAAGCTTGAATGAATCTTGACCTTCTTAGAACCCTAAAGGGAGAGAGGGGCTGCCAAAGGAAAGGAGATAAGAGAGAATTTTTTTCCAGCTTTTTGTGATCAATATTGATCAACAAAAGGTCTGTATAAAGGGACCTTTTTGGCCGACTTTTTTGAGTATATTTGGGCCAAAATGGGTCAAGAAACTTGGGCCAAAATTACCCTTTGCTTGGGCCTCAAAAGGGTTAAGTTTTGTGGTTGATTTTGGGCTTCTCTTGGGTCAAAATGTGGTCAATATTGGTGGCTACCTTTTGTAGTTGTTTGGGCCAGATTTGGTTGTGCTTTGATGGGCCAACTTTAAGCTTCATTTGGGCTACCATTAGGTCTAATAATCCATATGGTTGCTGCTCGTAATCGGCCCTCGGAACTTAGTTCGTTAGCGTAGGTAGGTGATGCACCTACTTGTCACCTAAGAGCTTAGATAAGTCGAGCAAATACCTCACTTGTTTTATATCATTTTCAAAACCCTCATCCTTATACTTTAAATTAACACTTATATACATTTGACCATTTCAAATTCTAGGCCAAAGTACCCCTTCACAATCTCGAGCTCAAATACCTTGGTCGATATTTACTTAGTCACATAGGTTTTGAAAGGTACGGGGTGTTACATCCTTCCCCCCTTAGAATCATTCGTCCTCGAATGAGGGTAATGCATATAGAGCTCTAGTCCCTTAAGATTTTTTGAAATTTTGGAAGAGTTTCCTTTATAATTGGGACTATCCAAAAACCTAAAACTCAACAAAAGTCCAGCACGATGCCTCATAGGGCGATACAACTATATACAATTAACTGTAATCATTTTCACATGTTCAAACCTGATCATATTTGCATAGAAGGAGGAGTATCAAGAACATAAGAATATGACTTACCTCTATACTATCTTCAAGTCATAAATAACTGGGGATGCTTTTTCCTCATTTCTTCCTCGACTTCCCACGTCATTTCCTCGATATTATTATTTTTCCACAACACCTTTACTGAGGCTACTTCTTTGGTTCTGAGCTTATTAACTTGACGATCTAGGATAGAAATTGGTACTTCCTTACAGGATAAGTCTTCAGAAAGTTGAACATCTTTGATAGGCATAATATGTGAAGGATCTCCTATGCACCTTCGTAGCATCGATACAAGAAATACAAGATGGACTGTCTCCAATTATGTGGGTAAATCTAGCTCATATGCCACTTTTCCTACCCTCCGAATGATCTTGTATGGTCCAATATATCTTGGACTAAGCTTTCCCTTTTTACCAAATCGCATAACGCCTTTCATGGGCAAAACCTTTAGGAAAACCCAATCACCAATATTAAATTCCAAATCCCGACGTCGCACATCTGCATATGATTTCTGCCTACTCTTGGCTGTTAGTAATCTTTCTCGGATTAGCTTCGCCTTCTCCATTGCCTGATTAATTAGGTCTGGCCCTAATAATCCTGCTTCTCCAATTTCAAACCATCCAATCGGTGATCTACACTTTCGTCCGTATAAAGCCTCATAAGGAGCCATTTGAATGCTTGCATGGAAGCTATTATTATAGGCAAACTCAATTAGTGGCAAATGGTCATCCCAACTCCCTTTAAAATCTAGTACACAAGCTCTTAGCATATCTTCGAGTGTTTGAATAGTGCGTTCAGTTTGTCCATCTGTCTGTGGATGAAAAGTTGTACTGAGACTTATTTGAGTACCTAAGCCTCTCTGGAAAGACCTCCAGAAATTTGTTGTAAACTGAGCACCCCCATCTGAAATGATGGAAATTGGGACACCATGAAGTTGAACTATTTCACTAATATACAACTTGGCATAATCTTCAGCAGTATAAGTTGTCCTGACTGGAAAAAAGTGAGCTGATTTTGTCTATCTACAATCACCCATATGGAGTCATACTTCCAATAAGTACGGGGTAAGCCTGTAATAAAGTCCATGTTGATCACCTCTCATTTCCAGGTAGGTATCACTATACTTTGAGTTAGACCTCCGGGTCTCTGGTGTTCAATTTTTACTTGTTGACAATTCGGGCATTGGGCTACAAACTCTGCAATATTTCTCTTCATATTATTCCACCAATAAATCTGTCGAAGATCATGATACATCTTCATCGCTCCTGGATGGATTGAATAGCGGGAATAGTGAACTTCTGCCAAAATTTTCTCCCGAAGCTCCCCAACTTTAGGTACACATAGATGACCTTGATATCTCAAAACCCCATCTTCCTTAAGCTCTATTAGTGGTTGCTTCTGTTGTGGAATTTCCTCCCTCAATCTTACTAATTCTGGATCATCGTATTGTCGTTCCTTTACCTCTATTATAAGTGAGGATTCCGCTGTGCTTTGAATAACAACTCCCCCATTACCTTTGTCTAGTAGTCGAACCTGAAAATTAGCTAACTGATGTAGTTCTATTGTCATCTCAATCTTTCTATTTTCTACATGGCTCAAGCTTCCCATGGATTTGCGGCTAAGTGCATCGGCCACTACATTGGCCTTACCTGGATGGTACAAAATATCTACGTCATAATCCTTTAGTAACTCTAGCCACCTTCTTTGCCTTAGGTTTAAATCCTTCTGTTTGAATAAATACTGTAGACTTTTGTGGTCCGTAAACACGTCTACATGGACTCCAAACAAGTAATGGCGCCAAATTTTCAAGGCAAATATAACTGCTGCCAATTCAAGATCGTGAGTAGGGTAATTTTGTTCGTGCTTTCTTAGTTGTCTCGAGGCATAGGCAATAACTTTACCATGTTGCATTAAAACGCAGCCCAACCCAATCCTTGAAGCATCACAATACACAACATAACCTTCCGTGCCCTCTAGCAGAGTTAAGACAGGTGCTGAAGTAAGCATGTCCTTCAACTCCTAAAAACTCTGCTCACATGCATCAGACCACTGGAACTTGGCAGCTTTATGAGTCAACTTTGTCAATGGTGCAGATATAGAAGAAAATCCTTCCACAAACCTCCGGTAATAACCTGCTAAGCCCAAAAAACTATGGATCTCTGTAGCATTCAAGGGCCTCGGCCAATTCTTTACAGCTTCAATCTTTTGGCCGTCAACTCTAATACCTTCATCTGTAATTATATGGCCAAGAAAAGACATTGAAGTCAACCAAAACTCACATTTGGAGAACTTCGCATATAATTTATGATTTTGAAGTGTTTGTAATACTGCACGTAGATGATCAGCATGTTCGGCTTCAGACCGTGAGTAAATCAGGATATCGTCAATAAATATGATCACGAATACATCTAGGAATGGCTTGAAGACCCGATTCATTAGGTCCATAAAAGTTGTTGGGGCATTAGTAAGCCCAAAAGACATTACTAGAAATTTAAAGTGGCCATACCTTGTCCTAAAGGCTGTTTTTGGAACATCTACCCCTTTAACACGTAACTGGTGATACCCTGACCGCAAGTCAATCTTTGAAAAACATTTGGTGCCTTGCAACTGATCAAAAAGGTCATCAATCCTTGGAAGCGGATACTTATTCTTGATTGTAACTTTGTTCAGCTGTCGGTAATCGATACACATTCTCAAGGACACATCCTTCTTACGAACAAACAAAACAGGTGCGCCCCATGGCGATGTACTAGGCCTAATGAAACCTTTTTTCGAGTAAATCCTTTAACTGTTCCTTTAACTCTCTTAATTCTACAGGAGCCATCCTGTAAGGGGGAATTGATATTGGCTGAGTATCTGGGAGTAGGTCAATGGCAAACTCAATTTCCCTTTCTGGAGGGATTCCTGGAAGCTCATCCGGGAAAACATCTAGAAACTGACTCACCACGGGAACTGATTGAAGAGTCGCTAGTCCATCCTCTGTGCTTCTTACTCGGACTAAATGATAAATATAGCCTTTAGAAATCATTTTCTGGGCCTTAAGGTAGAAAACAAACCTACCCCTTGGCGTGGCAGCATTACCTTTCCACTCTAGGATTGTCTCTTCCAGAAAATGGAATTTGACAACCTTATTTCTACAATCGATATTAGCATAACATGCAGCTAACCAGTCCATGCCCATAATGACATCGAAGTCAATCATATCTAATTCGATTAGATCAGCTGAAGTGAGGGAGTCATAAATCCACACTGCACAATCTCGATAAACTCATCTAGCTATAATAGATTCACCAACCGGCGTAGATACAACAAAGGGTCTAGGCAACAACTCAGGGCCTGCCCCCAACTTACTAGCAACGAGTGGGGTAACATATGAAAGAGTAGAGCCAGGATCTATAAGTGCATAAACAGCATGAGTAAAAATAGTCAATGTACCTGTAACAACATCAGGTGATGATTCCAAGTCCCGGCGACCGGCTAGAGCATAAGTGTGATTCTGACCACTGCCTGAACTGGATGCTCCTCCTCCTCCTCTACCTCTACCATGACCTGGTGTAGCCTGTTGGCCTGTCCTAGGGGGACGAATAGTAGATGAAGAAGCTGTCATCGACCCTGTAGGCTGGGATATCTCACCCCTACCTCTACTCGGACAGTCTAACATAAAGTGACCAGGATGCCCACATGAATAACAAGTATCTGAACCCAGGCGACATATCCCAGGATGTTTCCTACCGCACTAAACACAAGGTGGCAAAGGTGGCCTCATCTGACCTGAATGCCCCTAGCGATAGGAACTGGATGCACCTGAACTGTGGCTTGGTCCAGTCTTAGAAAAATGATCATACCTCTGCCTTTGCAACTGATATGGGGCACCACTAGTAGGGTAGGGTGATCACCTATTAAAATGTGGCCTAACATTACCTTGTGGCTCTATATAGGAACCTGTAGATCTAGCCCTCTTATTCTGATCCCTTTCTCGGCTTTGGTTATCTTCAATTTGTACTTCAAGATCCTCTGCAGTCTGAGCAACAACTTGTATCTTAGAAATATTCATATCCTCTTGTGTGGCTGCTATTGTTAATCTCTTAATCAATTCATCCTTAAGGCCACGCACATATCGATGAACTCTAGCTTGCATCGTACTCACAATATCGGGGGCGTACCTGGCTAATGAATTAAACCTGAGGTTGTACTGTCAAACACTCATATTGCCCTGCCTAAGGGCTAGAAATTGATCAAGTCTGGCCTCTTAAACCTCCTGTGGAAGATAGTGAGCTAGGAAGGCCTCTGAAAATTCCTCCCATTCAGCTGGGGGTGCATTTGATCCCCTAGACTGATCCCAAGCCTCGAACCATAAAATGGCCACATCTCGTAACCTGAAAGATGCAAACTCCACTGCCTCCACTACTGTTACATGCATGACTCGAAGTACTCGATAAGTCTGATCAATAAACTCCTGAGGATCCTCACGTGGGTCAGAGCCTGTAAATATAGGAGGACTTAGGCTGATAAACTCTCGAGCCCTAGAACTTTCTGAGGCACCTGACCTAGCACTCGCTGATGCCCCAATTTGTTGTTGTTGTGTGGCTACCATCTGGGTCAATAATCGAACAGCACTCCTGATGTCCTGGTCCTCTGCTTCAGGTAGAGGAGCTACAGGTGCTGGTTCATCTCTAGCTATCTTAGATGCCACTGGAGCAGGTGGGGTCAGGGGTAGTGGATCCCCTCTAGTCTCATCAGGTACTTGATGAACTGGGATCTCTGGTGTCGGTGATTCACTTTGAGCTTCCAATCTATCCATTCGGATAGGCGGGGAATGACTAGTACCTTCCCCCATATCTGTGCCAACCCGTCGGTTACTCATTTGTCTGGTCACAGGAATTTCTGTAAACAAGGAATAGAAAAACATGAATTAGACTTCAAACATCTTATGACCTCGCTCTATTGCACGATCTAGCAGACGGAAGAAGGATAATAATTCTTAAATGTCCCGTAGCCTTATGATTATAGGTATGGTGCACAACACACCCATAAGCAAGACTCTACTAGACACGGCTTGTAGACTCCCTGGGATTCGACATGCTCTGATACCAAGTTTGTCACGCCCCAAACCATGGGAGGCATGACCGACACCCGGAGCCCCAAAAGGGCGAGGGTGCCAAAATAGAGTGTATCTCTATTGAACCTGCTGGGGGTATGAGACCGACAAGGTATCTAAGAATAACAATTTGAAACACTGAAAGCTCAATAGTAGGTAAACAACTCAAGGACGACAAGGCTATTATCATAGTAGATAGCTAATAACAAGGCCAACAAGGCCATACCCAACACTGATGTACATATACACGTCTACAAGCCTCTAGGAGTAAGTAAAATATCTCATATCCAGGACAGGGCCCTGGACTACCCAGAAGTTGTACATATACATAACTTGGTCAAAATATAAGCTAGACCTCTGACTCGTCAGCTCCAGGAAGAATGCAGCTTACAAAAATGGCTGAACTCTGCAACTCCTACCGAAGAGGTCTATCTGGGTTTCTGTCTGGACCTGCAGGCATGAATGCAGCGCCCCCAGGCAATGGGGACGTCAGTACGACAATAATGTACTAGCATGTAACGTAGAAACATAAAAGCAAGTCGCAAGTAGTAAATCTGAACAAGATATAATATGAAACTTGTAAACTGTAATTGGTAAGACTCGTTAAGCTCTTTTATCCTTTATTATGTTTAGAACACAACACATGCATTAACTCACACCGCAACTCACTCTTTATAACCCACGCTGAACCACAATAGCGCCTCGGCGCACCCTATATATAATAGCCTCAATATGGCAGTAGCGCCTCGGCGCACACTATGTATATAATGGCCTCAATATGGCAGTAGCACCTTGGTGCACACTATGTATATAATGCCTACAATATGGAAGTATCACCTCAGTGCACACTATGTATATAATAGCCTCAATATGGCAGTAGCACCTCGGTGCACACTAACACGCAAACCACGCATAATAAGTGTATTACTAGATTGACCTTCAAAGCTATTCTTGTTATTTATGAAGGTTCATTTAGATAACTTCTTTAGCCTTGGCTTACTAGGTGTTGGACTCAACATACCAAACACATATAAATGGGGATTTGACTTGCTAACTTTCCTTTTATACTTTCTAAAGCTTGATTAGGGATCACAATACAAGGAAGAAACTTGACAAAAGGATAACTTACGTTTCGTGCAAAAAGAATCAGATTTTTATAAGAAGGAGACTTGAATCACCATAATGTATAACTTAGTTCTTTAAGACTTGTTGAGTTACCAAATCATCTCTCTTACAACAGAATACTCAAATTCCCTCTTTCGGAGATTTAGAGTTCTATTTCTAGATTCATGCCGATAAGGAATAAAGAAGCCTTAACATACCTCGTTCCTTCCGAAGATTGTTCTTACCAGAACTTGGAATCTCCTTTATTAAGTTAATCTACAACACAAGGGTATAATGAAGCTAATATTAGCTCTTAAACTTGATGCAACCTTTCCAAAATAGTAGCTAAACATTTCCCCGGCAGATTTACGTATTTTGCATTAATTAAAGGTGTATCGTCACACCTTTCTCCCCTGTCCAATAAACATCACACACACACAAACCTACTGCCTCCAATAATACAAAACACATCAAACAGCCCCAACACAACTCACCATGACGAAATACAATAGCAACACATTGAACACACGGCTTTCGATCGTCGTCCCTTGAGTTCTTAACAACAATTCAATAACAATTGTCCATCCGAACTTCAATCCAAAAATATGATTATGGGCAGAGTACTTACCACACTTGAAGGTGTGTTTTTATCCTCTTTTTATTGATGCCTTGAAAAGCTTAAGTACCTCCTACACATACACCAACAAGAGAAGAAGAAATCTCTTAATTGTTACACAATTTCTATGTGTTAAATCTTAAGAAAGGGGCTGCCATAGTTCATGTCTTTCTTACCATAGGATATCCTAGCTATATGTAGTATATTAATACCAAGATAACAAGTTGTTTAACTCACCTTAAGCTTGAATGAATCTTGATCTTCTTAGAACCCTAAAGGGAGAGAGGGGCTGCCAAAGGAAAGGAGATAAGAGAGAATGTTTTTCCAGCTTTTTGTGATCAATATTGATCAACAAAAGGTCTGTATAAAGGGACCTTTTTGGCCGACTTTTTTGAGTATATTTGGGCCAAAATGGGTCAAGAAACTTGGGCCAAAATTACCCTTTGCTTGGGCCTCAAAAGGGTTAAGTTTTGGGGCTGATTTTGGGCTTCTCTTGGGTAAAAATGTGGTCAATATTGGTGGCTAACTTTTGTAGTTGTTTGGGCCAGATTTGGTTGTGCTTTGATGGGCCAACTTTAAGCTTCATTTGGGCTACCATTAGGTCTAATAATCCATGTTGTTGCTGCCCGTAATCGGCCCTCGGAACTTAGTTCGTTAGCGTAGGTAGGTGATGCACCTACTTGTCACCTAAGAGCTTAGATAAGTCGAGCAAATACCTCACTTGTTTTATATCATTTTCAAAACCCTCATCCTTATACTTTAAATTAGCACTTATATACATTTGACCATTTCAAATTCTAGGCCAAAGTACTCCTTCACAATCTCGAGCTCAAATACCTTCGTCGATATTTACTTAGTCACATAGGTTTTGAAAGGTACGGGGTGTTACAGAATCCTAAGCCTCCTCATCGCTCAAGAAGGGGAACTCCTGCAAGTCATCCGGCTCTAGCTGGGGAAGCTCCTGATCAGGGACAGAGCAGGTGAACATGACCTTAATGGTCTTCCACATCCGAGCAAACATGCGATCCCAGGAGCACCTCTTCTTCTTCTCCTCCTCTAACTCCCTATGGAGTGCTGCAAAATCCTGAGCGGAAGGGGGCTGGGTTGTACCTTCAGCAGTAGTGCCCTCCGTGAACCTCCAGACCGTGGCCAGAGTCTTCTCAAGCTGTCTGCTAGTAATCGGGGACTGAGGGTAGGAAGGAGCGGGAGTGTTATCATCATCATCTACATCCTCGGCAGCCTGACTGCTCCCTACTTCATCTACCTT
Organism: Jaltomata sinuosa; assembly: GCA_003996215.1. Lineage (NCBI taxonomy): Eukaryota > Viridiplantae > Streptophyta > Magnoliopsida > Solanales > Solanaceae > Jaltomata > Jaltomata sinuosa. The sequence continues at coordinate 908,924 of QJPP01000379.1, forward strand.
CCTCTTCTTCTTGGAGGTAACCACTTTCACCCGGAGAGGGTTGAAGGCATTGTCCATTTCCACCTCGTGGTCAGTATGATCCTCAGGCACCCCAACCGACCTGCACAGCTCAGACACCAAACCAGGGAGAAAGGGGCCTCTTCTAGGACCCCGGTAGAAGTCCTTCCATTTAGAAATGATTTGTTCCCAAACATTCAGGATGATTCCCTGAATAGCAAAAGCAAACACCAAGGCTCGAGCATAAGTCACGTCGGTGGTATTGCCCGATGGATGAATTCTCTGGGACACCAAATTTAGCCACCTCCTAGCATCTGCAGAAAAGAAGGTGTTGGTGATGTCCTCGGGACTGGGCCAGTAGACCTGACTCCTGAACTCCTCGTCCACCAAGGTATCTCTCAACCAAGTCATATCCCAAAGTCGAGCATTGGCCTCATAGACGGCATTAGAGATGTGAGGCACTTCTAGCACCTCATTTATAGTCCGAGAGTCCATCGATACATCTACCCCTCGAAGGCCGATGGTGGGGTTGGGATCCTCCCAACAAACAGTGGAGAGTATAGCATAGGACTCCCGCACCCATCCTGTACATGCAGAGGGGGGAGCTACCACCAGTGAGCCCCATTCGAACTCTTGGAGCCTGTAATAGAAAGTAGCAGCCTTCTCAGCCACTTCATCTATCTTGAAGGCCCTCTCAAAGCAGAAGCCTAGCCTGAGGTAGTCCCGAAACCTCTCCCAACTAGCATCATCGGGGAACCTATCATAGGGATACTCGGGCACTTGTTCATTAGCCATTGATTATGTTAACCTGCAATGTAGCGAAGGGCGGGGTTAGAACTTGATATAGCATAAGGGAATGAGGTTTGGAAGGGAAATTTTTTTCTAAGTGTTAGCCTGGGGAGGCTACTATTTTGCAGTCTTCCATTATAACGGATGATCGTTCGCTACAGCGAAACTGCTATAGCAGGAATTCCTCCGCTATAGCGAGACCACTATAGCGGTTGTATTCCGCTATAGCGATCTTCATCGTCCCAGAACTTCAAGGGGTGTTTCAATAGTGACCCTTGATCCAAAACTCTGTTTTTAACAATCAAAGTTCAAATCAGTACTTCTAAAGTGTCCTATTACTATTTTCTACAAAAAATTGGGTATTATAACCCCTAAATTTCATCCAAATCACAAGTTTTCTCCAAGAACAACCATTCACCTCCCCACTATTTTTGGCCAATAGTTGCATAATCCTTACGCCCAGAATGTTGTGGAGGCATTGTAAACATAAGAGAAGTATCCATGCTTTGGGAACCCGACAAAATCCCAACCTAAGTTCAAAATTCAAAAACCAACTACAATGTGTCCCCCAAATCATTATTTTCTATCACAATCCTATCTAAATTCGTGCAAGGAAGTAAAAGAGTAACTAGGAACGATTATTACCTAGAAATTCTGATGTTGGGAGCGGGGTGATCGAAAGGAAAGGGAGTATTTTCGAAGAAAAAGGAGGAGAATGGGGATGAAAATTTGTTTCTCCCCTATTTCAACTGTTGCCAACCGCTATAAAGATCGACACCTCACTATAACGGCACCACTATAGAGGTATAATATCCGCTATAGCGGATGTCAATCAGTTTTGGGGAAGGAAAGATTTCTCCCGGGTCTTTTCAAATTCTTTTGCTCTGACATTCTACAAGGCCCCGGATTTCTTGGGTACTCGGGGAAGGTTACTTCATAAATTTTTGAATATCTAGGTGGAGGCAAATTCCTCGTAAGAGCGGGATCATAATTTTTTTCTAATTGGGTCAAGTACGACTAAATTGGGGAAAGTTCAATTTTCGTGTGGGATCATAATTACGCGGTTGCACGGGAGTGTAAGAGTCCCAGACTAGTTTTCTTTCTCTTTTCTACGGGATTATTCGGGGACAAATAATGAGTAAATTGGTATCTATTGTAACAATCGAATCCATCATTATTTTAGAAATCACGATGTCATAAAATTCAGGAATGATTAGAGTATGTTTTAATTTAAAATAGGGTGAAATGGTGGAAAATTTTGGATTTTTGAAGTTAATTCGGGCTGACGTCACCCACTATAGCAGACATTTCTCTACTATAGCATTGTCGCTGTAGCGGGCAGCCATCCGCTATAGCGAAATGGCGAAAATAGTAGCTCAGTAACGCGAGTTAATAAAAGAACTTCTCCTCCTCAGTTGGAAAAGATATGAGGGTTACTTCAAAAACCCTCCTAGGTTGCTAAAGGCTTGGGAGCCATGTGGAGGAGGAATTTCAGCTAAAAGGATGCAAAACCACGGATTTAGGCTTGTCAATCGTCAGAAAATGCCTTCACAGAGCCAGAAAATGCATCGTGCAGCTGCTTGGCGTCCAGGTAGGCTAGGTTCTTTTCACTGAGTAGATTTGACCTGCTTTCATTTCATATGTATTGTATAGATGGAAAGGAGAATTATTTCAGTTCGATACGTCCACCTACGAGACTCACCTTTGGCTTTCGTCTCACGGAGTCTGGAGGATTGTTGTGCTTGGATTGGTTTACACTAGAAAATGGTTAAGTCAGGATAATGTGTTATCATATTCCGGATTGTTTATGATTATTATGTGTTGTATGATGATAGAATTTAGAGACTAGAGTGTCGGGAAGGTTCAGGGAATCGGAAATGCTTTGGGTAGTTAAATTATTAGTAAAAAGAGAGTATTCAGAAATGATTGGTTAAAAGAATAGAATAACAAGAAGGGTTGAATTACCAAGGTTAGGGGAGGTCCTCCCCATGTTGTATCTGCCTTAGAAGAAGTCTTTAATTGATATAGCTACTTGTTATGTGTCCGAAGAGGTGAACGGGCATTTAGTCTTCGGACGGGATTCAAGATTGAGTTATGTACCTGGGGTTGGGGTAGGTGATGGTCATTGTTTTCCCCAATATGCAATGTATGTTTATGTGCTATCACTTAGTATTGTGTAAGTTTGCATGCTTAGGTAATGTATTATGCATGTCTAATTGTCCGGTTATTAGTCTTGTAAAATGAACTTAGTTTTGTTGCTTGTTGGTTTTACAAGTGTATTTTGTTCATTGTTTGTTGACTGTTGGATTTGTGTGTCAGTTGGATCGGGTACTGGTACATGTTATATATTGGTTAGCTTGGGTACCATGCCTGGTACGGGATATTTATTGGTTGGCTCGGGTACCACACCTGGTATAGGTTTTACAAATAGTTGACTTGGGTACCATGCCTGGTACGGGTTTGATTTACTTGAATTGATTGTGTTCCTTCGATGATTCCATGAGTGGACAGGGTTATATTCTTGAATTGTGATTATTTCATATGATTCGTGAAAGGTCGGGTGTTCATATTTATATGTGAGGTTGGTCTAAGTGTAGACTGGGACTTTATGTTGTGGTCTTAGGGATCCATTGTTATTTTGGGTTATGTGAAGAAGAATAAGTGTTATGATTATTGTGCGTGGTTAGATGATGGTTGAACCTGTTCATGTGATTGATAAGTTAGAGAGAAGACTGAGAGTCTCAGGCTGTGTTGCTGACTATTATTATCATGTTGGGAAATTGTCCTAGGGATCCTTGAGAGGTACAGACACTTGTAAGTAGCACCGTAAATGTAGTTGGTCTGGTTGGACGGTTAGTTGGTTTATTTCTGGGATTTAGTCATAGGCGTTGACTTGGGTAGCGGAGTGGTAGTCTGGGTCGGGACTTAGTGGTCAGACTAATGGTAAGGTGAATTGGGAAGTCTAAGGGTTTTATGCGACTTGGGAAGCCCTAGGATGTCTGTGTGCAGAGTATCCGAGTGAGGGAGTTGGCAGCGGAAGGGATAGGAAGACTTGGGGTGATATTGGGTTGGGTGAAGGTGGATGTTGAAAGGCTGGAGTATTGTACTTAATTGCATTTCCCTTGATTTCTTATATGATGGTATGGAATGGATTCGAGTCGATCGATAATGCCTAACAGTACGTGTGTTTGTATTAGTTCTACTTTTGCTATACCTTTTTGGGTATAGTCTGGTTGCAGGGTCGGTGATATTTCATAGGTACATGATGACGGTGATCTTCAGCAGCTTCTACTCTTTGTTTTCATGGTGGGAGTTGTGTCCTCTTACATTTTGTGTATTTACTCATGTAGTGGCTCTTATACCTGTTTAGACTAGATCCTAGGGAGAATTGTTTTCCAATTGTAAAAATGATATATTGTATTTCTTCTGTAAGGAGTTTTTCGGAATTAAAAAGGGTTATAATTATTTTCATGTATAAAAATGAGGTTATTTACTATTATACTTTATTTTTCACAATTTACCTGTTGGATCGGGTGGTAAGGATTCGTCTATCTAGGTGCTTAGAGTAGGCGCCCGCATACCCGGTAGTTGGGTCATGACATGGTCATTAGCTTATGTGATGACAATATCTATTTGGTAAAAGGGACGTTAGCTTTTAGTTTCATACTTTTAGTCATTGGTAATTAATTATCTTGGCGGTGACAGCAGTGTTCAATGATAAAGATTTTCTCCAGTTATCTCTTTTCTCAGTTCTTAACTAGTAGTATTTATTTTTATTGTTGACATATAATTTTTAGTTAATCTTATTTGCCATGTAATCAGCTTGGTGGAGTGAGATTTTTATTTTATCCAATAAAAAAATAACACGTAAAAAGTAACTTTTTTAAAAAATAAAATATAGAGGGGGTTATTAGTTTTAAGAGTATTAGTGAGCCAAAAAGGTGGATATGGAGGATATTTTTAGACATTTTTTTATAATTTAGGGGTATTTTTGGCCCTTTTTCATTTTTAATATGTGGTCTGTTAACTTGAAGGGTATTTTAGGGCCCAAAGGTGGATGTCAGGAATATAATAGAGCCAATAGGTGGATGAAAGGTATTTTTGTACCATTTTCAATAAATGAGGATAATTTAAGCCTTTTTCTGTTATTAAAATCAAAGATATATGATTAGTATAAAAGGGGTGGATGTAGTCTGTCAAGTAGTATATAGTAAGATAAAAGGGGTGGCAATGTTTTAAAAAATGACTATAGTTAATAATGATGATAAATTACTAAATGATAAATTATATTTTATATTTTTTAAGCTGGACAAGTAAAAATGGACATTTATTTTTAATATAACAAACAAATAAAAATAGATGAAGAAATTAGTATTGTATTATGGAAAACTTACATAGATATGTTATATTAAGAAAATATTTATCATCTATAGCAATAACACTTTTTCACTGGACAATTATAACATTTATAATAAAATTTTAATACATATTGCAGAGAACAATTTATAAAACACATATAATACGAATTTTATTCATGGATAATACATTTATCAAATACTTTAATACACTTATAATACATCTATGTTGCATTCATAATTTACTTTCAATACATAGTGCAGATTTATCATAGAATTACTATGTATTTCTATATTTGATAATAAATAAAAAGTATCGCTAAAAATAGTACTCCCTCCGTCCCAATTTATATGAGTTAGTTTGATTCGGCACGGAGTTTAAGAAAAAAAGAAAAAAAATTGAAATTTGTGGTCTAAAATAAGTCATAGATGTTTGTGTGGCTGTGAATCATTTCATTAAGGGTAAAATAGATATTTTAAAGTTAAATTGTTACTAAATATAGAAATATGTCATTCTTTTTTAGTCTAACTGAAAAGGAAAATGAGTCATATAAACTGAAACAGAGGGAGTAATTTTTTATTAAAAAGTACTCACCCAAGTAATTTCAATTTTCAACAATATTGGTCCTGTATTGATACAGGTTGTTTCCCCTAGTGTGTGCGCGCGCGCATATATATATATATATATATATATATATATATATATATATATTCTATGGGAAACGTGCGTTACACATTAATAATAGCACGTAGATGTTCAGATGGACAATATTTTATGTTGGATAATTGAGTTTTTATAAGTCTAATAGCTTGATCTAAGTGAATACTTGCTCTGTTCATTTTTACTTATCCAAAAAAATTTACTTTATTGTACATTGAGGAGATATAATTAAAGGTTAATGATAAATGATGCATCTCATTAAGTTTAAACTCATAAATTCCCCAAAAGGCTCATGCAAGAGATTATATACCCACACATCTTAACCATTAAGTTTCGTCAAAAAAAATTGCATCATCATCTAACTTAATATTTTATATCACACCTGAATTGATCTTTATAATACACTTGTATATATATTTTAGTGCTTTCACTCTAGAGAAAATCTCTACATTAATGTGGCAACACTTTTTTACCTTTATTCGAGAGCAAGTCTCTACATTAATTTGACAATATTTTATAACCTTTACTCCGAAGCTCGTCTCTACGTTAATATGATAATTAAATTTAGTTATTGTATGAGAATTTTTGAACCGATCATTCTTCATGTGAGAATTTATTCGATGACAGCTTCTATATGGATTACGAGTTCATCTTTTTGACAATCAATTTATGTGAAAGTGAATATTTATTCTTGTTAGCATGTTTCGTTATAATAAACTTGTCATGTTAATTTGTTAAAGATATCTCTTTTGTGGTATTTTTTGAATATTATCAAAATAGTTGTACATGTAAAAGGCATGTCTTTTGAAATTCGATCACAAGCATATGTATTGTGATTGTTTATATCTTTTTTCCAGAAAACTTTGTATGTTGACTTTAAGGATCTAGTCATTATTGTCCAAAACTAAATACGGTAAAAACTTATTTTACTATAATTCGATCTTTATCTTAACATGTATTATTAATACTAATTCTGGAAACGTATGTTGTATGTGTATCCCATGTTATAGTACACACATTTTAAAATAATACAAATAATATTAGAATGAGTGTGCGATTAGTTACACTAAATCTGAAAGGGGAAATGCAAGCTTAAACTAATGAATGATGAGCCTATTGAATAAAAATTGTTAGAACAATTAAGGTTCTATTTGGATTGGATTATTTTAAGTGCTTTTAAGCCAAAATAGTTTTTAAGCACTTTTGGAGTGTTTGAGTAAAATTAAAGTGTTCTTAAGCACTTTTTTAAAGCTAAAAAGGCAATGATAAGCCAAAAAATCATAAGTTAGAAGCTAAAAGCCCATCTAAACACCCACCGAATCAAATTATGTAAATACCATTGTCATATCAAATACTCAAGTACTTGACAGTGTTATTGCCTATTTATTTCAATGGCATATAGCTTACATTGTATATGCGTAACGTTGGCTATGACCGCAAATACTTCACTTCTAGAAGTTTGTGCATTGTCTTTAAAAAATTGTAGCCTCCTTCCTTTTATAATATGTGTGTGTGTGTGTTGGATAGTTACTAATCAAGATGAATTGTTACTATCCGAGTTATCTAATGTAACTAAGAAACACATTTAGCTCCATAGATACTAATTAAAGAGAGTTTTGATAGAGAGTTTGCTAATACAATTAATACATGTCATGAAATGATCTTTCTCAAAATATCACATAATAGAGATAAGATAATGAAATTTGGGATTCAATTGAGGTGTGAATATTTTTCGTTGCATCTCTAAATTAAAATGAATCAATGTTACATATGCTCTTACATTTTGAAAGTGAGGATTACATGAATAATTGAAAGGTTATGGACCACTAATCCTACCTATCTATTACAAATGGAGCAAGTAGTTCAAACTAAAGACGGAAAATGAAAATTTTCTAAATTTATAATAATTAATGCTTAACGGAAAATAGAAAATACTGGGAGTCATAAAATAAATTAAAGTATCAACTCTACAAATCCTTTGTCACGTTCTGCAAATTTTTTGTTGTTAGTCCAACAATATATGCCTTTGTCAAGCTTTTCCTGTAAAGATATAGATAACACACAAAGACATTGATTTGAGGTATTCGTTATTGTATACATACACAAAAGATGGAATACAAGTAGTATCTAGATATCGTTAGAGCAATAATCACGTCTTGAATATTAAGGCCAGAGTTTTTAACCCTTTTACCTTATGATTGCCGGGATAAAACCTTTGTAAAAAACTGCTTGATATTTTACCATATCCTGCAAATTTTAAGTTTTCAATTGTTAATGAATTCTGTAGAATAATATATATAGTTATTAGAGACAAGTTGAGAGGTCACGTTAGTACATGAAAGGCCATAAAGAAAATTAAAACATTTATTTCAGAGAAGTTTTTTGCCACTTCAGTTGGTGAAATAGCATAACTGAAAAAAAGTTAAGAATGAAAACTGAAAGGGAATTAAATGGGCGTAAGAAGGAATAATATTCCAATTATTACAAAGATAATGAATAAATCATTATACTCTTTAGCTTAATTTAACACACATTTAATTTCAAGAAAATAAAAGGCCAAGATGACCTTATTAAAAACTGATCAGCCAATAACGGCTCCCACATTTTGTTTCTTCATCACTTTTAGAATAAAATATAAAATATAATATATATGACTACTATTTAATTAGATTAGCTACTTTATTTATTACATTTTGATTTAGTGCAAGGGCAAAGTTGTAATTTAACTTTGAAGATGGGAGCTTCTCACTTTTAATATAACTAGTTTATCGATACGGGCGTTGCACGTATTTATTCAATCATATATTAATTATTTTTGTAAAATAATCTCAGTATTATTAAAATAATTTTTTTGAGTAAATTATATGAAAGAATAAAGTACATGTTTTAGTGAATGAACAATTTTAAACTAAATTAACACGTACTTCAAGAATAAAAAATGTAGAAAACAGATGAGTACCTAGCTTGAAGTTTGTGTTTAATCGTTTGCTTTTTTAACGCATCCCTTCATGTGAGGTAGGGTTTCGTTATTCTGGTAAGAAGCTGGCAAGAGAAACTTTAGAACACGAGTCTCTTAAAGAGGCATATATTGTGTGCATTTATAGGTTTTTAAAAAAAAATACTAATAAGGGTACCTTATATTAGTTGAAAAAGAAAAGAGTTATACCTTTGATTTTTTTTGGCTACTTCAATCAACGGCAACATACTTGTTTGCTCAATTTTTTGATCAAAAATTTACAACTGAAAAAGTAACACAAGAAATTATCAAAAAAGAAGAATCCATTGTAATTGTTGACTATATTATCTTTAAATTTATTAACTAAAGTAATAAAGAAAAGGAGAAAAAATGATGATCATGAATGCAAGAAAATGACTTGAATCAAAATCAAAAAAAAAAAGGGTAGAAGAAAGGCCCTATGTTTTTGGTAAAGTTTGATCGCAATATTATTTAAACGGAATTGTAGATTTTTTTTTTTTATAAAAGGTAAAATTTTAATTGATTTAGAAGTATTAAATATTTTCCTATAATAATTAGTAGAACTTGTATTCGAATAACAGTCCTATTAAAATTTTATTTTAAATAATAATAATTTTTTTATCTTTTTTTACACGTTATTTTTCTCCCCTTCCCAGGTTACTTTTCTTCTTTTCTTTTATTTTCTTAATAAGTTTAGTTTTAGTTGTTTTAAAATTACCAAATATAAGAAAACAAAATGAAAAGACAATTTTGTCTATTGCGAAGTATTTTAATGAAGGACAAAAAGTTCAAATCACATTATAAGGTCCTTCACACTTTTAATATAGTATATAATATATAATATATAATATATAATATATATGATATATGATATATGATATGATATATGATATGATGTATTATTTTCCAGTACCAAAATTAGTTTTTTTATTAAGTTTTTTTCCCTAATTTTGACTCTATCGAATAAAATTAGGAAAAAGTGGGAATAAAATTATTTAAATTTTTTAAAGTGTTCATAGCAATTACGTAAGCTAGTGTAGAAGCACAAGTTTATTTCTATACTAGTGAAATAAACCGTGCGAAATATTTTACTAAATATTTAATTTTCTCTAATATTCAAGTGTAAAAAATGTGTTAAAATTTCTTTTAGTTTTCAAATTCAAATAAATTAAATTTAATGCTTTAAATTCATTACATTATTTACATTTAGTTTGTAATTTATTTGAAATTTATAATTTTTAAGAATTTATAATCTTCTAGAGATATTTAGTTTTATCTATCTTTATATAAGTGATACAATTTTATTTTTTTACTAAAAAATTTATTTAACATGTATAACTAATATATCAAAATACAATAAATAAAAAAATTGTGATTAGAAATTCATAAATTAAAAATCATGCTTTAAACGCTAAAAGTAATAAAATTTGAAAAAAATTATAAAAGACAGTACAAAATAAATTACCCAGATCCTTAATTATTATTCTTAATGGCTTCAATTTTCCCACTTTAGTAGCAATCCTTTTATCATATGTAATAAAATTTATCTTTATCTCTTCGAAGAAAGAGTATAGTCTAACATTTTTTAAATCTTTTGAAAGTTCACATTCTCTGAATTTCAAAGAATATACTAATTAAATTTACATTTGAAAACTCAAACCTTCAATTCTCAATGTCAATGAATGTTTGAAGCTTGGCATTAGATAAGGGTTGTAACATCTCTTTTTGGTCAAAAAAATTATTTATATTTTCTCATTTTTTTAATAATTTCTCCTATATTTGTATTTACTTATTATTATTATTATTATTATTATTGTTATTATTATATAAAAATTAATACTCCAATTACTACTTTCTCCATCATTTATATTTCTCTGCAATTATGATAAAAGCTCAGGAGTTACATTATTTTTTATTGATAAGAGATTGCCCACAACCAATAGGAGAGAAGCTGATAGTATTAACTTCTAATTACTTTGAAAATTAAAAAATAATTAAAATATTAAAAACTAACTTCATCAATCAATTAATAATGAAATCTAAAAAGGTACTACACTATTCATATTTTTGCACTAATGCTTCATCATAAAAAATTTAAATAGGTACACTACATGATCACAATATACATAACTTAGTGTTTTAGGTTAGTTCTACGTAGGGGTGTACATGGACCGAGTTGGTTCGGATTTTTTAAATACCAAATCAAATCATTAGTATCGGATTTTTAAATTTATAAACCAAATCAAATTAATAAAAGTTGAGTTTTCCAACCTCGGATTTTTTTGGATTTTTTTGATTTCCTCGGGTTTTTCGGGTTTTTTTCGATAAAGTTTTCATACAAATATATAATTAACTTGTGCTTCAAATATTTTTTTAGTCCGAGCAAAATACAACTATCTAAGGTACTTCATAAAAAAATAACACAAAATATATTCATTTTATTTGGAATTTATGAATTGAGTGATGACAATAAAATATTCAATCAAAAAAATAATGAAATCGCATAGAATAAATATTGCATATTAATAAGTTATAATAAAAATAATCATAATTTAAAAGTATTAAGTCATGCTAAAATAAGTCTAATAAGTAGTAACTACATGACTAAATATTAAACAGAAAAATAAATTAGTTTATGCATTTATGTAAAATTAAAGAATAAATATCTAACATGATTGTCATTCCTAGTGTTGTATTGAATAATCTTTTGTTAACATTCGTATTGATTTGAGTTTTATTTGAGTTACTAATATCTATAGGTTGTAAAAAGACTTATTGAACCATTTAAAATTCTAAGTTTAAACTTGAAATAATATATTGAAAAATAAAAACTATGAAAAAGTTGAAGAAATATTTATAAATTACATCACAATAAATATTTTTATGTATAAAATATTTTTAAAAATAGTATATATGTAATATCGGGTTGGTTCGGTTCGGTTTGACTTTTTTTAGTTAAAACCAAACCAAACCAATTATAGTCGAGTTTTGTTTTTCAATTCCAAACCAAGTCAAACCAAATCACCAGTCGGATTTTTTTTGCGGTTTAGATCGATTTGCGATTTGGTTCGATTTACGGTTCAATTTTGTACACCCCTAGTATTACTTCTACGGATATATCTATAACTAAATCTCTTAGAGTTGAATTGTAACTACCAATAGTTATGTGATGAAATAGGAAACAATACTTATTAATGGTGATAATTGAAGAATTAATTTTTACATTAATTACATAAGAAAAAAGAGAGAAGTCAAAAGAATGAGAAAAAAGATAAGTTAGATATTGTATTAAAATGTGAGAGCAAAAAAAAAATCAATTAAAAGAGATGTCTTTTAATATAAATTTAAAAGAGATTTCATATCAATTTTATATAAATATAAATTTTTGACCTTATATACCATTTGCCTTCTTCTTTTCTTTTCAAAACAAAAATACTACAAATAATTATTTTAGTTTCTTTAATTTTTCTTAAGAATTACACAAATATACTATTTCACTATTTTGTTGTCAAATTTTTTTAATTTATTGCTTGAATGAAAATGGTATTTGAATTAAAAAATTTAAAATAACTTATAAGCTAAAAGGTAAAACTTATTAGTGAGAATATCCAAGTTTTTAACTATTAATTTATTTTTTATTTTTTTGGCCTAAAAATAAGTGTTAGAAACTTCTTTTTATCAAATACCACAAAAAATAAAAAAGAGCTTAAAAACTAAAATCACTTAAATAAGTCAATTCAAATACCTTCGAAGTCTTTTCTTGAAGTGCTCAAATTTTTTCGTTTTTCAATATGCTTTTAATGATAGTTTTTTACACCTTAGTGTCGAATTTATGGATTAGGAGTGCACTTCATCATGAAAAAAAAGTAACACCAAGCACATAATTTTATTTTAGAATACTGCGAAAAACTACCACACTAAGAATATACAGTAACTAATCATAATTTAATATAATGAAATATGTGTGTATAACTATAATCATATAAAAGAAAAGAAAAAAAAATAAAAGAAGGTCCACTTATCAGACTTCTCTTTTTTAATCTTATGATTAGCCCCACCTATCATCTTATTCTTGTCTTATTACATTTTTAAATTACAACAAAAGAAAAAAAGAAAAAGTAGAAATGCGTAATTAAAAGAATTTAAAAAATATCTTTTAATTTCTTTAATAAAGCATATAAATGAATAATTAGGAAGAAGAAGGAAAAATCAAAGAGATGAAACTATTATAATACTAATTTTATTATAAAACTCTACATCTTCTTCTTTTGAATTTGCTCAATTTTGTCTTCTTTCCTATCTTCTTCAGCTATCTTCTTCATCCCTACAAAAGCAAATTGAGAATATACTTATACGAAATTATTAGTTATTATAAAGCTTAAATGAATTTTTCAACCTTAAGCACCTAAAATTAAATTTTATAATTAACTTTAAGTGATCAAAATTAAAATAAAGAAAAGAATATTTCTACCACTTAAGTAATCATCACTTGATTGGTAATTTTACACTTTGATTTTGTTGGTCTTGAGTTCATCTAATGCAATTTTGTTTCATAAATTTGTCAAATTGGCTCTCAAAAATTAAATAATACCGCATAAATTACAATAAAAGAAGTAAAATTTAAAAAATTATTCCTACCCATAGATTCAATACGACCTTGCCAATCATGGTTCTTCACGTGAAAGCTATCATATAATGTGGTGATTAACATTTTCTTCATGTTTTTCCTCACTCTTATGTATGATAATGAAGAAAAGAAAGAATAACATTGAATGAGAATTTTTCATGAAACAAAACATGAATTTATATAGGCAAAGTGGAGGAATACCATAAGTTTTTCATAAAGTTACAAATTAAATTTTGGGGGTTATGAAGATTAGAAAATGAGGGTTATAAATATTATTAAGAGTATAATTAAAGAGGTGTGTAAGTTATGAGTAGTTATTTTTATTAAAGACATTAAATAAATATATATATATATATATTCAAATATTAAAATTTAGCTTTATTTCATATATAGATATAGACTTAACCTAATACATATTAATCACATTAATTATAGAGAAAGAGAAAAAAAAATTACAAAAATATTTAGAGATTAAAAAACTAAAAAAAGAGAAAAATATAAATGATCTTCTTGTGCATTAATTAATTGAGGGTTATGAAAATGAAAGGCTTAAGAGTTATGGACATTACTAATATTAATTAAGAGATTTCATCTCAATTTTATATAAATATAAATTTATGACCTTATATACCATTTGCCTTCTTCTTTTCTTTTCAAAACAAAAATACTACAAATAATTATTTTAGTTTCTTTAATTTTTCTTAAGAATTACACAAATATACTATTTCACTATTTTGTTGTCAATTTTTTTTAATTTATTGCTTGAATGAAAATGGTATTTGAATTAAAAAATTTAAAATAACTTATAAGCTAAAAGGTAAAACTTATAAGTGAGAATATCCAAGTTTTTAACTTTTAATTTATTTTTTATTTTTTTGACCTAAAAATAAGTGTTAGAAACTTCTTTTTTTCAAATACCACAAAAAATAAAAAAGAGCTTAAAAACTAAAAGCATTTAAAATAAGTCAATTCAAATACCTTCGAAGTCTTTTCTTGAAGTGCTCAAATTTTTCCGTTTTTCAATATGCTTTTAATGATAGTTTTTTGCCCCTTAGTGTCGAATTTATGGATTAGGAGTGCACTTCATCATGAAAAAAAGTAACATCAAGCACATAATTTTATTTAACAATACTGCAAAAAACTACCACACTAAGAATATACAGTAACTAATCATAATTTAATATAATGAAATATGTGTGTATAACTATAATCATATAAAAGAAAAGAAAAAAAATAAAAGAAGGCCCACTTATCAGACTTCTCTTTTTTAATCTTATGATTAGCCTCACCTATCATCTTATTCTTGTCTTATTACATTTTTAAATTACCACAAAAGAAAAAAAGAAAAAGTAGAAAGGCGTAATTAAGAGAATTTAAAAAACATCTTTTAATTTCTTTAATAAAGCATATAAATGAATAATTGGGAAGAAGAAGAAAAAATCAAAGAGATGAAATTATTATAATACTAATTTTATTATAAAACTCTACATCTTCTTCTTTTGAATTTGCTCAATTTTCTCTTCTTTCCTACCTTCTTCAGCTATCTTCTTCATCCCTACAAAAGCAAATTGAGAATATACTTATACGAAATTATTAGTTATTATAAAGCTTAAATGAATTTTTCAACCTTAAGCACCTAAAATTAAATTTTATAATTAACTTTAAGTGATCAAAATTAAAATAAAGAAAAGAATATTTCTACCACTTAAGTAATCATCACTTGATTGGTAATTTTACACTTTGATTTTGTTGGTCTTGAGTTCATCTAATGCAATTTTGTTTCATAAATTTATCAAATTGGCTCTCAAAAATTAAATAATACCGCATAAATTACAATAAAAGAAGTAAAATTTAAAAAATTATTCCTACCCATAGATTCTTTACGACTTTGCCAATCATGGTTCTTCACGTGAAAGCTATCATATAATGTGGTGATTAACATTTTCTTCATGTTTTTCCTCACTCTTATGTATGGTATGATAATGAAGAAAAGAAAGAATAACATTGAATGAGAATTTTTCATGAAACAAAACACGAATTTATATAGGCAAAGTGGAGGAATACCATAAGTTTTTCATAAAGTTACAAATTAAATTTTGGGGATTATGAAAATTAGAAAATATGGATTATAAATATTATTAAGAGTATAATTAAAGAGGTGTGTAAGTTATGAGTAGTTATTTTTATTAAAGACATTAAATAAATAAATAAATATATATATATATATATATATATATATATATATTCAAATATTACGAGATATCATCATTTTATAATTTTTTTATTTAAAAAAGGCATCCTTAATCAAAGAGTGGTTCTACATCACTTTTCTAATATTTAGATTTATTTCATATATAGATATAGATTTAACCTAATACATATTAATCACATTAATTATAGAGAAAGAGAAAAAAAATTAACAAAAATATTTAGAGATTAAAAAACTAAAAAAAGAGAAAAAATATAAATGATCTTCTTGTGCATTAATTAATTGAGGGTTATGAAAATAAAAGGCTTAAGAGTTATGGACATTACTAATATTAATTAAGAGATTTCATCTCAATTTTATATAAATATAGATTTATGACCTTATATACCATTTGCCTTCTTCTTTTCTTTTCAAAACAAAAATACTACAAATAATTATTTTAGTTTCTTTAATTTTTCTTAAGAATTACACAAATATACTATTTCACTATTTTGTTGTCAATTTTTTTTAATTTATTGCTTGAATGAAAATGTTATTTGAATTAAAAAAATTAAATAACTTATAAGCTAAAAGGTAAAACTTATAAGTGAGAATATCCAAGTTTTTAATTTTTAATTTATTTTTTATTTTTTTGACCTAAAAATAAGTGTTAGAAACTTCTTTTTTTCAAATACCACAAAAAATAAAAAAGAGCTTCAAAACTAAAAGCATTTAAAATAAGTCAATTCAAATACCTTCGAAGTCTTTTCTTGAAGTGTTCAAATTTTTCCGTTTTTCAATATGCTTTTAATGATAGTTTTTTGCACCTTAGTGTCGAATTTATAGATTAGGAGTGTACTTTATCATGAAAAAAAGTAACACCAAGCACATAATTTTATTTTAGAATACTGCAAAAAAACTACCACACTAAGAATATACAGTAACTAATCATAATTTAATATAATGAAATATGTGTGTATAACTATAATCATATAAAAGAAAAGAAAAAAAATAAAAGAAGGCCCACTTATCAGACTTCTCTTTTGTAATCTTATGATTAGCCCCACCTATCATCTTATTCTTGTCTTATTACATTTTTAAATTACCACAAAAGAAAAAAAGAAAAAGTAGAAAGGCGTAATTAAGAGAATTTAAAAAATATATTTTAATTTCTTTAATAAAGCATATAAATGAATAATTGGGAAGAAGAAGGAAAAATCAAAGAGATGAAATTATTATAATACTAATTTTATTATAAAACTCTACATCTTCTTCTTTTGAATTTGCTCAATTTTCTCTTCTTTCCTACCTTCTTCAGCTATCTTCTTCATCCCTACAAAAGCAAATTGAGAATATACTTATACGAAATTATTAGTTATTATAAAGCTTAAATGAATTTTTCAACCTTAAGCACCTAAAATTAAATTTTATAATTAACTTTAAGTGATCAAATTTAAAATAAAGAAAAGAATATTTCTACCACTTAAGTAATCATCACTTGATTGGTAATTTTACACTTTGATTTTGTTGGTCTTGAGTTCATCTAATGCAATTTTGTTTCATAAATTTGTCAAATTGGCTCTCAAAAATTAAATAATACCGCATAAATTACAATAAAAGAAGTAAAATTTAAAAAATTATTCCTACCCATAGACTCTTTATGACTTTGTCAATCATGGTTCTTCACGTGAAAGCTATCATATAATGTGGTGATTAACATTTTCTTCATGTTTTTCCTCACTCTTATGTATGGTATGATAATGAAGAAAAGAAAGAATAACATTGAATGAGAATTTTTCATGAAACAAAACATGAATTTATATAGGCAAAGTGGAGGAATACCATAAGTTTTTCATAAAGTTACAAATTAAATTTTGGGAGTTATGAAGATTAGAAAATGAGGGTTATAAATATTATTAAGAGTATAATTAAAGAGGTGTGTAAGTTATGAGTAGTTATTTTTATTAAAGACATTAAATTAAAATATATATATATATTCAAATATTACGAGATATCACCATTTTATAATTTTCTTATTTAAAAAAGGCATCCTTAATCAAAGAGTGATTCTACATCACTTTTCTAATATTTAGCTTTATTTCATATATAGATATAGATTTAACCTAATACATATTAATCACATTAATTATAGAGAAAGAGAAAAAAAATTAACAAAAATATTTAGAGATTAAAAAACTAAAAAAAGAGAAAAAATATAAATGATCTTCTTGTGCATTAATTAATTGAGGGTTATGAAAATGAAAGGTTTAAGAGTTATGGACATGACTAATATTAATTAAGAGATTTCATCTCAATTTTATATAAATATAAATTTATGACTTTATATACCATTTGCCTTCTTCTTTTCTTTTCAAAACAAAAATACTACAAATAATTATCTTAGTTTCTTTAATTTTTCTTAAGAATTACACAAATATACTATTTCAATATTTTGTTGTCAATGTTTTTAAATTTATTGCTTGAATGAAAATGGTATTTGAATTAAAAAATTTAAAATAACTTATAAGCTAAAAGGTAAAACTTATAAGTGAGAATATCCAAGTTTTTAACTTTTAATTTATTTTTTATTTTTTTGACCTAAAAATAAGTGTTAGAAACTTCTTTTTTTCAAATACCATAAAAAATAAAAAAGATCTTAAAAACTAAAATCACTTAAAATAAGTCAATTCAAATAACTTCGAAGTCTTTTCTTGAAGTGCTCAATTTTTTTCTTTTTTCAATATGCTTTTAATGATAGTTTTTTGTACCTTAGTGTCGAATTTATGGATTAGGAGTGCACTTCATCATGAAAAAAAGTAACACCAAGAACATAATTTTATTTTAGAATACTGCAAAAAACTACCACACTAAGAATATACAGTAACTAATCATAATTTAATATAATGAAATATGTGTGTATAACTATAATCATATAAAAGAAAAGAAAAAAAATAAAAGAAGGCCTACTTATCAGACTTCTCTTTTTTAATCTTATGATTAGCCCCACCTATCATCTTATTCTTGTCTTATTACATTTTTAAATTACAACAAAAGAAAAAAAGAAAAAGTAGAAAGGCGTAATTAAGAGAATTTAAAAAATATCTTTTAATTTCTTTAATAAAGCATATAAATGAATAATTGGGAAGAAGAAGGAAAAATCAAAGAGATGAAATTATTATAATACTAATTTTATTATAAAACTCTACATCTTCTTCTTTTGAATTTGCTCAATTTTCTCTTCTTTCCTACCTTCTTCAGCTATCTTCTTCATCCCTACAAAAGCAAATTGAGAATATACTTATACGAAATTATTAGTTATTATAAAGCTTAAATGAATTTTTCAACCTTAAGCACCTAAAATTAAATTTTATAATTAACTTTAAGTGATCAAAATTAAAATAAAGAAAAGAATATTTCTACCACTTAAGTAATCATTACTTGATTGGTAATTTTACACTTTGATTTTGTTGGTCTTGAGTTCATCTAATGCAATTTTGTTTCATAAATTTGTCAAATTGGCTCTCAAAAATTAAATAATACCGCATAAATTACAATAAAAGAAGTAAAATTTAAAAAATTATTCCTACCCATAGATTCTTTACGACTTTGCCAATCATGGTTCTTCACGTGAAAGCTATCATATGATGTGGTGATTAACATTTTCTTTATGTTTTTCCTCACTCTTATGTATGGTATGATAATGGAGAAAAGAAAGAATAACATTGAATGAGAATTTTTCATGAAACAAAACATGAATTTATATAGGCAAAGTGGAGGAATACCATAAGTTTTTCATAAAGTTACAAATTAAATTTTGGGGGTTATGAAGATTAGAAAATGAGGGCTATAAATATTATTAAGAGTATAAATTAAAGAGGTGTGTAAGTTATGAGTAGTTATTTTTATTAAAGACATTAAATAAAAATATATATATATTCCAATATTACGAGATATCATCATTTTATAATTTTTTTTATTTAAAAAAGGCATCCTTAATCAAAGAGTGGTTCTACATCACTTTTCTAATATTTAGCTTTATTTCATATATAGATATAGATTTAACCTAATACATATTAATCACATTAATTATAGAGAAAGAAAAAAATAATTAACAAAAATATTTAGAGATTAAAAAACTAAAAAAAGAGAAAAAATATAAATGATCTTCTTGTGCATTAATTAATTGAGGGTTATGAAAATGAAAGGCTTAAGATTTATGGACATTACTAATATTAATTAAGAGTAGAATTTATGTAATTGAATGTATGAATTAATGAGATGATTATGTAAAATAAATAATTGAAAGAATTGAGAGAAAATGCCAAAAAAAGGAGAAAATAGATAAATAGAAATGGAGGCCATAGAGAGCGCCACATCACCATTTCTAAAACCTTCTTTTATATTATATATAGATTTTTTCATTTTCCTAGATTAAATAGGCAAGGTTTTTTAATTAATTAGTTTGAGAATCAAAATTCAGAAGTAGAATTTGGTTAGAATTTATTTTTAATAAGATCTTTTTGTTATTTCCCAAACTAGTCAATTTAATTACACTTCCCGCAATCAAATATATCCTTTTTCAAATTTAATTATATAGAAAAGATTAAATTTATATTATATAAAAAAAATAATGATATACTACATATGAGGAATGCAAATGAAGAAAGAAAATTATAAATCAAATATATAAGAAAATACATATTAAAAAGGAAAAATTATGCAAAATGGCCACTGGGAAACTTATTTACAAAAAAAAATAGCCACTTTAAAAAAATCACTCATTTATTACATTAATTAGCCATTTAGCTACACTAATAAAAAAAATGTGATTTAGCCACGTGCAAACCGTGGCTATATAATACACAAATCGTGGCTAATTTTTTTTCCTGTTTTTTCCAGCACTATTAAAAAAAAATACTTTCTCTATTTTTTTTAAAAACCTTTTTTTGCTTGCAATTTTTTTTTAAAAAAAAGACATTGCTATTTTTTCACTATGTTTTTTCTCTTTTTTAAAAAGAAAAAATTGTTGCTCCTTTTTAAAAACCTTTTTAGGTCTTTTAATTTTATTTTTTATTGAATAAAAAGAATATTTATGTTATTTTTTATTTATACTTTTATTTACTAGGGTGTAAATTGTTGCTCCTTTTTAAAAACCTTTTTAGGTCTTTTAATTTTATTTTTTATTGAATAAAAAGAATATTTATGTTATTTTTTATTTATACTTTTATTTACTAGGGTGTAAAACGCATGATAGTTAAATAAATATCGATATCGATATATTACATAATTATTTATACAATATCGATACATTATATAACTATATATACAATATCGATATACGTTTATACACATCTATACAATATTGATATATATACACTACATAACTATCTATACATCATATGTACATGTTCATACACCATTTATACAATATTGATACACATTTATATACTATTTATATAATATCGATACACATTTATACACCATTTATATAATATCGATACACGTTTATACACTATTTATACAAATATCTACACATTTATACAATATTGATATATTTTGTAACTATTTATACAACATTGATACACTATATATACATTATAGGTCTATAAATTTATTAATCACGGAAGAGTAAGATATAATCACGATCTATCCGTGGTCAAATTGACTGCATGAAAAATAAATTATATTTGTAATATTTAGTTACCCACACACAAAACCGTAGCTAAATAAATAAATTATATTTGTAATATTTAGTTACCCACACACAAAACCGTAGCTAAATAAGATAATTATATAAATTAGCCAGGATTCAACCGTGGCAAAAGCTTACAGTACATAATTGTTAGCCACGGTTGTTTATCCTATAGCCACGGTTGAACCGTGGCTAAAACCCGCATTTTTTTTACTACTGGCTATTTTTAATGTAAAAATAAGTGTAGCTATTTTTTTCAGAAAATATTTAATTTTGTGTATATATACGAAAATTTCCCAATTAAAAATACAACATAAAGCCAAATGAATATAAAAAATTTACACGTATTTTTGAAAGTTTATAGAGATAGAATTCTTGCGAAATTGACTTTTCAACCGGGGAAGAAAAATTAACATGGCAACATAAGTCGTCATTCCATGTTTTTTTTTTGAATTGATTTAATTTTTGATAATTTAGATTCACCCCATATAAACTTTATCAAATGATCTATTCCACTATAACTTTTGATAATAACACAAGTCTTCTCATATTTCCTTAATATTTAAATTTTTTTTATTACATTCATAGACTTTTGATATTTAATATATCTAGATAAATAGTGATATTGGCCAATGAGGTTCGCCACATCATCGTGCTTATTTTCGCACGTAAATTATATTTTATGCTAATTAGTTTAATTTTTTTCTAAAAAGGTATACATAGTATTAGGATAAATATACACTGAATTACACGAAATTTGAAAAGAGAAAAATACAAGTTCAACCTAATGAATAATAACTTTATAAGATCACTATTAGTTGTGTTTGTAAGGAACAATCTTACTAAAATTGTTGTAGAATGAAATCGAAAGGATATCTTTTATTTTTAAGGGAGAACGAAATATTTCTTTAGCAATATTATTTTCTATTACTTTGGTCACTTCTCTAGTTTGTAATTGTACATTGTCAATAAATTGATATAATATCGTTATTGTTGTAAAACTAAACCAAAAGAGTAACAATATGAAGTAAGAAAATAAACAAGAAATGAAGGAGACAAGAGAATAGAGTATTTCTTATTCTTCCAAGTATCAAGTGTTTCTCAAGTATTTCAAGTGTACATAATATGAACTAATATGCCTCTATTTATAGTGTTTATAGAGGCATACAAAAGGTTGTCACTAATATGACATTAACCATTGATACAATGGAGGAGGTTATGAGGTGGAAGGTTACTATTATCAATGAGGTTATAGTGTGGACATCCACAATACAAGATGACAACATTGTGTTACCACACATTTGTTTACAACACTCCCCCTTGGATGTTCATTGATAAATAATGTGCCTCGTTAAAACCTTACTAGGAAAAACCTTGTGGAAAAAAATCCTAGTGAAGGAAAAAGAGTACACATATCTTGTAATACACGTTGTTTGCTGCCTCGTTAAAAACCTTGCTAGGAAAACCCATTGGGACAAAACCTAGGCCAAGGAAAAAAGAGTGCAGCGCGTATTTACTCCCCCTGACAAAGACATCACTTAATTTTAAAGATGATACATTCCAATCCAGCTTCTCAAAGTGTTGGGATCGACAATGCCTCCATCAAATATTCCACCAAAATTGAGCAAAATAGTCATTTGCTGAAATATACTTTGTTTTGTCTTCTTTGATATATTCTTCTTTCAATTGAGCTATGCAAGAAGCATCATCTTCATTAAATCAAATAACTTTTCTGCACTTTCATAACCAATGAACCTTGACAAAGTTGGTTAGAATAAACAAATTCATACTAATATTTGATTTAACTCAAATATCTCCACATAAATTTGAGATTATATCTTGCCTGCATATTAATAAGAATATTATCTTATGAATAGTAATAGCAGAATATATAAGTGGACCAAATGCACTAAGAGATGGTACTTTCTAACCATTTTCATGAGATCAAAATTGATCTTGCTTTATGTTAAGCGATTTTACAACCATTGGGGTACTATTCAATGGAATCGCTTTAACCTTTTTAAATCCTTCATGAATTTTCATATAATCTTTGTCGTCTAGCTAGACATAACAACCATTCTCTATACGCATTCAAGTTTTTCATCTATTGCTAGATTGAAAGAAACCTCATTGCATCCACCAATAGGAGAATACATCTCCAAACAATAATGCCAGGACTCTTGCGAAAAATCTTTATGCCTCAAGGAACAAGACGTACTTTATATTTTATGATTTTACATTTCGCATAATAATTCATTTGTACCCCACTGGCATTATACTTTATAGACTAATTCCAGACCATCACTTATCAAGTGAAATAAAATATACTTGAATTGCGTATTTTATCTGGTCAATAATTTATCTGTCCATACTATTTGACAGATTTAAATTCAAGATCCTCATTACTATTTATAATAATGAGCGCTACATTATATCAAAGATACCGTCGACGGTCATTTTGATATCGATTCCATTATGACATAACATATCGAGATCGATCTTTTCTCTTTCATCATTTTCAGGTACCTGAACCTTTGCCAAGGTTTTATGAAGTGTTATGTGATAGTGCTCTTTTAAAGCATTTGCCTCATTATCATGATCATCTTGATCATTTGCTCATCTCCTTCTTTAAGGAGTTTTACGTTTGGAATCGATTGGTCTATCACGCTTCAAGTGTGCCATAGATTCTGTCTTTCAAGGACTTCTCATTGGAGCATTTACAGCTGAATTATATCATTGGGTCAGCTAACACATCTGCCAATGAATTTGCAATATTTTTCAACTGAATTATCTCTTGAACTTCAAGTTCACTTTTTTTTACGAGGATCTAGATAATTCATTCCATATAATTCATTCCATCCATTTCAGCTATTAATCATATCTCTCCCTAATGTTAGGAAAACTAGCATTCATCCCAACCTTATTTGGGAATCCATCTTTGTGCGTGGTGGAGCAATTAAATTAAATACCGCACATTCAAATTTTAGATGGAATATTTGGCTCCTGACCCTGAACCAACAATCTAGGGGAACCTTATTGGCTTGATGCATACAAGTGCTGCTGCATTAAAATAACATCTCATACCAAATTTCTTTTGGGAGATTTGTTCTCATAACCAACGGGTTTAGCTATAATTGGAGGCATACAATTTCTGCTAAACTATCCAGCATTATCAAATTTTATAGTTTGGAACCATGCTCTTAATTTAACAATTTGAGCAAACAACCTTGCAAAAATTAAATTGCAAGTTGATAGCAAAGCGCATGTGACCAACCATAGATGCATCTCATTTCATAGTAAACGGCCCACATGGCAGGTGAACGGGCCCATATTCACCTTTTTATACGTTCCAAATTCAGAGGATACAATCCCAATATTAGCTGGTATGATAAATAATTTATCATGAGAACAAGCAACATAAGAGAATTCTTGAAGAATCTTTTATTCCTTCAATGTATAACCACATGAATTCTCACTTATTTTTGCATCATATTTGAACCGGGATAGTCAACCGGTCATGCCAACTTATATATTTCTTGTAAACTTTTAATTTACTATCGCATGTGATTCCATCATCATACCCATATTTGTATCAACAAACAGGAGAAAAACGGTAGTCTTTCACATAAATATTTAAACCGTTTCGATTGTAGTAATATGAAGATATAAAATCTTTCCATAATTTATAGTCTCAAAACAATATTAATTTTTTTTCGAAACTTAAAAAAGTTTCTTTTGGAGACTTACTACAATTCCAATATTATGAACAATTTTATTTCATCGTGTAGTAACACATTAGCTTTTTCAAAGCTATCAAATACTTGTGTACTACCTCATATTCCAAAACACCACACCTATGGTGAACGTCTCCTTTAAGGAGAAAATTATATGTACCAATCAATGACAAATTTGTGTAGCCACACAATAACATTCATTTTTAGTCATGACCATAACCTTTATATGAAAGAATCATTTCTTTCTTTTGCTTTTTGGTAGTTCATAATAAAATATACCACAATATTTTTGCAAGACTTATTTCTTGCTTTTACCCTTTGGTAATTCATGTTGAGACATACCACAATATTTGTGATGTACTAAAAGTACTTGATCAATGATCATTAATATCAAAATATTTTCTTTTCATTTCTCTCAAACCTTCCGTAGAGGTGAGTTTTGATATTTGTCCAATCATATATAAGCAAGTCTTTATACACAATAATTTTTACCACATTCGATAAGTTCACTTTCAAGAATGGGTTGGCATTTTCAATGCTTATCACAAGTCACATTCTATTCAAGTAATGGACTATCATCATACGTATGTGCTTCTCAAATTTTTAATTAGAAGCTAAGTGTCATGTCTATTGACATTACCCACCTCAACATCACTTTGAAAAGGCTAAGTGTACCACCACTTTACATTCCTTTATTTTGATGGAGGATTTATAAAATTTACCAAATTTGATCCACGAAAATTATGTGCCCAATATATACCTTTCATACCAAATTAATGGTAAAAATTACCTTCATTTTTGAAGGATCATTTGGAGAACCCATAGCGTTCTTCCTTTTATTATTATCAAATGATGATATTTTATCTTTTCCACGTCCACAATCATTTGTACAACCATAATAGTGATTTGGTCATCTTTCAGACTTATCATATACTGCTACCATATTCATTTCATGGAATGGAGCATATTCAATGTGACAGGCTTCACAATTTTATCAAGATTGCGTTGGTACTTTAACTGAACGTCTTTTTCATATGTTTGGCCATATTGGTGGGATTTGAGACCAATTACCACAATGATGACTATTTTTATTTTGTCCCTTCACACCTATATTCATACATTCAACCACTTATTTTCTTTCAGACATATTATGCACTGCTACCACATTCACAAAAGAGAATGGAGCAAATCAATTAGGCGAGTTTCATGACTTTTCATCAAAAGTATATTATTTGCCTTTAGTCATCATTATACCATCACTATGGTGCATTAAGACTTAATTCCAATGTCTTACCCATATAAAAGAGTGTTAAGCCATAAAATAATGGAACTTGAACCCAACATCTTATTATCATGGTGCATCGAGACTTTAACCCGATGTCTTACTTTCTTAGTGCGATGAACATGAATTCATCGTCTTACACTCAACAAATAACATAATGATTATATGATAACAATATTTGCAACTGAACTATCCTTGTGTGATAGAAAAATCTTATTGACAGAAAAATGATTTCGCAAATATTCAATGTATTACTATGATATCTTAAAATATCATAAAGCAATCAAAAATAAATTTGGGTAGATGTCCGTTAGACATTATTTTCATGAAGCGTACTAATAATTATTAACTGTGGAAATAGATAGCATATTATCATTTAATAATGTAAGGATTGGTGAGAGTACCATTGGGATTAAGAAACGTTGATATATCAAGTTAAAATAATCACATATAAAACCTCTATAGCCCAATCCAAAAATAGAACAAACAATGAAAAATGATTCATACTTTGAATGTGATCAAACGAGTTACTTGTTCAACCTTTCTGCTAAAACGAGTTCATGGACTATATTCTCACCTTTAATCTTTGAGCTTCGTGCTGATAACGTGTTGTAAAACTAAACCAAAAGAGTAACAATATGAAGTAAGAAAATAAACAAGAAATGAAGGATACAAGAGAAGAGAGTATTTCTTATTCTTCCAAGTATCAAGTGTTTCTCAAGTATTTCAAGTGTACATAATATGAACTAATATGCCTCTATTTATAGTGTTTATAGAGACATACAAAAGGTTGTCACTAATATGACATTAACCATTGATATAATGGAGGAGGTTATGGAGGTGGAAGGTTACTATTATCAATGAGGTTATAGTGTGGACATCCACAATACAAGATGACAACATTGTGTTACCACACATTTATTTACAACAGTTATGCATTATTTGACATGTCAACAATACATAATTTAAATGTGAACATGTGCAATGATGGATGTAATCATTGCCAATTTCATGATTGTACACCTAATCGTCATTTGTTATAAAGATACTTAATAATTATGATTTCAAAAAATTCAATTGATGGATACATAAATCATATATGAATTTCATAAAAAAAAAGTTAAAATATCTACTCATACTAAGAAATATAACATAATAATTAATCATTTCCTCTTGCGAAAAAATGAATTGTAATCAATTTAAGGGCTTTGGATTTCCACGATCCAACTATCGGGCCGTACGGACACCTACTCTAAGCACGTAGATAGGCGAACCCTTACCACCCGATTCAACAGGCAATTGCAAAAATCAAAGTAAACCATAAAAACCTTCTTTTTAATACATGAAAATATTTACAAACCTTTATTTCGAGAAAATCCTTTACAAAATCGAATACAGTAAAATCACTTTTACAACTTGAAAACAACCCTCCCTAGGATCTAGTCTAAGCAGGTACAAGAGCTACTATAGGAGAAATACAAGTAAATAGAAGGAGACACAACTTTCACCAATTGAAGAGTAGAAGCTGCTGGAGATCGCTATCGTCATGTACTTATGAAACATCACTGACCCTACAATCAGACTATACCCAAAAAAGTATAGCAAGAGTAGTATCAGTACAAACACACGTACTGGTAGGCATCATCGATCGACCCAAATCCACTCTATACCATCATATAAGAAATCAAGAGAAAATATGTAAATAATTACAATACTCCAATCCTTCAACACCCACCTTTACCAAACCCAACATCAACCTGATCATGAACTTATATATCATGTCCCAAGCCTCCCCATCCCTTTCCGCTGCCAACTCCACCACTCGGAGACTCTACACCCTGACACCTATGACTTTCCAAGTCACACTTAACCATTAGACTTCCCAAGTCACCTTAACACTAGTACGGTCACTATGTTCAGACTCGGACTACCATTCCATTACTCAAGTCAACCCCTATGACTCGACAATCAGAAGTAAACCCCACTACCTTAAACTAGATCACATCCCTTCGTGTTACTACTTACCAGTACCGAACCGCCCAAAGACCCCTAGGACAATACACAATGGATAATAATAGCCAGCTTACGGCCCCAGACTCTCAGTCTTACTCACTCTACGATACAGGTTTAACAACCATATAACAATGAACAATAACCAAGACACTCACCCTATTTACATTACCCATACCAACTACAGGTCCCTAGACCAACACTTAGTGTTAACATGCAACGCTCGGTCCACTCCAGGACTAACCCCACCTTTAAGTGTAACAACTCGGCCTCAAGGACCAAAATACAGAAATCACAGTTGCAACAATTAATCCAGTCCACTCATGAAACCTTCATCAAACACAATCAGTAATGCATTATTAGACTCGTACCAGGCGTGGTACCCGAGCCAACCGATATAGAACCCGTACCAGAAATGATACCCGAGCCAACCGTTAGTATTTTATATCAGGCGTGGTACCCGAGCCAACCAAATATCACACAAAGCTAATAGTCAATACTTATATAAACAGAAAATACCCTTGTAAAACCAACAAACAACAATCAAGTTCATTTCACATAATTGACACCCCCAAATACTTGGACATTCATAACTTCCTTTCCTAAGTATGAAAGCACATACATTACCTAGCTATAGTTATATGTATATACATTGCATTTGGCAAGACAATAACTATTATCTACCCTACACCCGGGTTCACAATCCCAACACTGAATTCTTATTCGGAGACTAAGTCCCGGTTCACCCCCTAGACACGTATTCAACTAACACCTCAGATTAAGAACCCTCCAATTAAGACAGCACAACACAGAGAAGACATCCGTTAACATTGGTACTGCAACCATTCTTATTTACCCTATTTCTTTTATATTGAATTATTCCCGAAACCCCCTATAATTAGCCATTTATTTACCCATAGCATTTTTGATTCCCGAACCTTCCCAACAATCTGATTCCTGGATTCTAGCATCACACGCCACTTAATAATTATACACAACCCAAGATGAGACACATCAACCCAACCCTATCATTTTCTATTCAAAACCAGTCAAAATACAACACTACTCTAGACTCCGTGCCTGAAGGCCTAAACATGAATTCTCCTTTCAGCCTATACAACAATACAAAATGGGAACAGGTCTAGGTCTACTCAATGAAAAGAACCTAGCCTACCTGAAAGCCAAGCAGCTGCACAACGCATGTTCTGGCTCCATAAAGACATTTCATGATGGATGACAAGCCCAAAATCCATGGTTTCGCGCCCTTATAGCCAAAATCTCTCCTCCCTATGGCTCCAAAGCCTTGGAGTAGCCTAGGAGAGTTTTTAGAGTAACCCTCATATATTTTTCAACTGAGGAGGAGAAGTCTTTTATAAAAATCGCGTAATTTTAATTTATGTTTTCCGCCATACCGCTATAGCGGCTGGCTAACCGCTACAGCGGTGGCGCTATAGCAGAATAATTTCTGCTATAGCAGAGTGACATCAGCTCGGATGAATTTTAAAATCTGAAATTTTCATTACGTCAACCCCACTTAAGTCAAAACGCATTTTTAATTATTCTCGAAATCTGCGATATAGTGATTTCTAAAATAATGATGAATCAGGTCGTTATATAGATAAAAAGATAACTCACGAGCATGAATATGGATAAGGAAAAGAAATGAGAAATGTATAGCTTAAAGAAAAGGCCAAAAATAATTGTCAATTGAGAATATAAAAATGTTACTTTTTCAAATATAACACTATTAGCAGTAGTATGTGACATGGAAGAAAAATTATTTAAGCACCGTAATCTATACACACACATAGAAATGAAGATATAAGTAAATAAGGAGACGCAACAAAGGAGCAGGTAAAAGGTATAACTGTTGTTGCAATATTGATGAGTCTTTTTAAAAAAAAAAAATGCTACATCCCTTTGATAATTGTATGTGAACTTTTATAGTGTAAATAAAGCATGTAAAAGGCTAGGGATAGTAAAATTTATATGTTATTAATTATTAATAAGAAATGTTATATTCACATTTTTTTTTGCATAATTACCTATCAATTTTTTGTTAAAGGAAAAATACATAACCCCCCCTTCCCCGTCTCAATTGATTTGTCTAATTTTGAAATGAAAAGAGTATGTATTTTATGTTAAATTCTTTTCACTATTGATAAGTAAGTAAAATAAATGTATTGAAGAATTACATCTATCATATTAATCTAAACTAAATAGATAATATGCGTAAACCATAATACAAGAACTTACTTGTTGTTCGCGTAACAGAAGCGAAAGCGTAGGATGAACCATGGTTGAAATTACCGATCGATAGTGGTTGTCACGGTGTGTCAAAGCAACTCTTATACTACAGCCTAAACCCTAACTGAATGGGAGAAAATAAAGCATAGGATCTGATTGTAGTATTTTCTATATCTCTAATAATACACCATATGTGTTTATATAGAGAAATTAATTAGAATTTACTAATTACCCTAATGGGCCTTAAAACACTCCTTATGGGTGGGCCCGAATTTCCTACATCTCTCACTCACATATAATGGGAGTGCTTTTCTAATCTGAGAAACAAATTCTCTTTTTATCTCCACAATCATTCATCTAGGGAAGTAGACCGTGCGACCAACATACTATGAGAGCTTAGTGCTATACATATGTTAGAAGTATATAGCCTCTCGTTGAGGGCAAACCTGCAAGTAGATCATAAAGTATGTAGTACCACAGATCATATGAATCACATTTGATATAATCTCAAAATCTCATATATCATTATTTCTTGTATTCACAATTATAACTCATAAGTCATAACAGGTGCACCAGTGAACACAAATCAATGAAATTTCATTAATGATCTTCCTCTTCTCATGATTCTCTTAATATTAGTCTAACTGCTTTTCTAGATGTGCTCCGCCAGATCGAATCTGTGTTCATAGTCTTTTGGAAGTACTCTAAGATAGCTATATCAAACTAAGTCTCAAGTATCTGATTAGAGTTACTAAAGGCACAAATCTTAAGCCATCTTAAAAGCTTTGGGTCTCACACTACAATAAGTTGAGAATGAACTTATGTTTAACCCATTTGGTCAATATTAGCACACATGGTATGAAACATGTGCTACAACATTTTCTCCTTTCGCATGGAGCGTATGTCTTTGTCTCTAACAGAATATTGTACAGATGATACCTAGACACCATATGTATCTAAATTTGAGTTCTTAGATGTACAATATCATTTTAACTCACATATGGCTCACTAAGTAGACTAGGTGAATATTTTTCACCTTAATGACCTTGTGTCATTATTCAAGCGAATTTCATGATTTTAAGCTTATAGCTTTCAAATTATTCATTTGATAATTTTGCTTAAAGTCCAGTCTCATCTTCACTCATCACAGAAACTAGGAGGCGGTTACCTGTGTGAGAAGGCTAACCTCTTGTCTACTCGACATACTCATTAAAATGAATGAATAAAGAATAACATTCAACAATTAGAATATGTATGTATGTAAATCAACTTTATTGATAATTAAAGAACATCCGTCTTGTGAACATGGGAAGATAAAATACAAAATAAAGTATCTTAGAATCTACACAGGCTTTGAGACCTCGTATGTCTCACAAATGCATCTCTAGACAAAGTCTTGGTCAATGGATCTACCAACATATCTTGTGTAGAAACATATTTCACGTTCACTACTTTGCGTCTAACAATGTCTCTCGCATAGTTATACTTGATATCTATGTGTTTGGTTTTACAATGAAACTTAGGGTCCTTGGTAGAGGATATAGCAGCCTCACTATCACAGGAGACTAACACTGATTTAGTATTTTCTGCGATATCCAATATGTGTTCCAAGAACTTTTTCAATCAAATAGCTTCTTGTGTTGCTGATGCTAGAGCCACATATTTGACTTCCATCGTAGATGTCATAACCCAACTACCGGGCCATGCGGGCACCTACTCTAACCATCCAGATAGACGAACCCTTATCAACTGATCCAACAGGTACTTGTGAAAAATAAAATATAACAATGAATAACCTTATTTTACTACGTGAAACCCTTTACAACCTTGTTTCAGAAAATATCTTTTACAAAGAAATACAGTAAATCCTTTTTAAAACTGGGAAAAACAGCTACAACTTGAAAACAAACCCTCCCTAGAATCTAGTCTAAGATGGTATAAGAGCTACTATGGAGTAATACAGGGAAATGTAAAATGACACAACTTTCACCATAGGAATAAAAAGTAGAAGCTGCTGAAGATCGTCATCATCCTGTACATAAGAAACATCACCAACCCTGCAACCAGACTATACCTAAAAGGTATAGCAAGAGTAGAATTAGTACAAACACACATACTGGTAGGCATCATCGATCGATCCAAATCCACTCGTACCATCATATAATGAAATTAAGAGAAGACATGAAATCAACTACCATAGTCCCGTCCCCCGTCTTCCACCTTTGTCAATCCCAATCTCAACCCTTCCATCTACTTATCACTCATACCTAAACCCTTCCTATCCCTTTCGTTGACAACTCCCTCACTCGGGAACTCTGTACCCTGACTCCTAGGACTTTCCAAGTCACACTAACTCTTAGATTTCCCAAGTCACCTTATACTAGCTCTAATCCCTAAGTCCAGACCCGGACTAACACTCCATTTCCTAAGTAAATCCGTATGACCAAGCATCTACTAATAGCCCATCTAACGGCCAGACCAACTACACTCTTGGTACTTTTCACAATATCCAGACCCCTCAAGGATCCCTAGGATGATTCCCCAACCTGATTATAATCCCCAGCAACATACTCCAGACCACACATAATGACCACAACACATATTTATTTCACCCAACCCGGACCCACCAAGGATCCCCCTAACATTACCTAAGTGTTAGACATGCAATCCCAGCCTACACTAAGACCAGCCCCACCATTAGATGTAATCACCCGGCCTCTCATAAACCATATACAACAATCACAGTCAAGAAGTATAATCTGGTCCACTCATGGAACCATCGAAAGAACACAATAATGCAATTAAAATAACCCATACCAGGCGTGGTACCCAATCCAACTATTATGAATTTTTATACCATATGCGGTACTCGAGCCAACTATTAGTATTTTCATACCAGGGGTGGTACTCGAGCCAACCGTTAGTATTCCCATGCCAGATGTGGTACTCGAGCCAACCGAATGTCAAACCAAATCCAATCAATCACAAACAATGAACAAACATACTTGTAAACTAACAAGCAATAAACAAGTTTATTTCACCAGACTGATAATCGGACAATTAGACATCCTCAACTCATTCCCTAAGCATGCAACTAATACATTACTAAATAGTGGTATATGGACATATAATGCATATTAGGAGTCAATAGTCATCACCTACCCCGCCCCAGGTACATAAGCTCCATCTTATATCCGTCTGAAAACTAACCCCGACTCACCCCTTAATACATACTAGTAGATACACCCATTCCTGACCCTCCTCCTAGGACCGAAAAACTACATGGGGAAGACCTCCCCCTGACCTTGGTAATTCATCCATTCTAGTTATTTTGCCTTTTATTACCAATTCATATCTGAAACTCCCTTTCCTTCTTATAATCATTTAATTTCCCAAGCCCTTCCGATTTCCCGAACCTTCTCGATATTCTAGTACCTAAAATCCTGTCAGCATACATCATAATAACATACACAAATATCATACACAACTACATACACAATCTGAAACATGTCAACCCAATATCCCAACTCAATCACATTTCTAGTTCAACCAATTCAACCGCAACAACCCTCTAGACTCCATGCTCGAAAGCCTAGGTATGGATTCTCCATTTTCCAGTATCTACAATAACTACAAAATAGAAGCGAGTCAATCTACTCAATAAAAGAAAACCTAGTCTACCTGAACGCCAAATAGCTGCCCGATGCATTTTCTGGCTCCATAAAGGCATTCGTTGTCGGAAGACAATCACAAAATCCATTGTTTTGCATTCTTCAAGCAAAAATACCTCCTCCTCATATCTCCCAAGCCTTGGAGAAGCCTAGGAGGGTTTTTGGAGAAACCCTTGTATGTTTTCCAACTAAGGAGGAGAAGTCTTTTATTAAAATCGTGTTCTGAAGCTACTGCCTCCCGCCATTTCGCTATAGTGGATGGCCTTCCACTACAGTGGTAGCGCTATTGTAATAACTGGGTTTGTCATTATGGGTAAACCATTCGTTCCAAGTTTCAGATTAGAAAACTTCTGGGTTTGGGAGTTGAAAATTCTGGGCTAGGCTAGTCTCAATCAGTTTTGGAGCGAGGTAAGGTCTAGGGCAATCCGGGAAAGTATTAGGTTAGATGTCTTAGTTCGAGCTAGTTTTCCTTGTATCTAAGACATAGAGGAGTAAGGGGGACTTTTCGGAATCAAATTCGGGTAAGTAGAGCTCCCGAAATCGAGGTTGACGTGAAAGGGTTGTCCCAGAACGTTGAGAAAATAAGTGTGTTGTAAAATGGACCAATTTTATAGATTTCTCGACATTTTGTCCATGACGAGTGCTACCGCTTTGCCACAGCGACCTCTGCTATAGCAGAATAATTATCGCTATAGCGGAAGTCAAGACGGTCAACCTCCGCCATAGCGGTTGACTCCACTATGGCGGTACCGCTATAGCGGAGCAGGGACCGCTATAGCGGAGAGACGGGACCAGAAAACCCAGAAAATGGATTTTTAATTTCATTCTCTCCCATTCAGCCCCAAAAATAGATGAGAGCTATTCCAAAAACCCTTCTAAGCTGCTCCAAGGCTTGGAAGCAATGGGGAGGAGGAATTCTGGTAAAAAGGATGTGAAACCACAGATTCGGGCCTGCAGAACCGCCATGAACGCCTCCACAGAGCCAGAAATGCACGGTTGCAGCTGCTTGGCATCCAAGTAGGCTAGGTTTCTTCCAAGAATAGATTGACCGCTTTCATTTTTGTATTATTGTATAGAATGAAAGGGAGAATCCATGGCTAGGCCTTCGGGCACGGAGTCTGGAGGAAGTTGTTGAATTGTTGGATTACTTTGAAAATGGTAGAATGGGAATAGGGTGTTGTGATATTCTAGGCATTGCTTAAATTGTGTGATTTTACTAATAAAAAATGCGAAAACTAGAATATCGAAAGGTTTGGGGAACCATAAAAGGGTTAGTAATTAACAAATGTGTAAAGAACGGAAGTTCCGGACTGATTGGTATAATTAGGATAATTGTTTGGTTGTGTTCTAAGGCTGGGAAGGGTTTTCCCAGGTTGTATTTGGTCCTAGGAAGAGGGTTAGGAATAAATGTAATTAACTGCATGTTTAAAGGGGCAAACCGGGGTTAGTCTTTGGACGGGATTTGACGGTTCATAGTGTACCCGGAATGGGATAGGTGATGGCTTATGGTTCCTGTGAATGTTGTATATTTTGTACTCTTATCTAAGTGTTTGTATGAATTGCATGGCTTAGAGGAATTGTGTAGAATGTCTAAGGGTCCTGTTTTACAGTTTATGAATTGAATGGTGTGTTGCTTGTTGGTTTACAAGTGTTGTTCATTATTTAACTGTGGATTATTGACATTCGGTTGGCTCAGGTACCACGCCTGATACAGGTATAACAAATGGTTGGCTCAGGTACCACGCCTGGTACAAAATACTAACAGTTGGCTCGGGTACCAGGCCTGGTATGGGTTTATTTTACTGTATCATTGCATGGATATTGTTGTATTGTATTAACTGTTATTGGTTCCGTGAGTGGACTGGGATGATTTATTGAAATGTGATAATTGCTTATGATCCGTGAGAGGCCGGGTTGTTATGTGATATTGTGAGTTTTTTCTTGGTGTAGGCCGGGTTGTTATATTATATTGTCGGTTGGTCTTGGTGTAGGCCAGGTTATTATGTTGGTTATTAGTTGGTCTTGGTATAGACCGGGTTATTATGTTGATCATTATTTGGTCTTGGTGTAGGCTGGGTTGTTATATTATATTGTGAGTTTGGTCTTGGTGTAGGCTGGGTTGTTATATTATATTGTGAGTTTGGTCTTGGTGTAGGCCGGGTTGTTATATTATATTGTGAGTTGGGTCTTGGTGTAGGCCGGGTTGTTATATTATATTGTGAGTTTGGTCTTGGTGTAGGTCGGGTTGTTATATTATATTGTGAGTTTGGTCTTTGTGTAGGCCGTGTTGTTAAATTATATTGTGAGTTTGGTCTTGGTGTAGGCCGGGTTATTATATTATATTGTGAGTTGGGTCTTGGTGTAGGCCGGGTTGTTGTATTATATTGTGAGTTTGGTCTTGGTGTAGGCCGGGTTGTTATATTATGTTGTCGGTTGGTCTTGGTGTAGGCTAGGTTATTATGTGGGTTATTAGTTGGTCTTGGTGTAGACCGGGTTTTCCATGTTAACACTTAGATGTGTTAGGGGGTCCGAGTGGGTCCGGACTATGTAAAAGAGGTTATAAGTTCATAATCGTTGTCATTAAGTGTACTAATGGCAGTCAGAAATAATTTGTGGTTTATAAGCTAAGGGTGGGTGTTGGCGTAGACCGGGTATCCTGTTGAGCACTAAGGTGTGGTTAGAGGATCCTTGGAGGGTCCGGGTTTCGGGGTTAGAATGGGATTTAGATATAACTCTGTTGTTGTCATTGAATGTGTCAATGGTTGCTAGGTGAATTCCATGTGATTTGTAAATTGGGAGTAAGACTGGAAGTCTGGGGTTGTAGTTATTGGTTGTTGTAACCAGGGTGGAAGGTTGTCCTAGGGGTCTGTAAAGGGTCCGAACACTGGTAAGTAATACTACGGGTATAAGTGGTTTGGTTGGGAAGTTAGTCGGGTTAAGTCTAAATATCTAGTCAAGGAGGTGACTTGGAAAGTCTAGGTGACAAAGTGACTTGGTAAGTCTAAAGGTTAGGATGGTCGGTTCCAAAAAGGGGGGATTGATAAAAGTGATGTTGAAAGGGGTGAAGTATTTACCTTGTGCATTTTATCTTGATTTTTATATGATGGTAGGAGTGAATTCGGGTCAGCCGATGATGCCTACCAGTATGTGTGCTTGTACTGATTCTACTCTTGCTATACCTTTTTGGGTATAGTCTGGTTGTAGGGTTGGTGATGTTTCACAGGTTCAGGATTGCGGTGAGCTTCCAGCAGCTCCTACTTCCTTCTATGGTAGGAGTTGTGTCCATCTTATGTTATAAGCTCATCTTGTAGAAGCTCTTATACCAGATTAGAGTAGGTTCTAGGGAGGGCTGTCTCATATTGTAAATGATTTTTCGCAAGTTTTGTAAGTCGTTATTTCTTTAAATTTTGTAAAGGAAGTTCCATGTATAAAAAGGGGTTTTATTTCATGATTTATTTCTTTTTCCACATTACCTGTTGGTTTGGGTGGTAAGGGTTCTCCTATCTAGGTGGATTAGAGTAGGTGCTCGCACAACCCGGTAGTTGGGTCATGACAAATGATATCAGAGCCCAGGTTATCGGTCTCCCAGTACAAGAGCAAAATGTCGATTAGAGTCCCACGGATTGGTGTGTTGACGTCCACATCTAATCCTAGGGAAGCTATGAAGCATTCTAGGAAACACTTCTCTTCTTTCATTCCTTTTTGTGCGGTTTCGTTACTTGTTTGTATGGGTTGAGTCCAATTGATATCTCTCAATTCCAATTGGTATCTCAACAAGGTAAAGGATGTCATTGGACTCCGAGTACGATAAACAAGCAAGGGAAATTAAAACCGGGAAGGTTCCAATTGGTATCTGGCCTGGGAGGCTATGTAAAGGATGGATGAATCGGCTAACGATCATCCATGAAGCGAATGAAAAGTAATGAAACTGATTTGATTGAGTGTTGGAGCTTGAGACTCATGATTGTATGTATTACATTATGTGAATGACCGCGATTGTGTGGTGTGTAATTACTTGAGTTACCTTGAAATTTGTGGTTAGCAAGGTGTCTTAACTTGGTTATGTGTTAACGAGTGAAGGAGTTCTTGTTTGTAATTCAAGTGGAAAACAGTATGCTAAATGCGGGCAGGGTCTTATCATTGGTAAAAATGATAAGGGAAAATGATATATATACTTGTGGAAACTCAGGTTTCAAGTGGTTGGTATGTGAATAAGTACCAGGGACAAGGGCTATTATATCTTAATAGAGGGAGTTATGGTAAGACATGGATGATCGACTAATGGTCATCCATGGGACGAATAGAGAGTAAATTATGTGACTTGATTTGGTTGTGACTTGAAGTTGAAATGTTGTGTTGTACAATTCTCGTGTGACTTGCTTGAAATATGTGTAAATTGTTGTCTGCCGTGCATGTTGAGTCTGCAGAGGGTCATTAAGTTGAAAGTTCTGTGTACCTTAGGCTGTGATAAGCTGTTAAAAGTCTTGATTTAAAAGTGGTACCGCATTTTTGAAAAAGGGCTTATCATTGGTTAAGATGATAAGGGATTGGGAACTGTGACTGTAGGAAAGCTTCGGTTTCAGGACAGTCGGGACTTGATTGGGAACCATGGGAACAAAGGAGTCATTAGTGTGTAATGGTGGGAAGATATTATTAGGAACAATTGTCTAGTGTTAATCCTTTGTAATTGATAATATTTTATGCTAAATTGTGATGCGTTGGATGCCAGGAATGGTCTTAAGGGTGGTTTAAGACCATGACAGGCTTGACGGGATTAGACAATGATAACCGGAAAGGTGGAAGGATACAGTTGCTGGAAATTTCAAATTTTTGGGTTGTTACCGTGGGGACCGCCATAGCAGAACTAGACCGCTACGGTGATCCCGCTATAGCGGGACTTTTTTTCTTACCGCTATAGCGGAAGGGCGTGGGGCAGAGTGCCTTCCCTGCTTTCCCTTGTTTTTCATTTCATTCCCGGGGCATCTAAAGGCAATGGTTACATTATGAGTTGCTATATTAAACAAGGAAATCATCTAGATAGCTGATATAGTATGCATATAAGGGAAGTTTCCAGAAATTTAGCATCTATGTGCAATAAGAGGAAAGAGTAGATATGGTAGCCCGGGATATTAGTAAAATTATGATTGACCATCAGTCGAAATAGTCACTCATGTAGAATTTGGCAAATGACCCGTGATTGACTGAGTAGTATGGGACACTACTCATAGGCTTATATTGTGAGGGCGATTATTGGCTTGTTTTATTAGTGATGACCCTTAGTGGTAGGGTCGGTCGGGGGAGAGGGGTTATTAAATGAATCATTTAACATGGTTATTCCTTATGCCGGTCATGATAATACCGGTATCACCATTCTTTGAGTGGTGCGTGTGATCTCCATAGCATTGGTTAGGGTATAAGTGTCCGAATAGAATTTCCCCTAAGACGAGAGTTGACGAAAACCTCAAGCCAGGATGAGTTCCAATGGAATTTTGTTGTTGTGTGATTTAGAGATATGTGGTACCTCGGGGCCTGGTGTTGATAGGAGTAAGGTGTTACTATGATATGTGAGGGGCATAGTACCCCATAGGAAGCTTTTGAAATAGAGTTCGGGTTAGTAGAACTCTGGGTATAGAGGAAAAAGGGTCGCCATGGTGGGATCTGGTTCCCTTGTCATGGAAATTATTTTGGGTCATTCGTTGAGTTTTTTTCGCTCCGGTGTTTCGATGAGGCCCCGGATTTCTTGAGCACTCGGGGAGGGGAAATCTAGTTGCCTTGTGCAGCTCGAAGGAAGGAATTCTTTGATGGAGTGAAAGTGAGTTAAATATTGACTGAGTTGGGTATACCAAGGAATTGGGAGGTTTTCGGTGGTTTGCGTAAGGT
This sequence comes from Jaltomata sinuosa, assembly GCA_003996215.1. Lineage (NCBI taxonomy): Eukaryota > Viridiplantae > Streptophyta > Magnoliopsida > Solanales > Solanaceae > Jaltomata > Jaltomata sinuosa. The sequence continues at coordinate 949,034 of QJPP01000379.1, forward strand.
TATATTTACGCTGTCATGGTAGAGCATTAAGATTGAGGGACGGGCTTGTTCTTTCCCTCTGCCGTAAAGATCATTCGGGGATGAACAATGGGTAAATTGGCATCTGTTATAACGACCAGGTTCGTCGTTACGAGTAAACTATTCATGCCAAGTTTCAGGTTAGAAACCTTCCGGGTTTGGGAGTTGAAAATTCTGGGCTAGGCTAGTCTCGACCGGTTTTGGAGCGAGGTAAGGTGTAGGGCAATCCGGGTAAGGATTGGGTTAGATGTCTTGGTTTGAGCTAGTTTTCCTTGTAGCTAAGACATAGAGGAGTAAGGGGGACTTATCGGAATCAAATTCGGGAAGTAGAGCTCCCGGAATCGAGGTTGACGTGAAGGGGTTATCCCGGAACATCAGGAAAATAAGTGTGTTGTAAAATGGACAAATTTTGGAGATTTCTCAACATTCTGTCCGTGACGAGCGCTACCGCTCCTCCATAGCGACCTCCGCTATAGCAGAATAATTACTGCTATAGCGGAAGTCAAGATGGTCAACCTCCACCATAGCGGTTGACTCCGCTATGGCGGTACCGCTATAGCGGAGCAAGGACCGCTATAGCGGAGCAGGGACCGCTATAGCGGAGCGACGGGACCAGAAAACCCAGAAAACGGGTTTTTAATTTCATTCTCTCCCATTCAGCCCCAAAAACAGATGAGAGTTATTCCAAAAATTCTCCTAGGCTACTCCAAGGCTTGGGAGCCATGGGGAGGAGGAATTCCGGTAAAAAGGATGCGAAACCACGAATTCGGGCCTGCAGAACTACCAGGAACGCCTCCATGGAGCCAGAAATGCACGGTTATAGTTGTTTGGCGACCAGGTAGACTAGGTTTCTTCCAAGAGTAGATTGACCTCTTTCATTTTCGTATTATTGTATAGAATGAAAGGGAGAATCCATGGTTAGGCCTTCGAGCACGTAGTCTAGAGGAAGTTATTGAATTGTTGGATTACTTTGAAAATGGTAGAATGGGAATAGGGTGTTGTGATATTCTAGGCATTGCTTAAATTGTGTGATTTTGCTAATAAAAAATGTGGAAACTAGAATATCGGAAGGTTCGAGGAACCAAAAAAGGGTTAGTAATTAACAAATGTGTAAGAAACGGAAGTTCTGGACTAATTGGTATAATTAGGATAATTGTTTGGTTGTGTTCTGAGGTTGGGAAGGGTTTTCCCAAGTTGTATTTGGTCCTAGGAAGAGGGTTAGGAATAAATATAATTAACTGCATGTTTAAAGGGGTGAATCGGGGTTAGTCTTTGGACGGGATTTGACGATTCATAGTGTACCCAGAATGGGGTAGGTGATGGCTTACGATTCCTGTGAATATTGTGTATTTTGTACTCTTATCTAAGTATTTATATGAATTGCATGGCTTAGAGGAATTGTGTAGAATGTCTAAGGGTCCTGTTTTACAGTTTGTTAATTGAACGGTGTGTTGCTTGTTGGTTTACAAGTGTTGTTCCTTATGTGACTGTGGATTATTGACATTCGGTTGGCTCAGGTACCACGCCTGGTACAAGTATAATAAATAGTTGGCTCGGGTACCACGCCTGGTACAAAATACTAACAGTTGGCTCAGGTACCACGCCTGGTACATGTTTATTTTACTGCATCATTGCATGGATATTATTGTATTGCATTAACTGTTATTGTTCCGTGAGTGGACCGGGCTGATTTATTGAAATGTGATAATTGCTTATGGTCCGTGAGAGGCCGGGTTGTTATATGATATTGTGAGTTTGGTCTTGGTGTAGGCCGGGTTGTTATATTATGTTGTCGGTTGGTCTTGGTGTAGGCCAGTTTATTATGTTGGTTATTAGTTGGTCTTGGCGTAGACCAGGTTATTATGTTGATCATTATTTGGTCTTGGTGTAGGCCAGGTTGTTATATTATATTGTAAGTTTGGTCTTGGTGTAAGTCGGGTTGTTATATTATATTGTGAGTTTGGTCTTGGTGTAGGCCGGGTTGTTATATTATATTGTGAGTTGGGTCTTGGTGTAGGCCGGGATGTTATATTATATTGTGAGTTTGGTCTTGGTGTAGGCCGGGTTGTTATATTATATTGTGAGTTGGGTCTTGGTGTAGGCCAAGTTGTTATATTATATTGTGAGTTTGGTCTTGGTGTAGGTCGGGTTGTTATATTATATTGTAAGTTGGGTCTTGGTGTAGGCCGGGTTGTTATATTATATTGTGAATTTAGTCTTTGTGTAGGCCGGGTTGTTATATTATGTTGTCGGTTGGTCTTGGTGTAGGCCAGGTTATTATGTGGGTTATTAGTTGGTCTTGGTGTAGACCGGGTTTTTCATGTTAACACCTAGATGTGTTAGGGGGTCCGGGTGGATCTGGACTATGTAAAAGAGGTTATAAGTTCACAATCGTTGTCATTAAGTGTACTAATGGCGGTCAGAAGTTATTTGTGGTTAATAAGCTAAGGGTGGGTCTTGGCGTAGACCGGGTAGCCTGTTGAACACTTACGTATGTTTAGAGGATCCTTGGAGGGTCCGGGTTTCGGGATTAGAATGGGATTTAGATATAACTCTGTTGTTGTCATTGAATGTGTCAATGGTTGCTAGGTGAATCCCATGTGATTGGTAAATTGGGAGTAAGACTGGAAGTTTGGGGTTGTAGTTATTGGTTGTTGTAACCAGGGTGGAAGGTTGTCCTAGGGGTCCGTGAAGGGTTCGGACACTGGTCAGTAATACTACGGGTATAAGTGGTTTGGTTGGGCAGTTAGTCGGGTTAAGTCTGAATATCTAGTCAAGGAAGTGACTTGGGAAGTCTAGGTGACAAGGTGACTTGGTAAATCTAAAGGTTAGGATGGTCGGTTCCGAAAAGGGGGGATTGATAAAAGTGATGTTGAAAGGGGTGAAGTATTTACCTTGTGCATTTTATCTTGATTTTTATTTGATGGTAGGAGTGAATTCGGGTCAGCCGATGATGCCTACCAGTACGTGTGTTTGTACTGATTCTACTCTTGCTATACATTTTTGGGTATAGTCTGGTTGCAGGATTGGTGATGTTTCACAGGTTCAGGATTGCGGTGATCTTCCAGCAGCTCCTACTTCCTTCTATGGTAGGAGTTGTGTCCATCTTATATTATAAGCTCATCTTGTAGAAGCTCTTGTATCGGATTAGAGTAGGTTCTAGGGAGGGCTGTCTCATATTGTAAATGATTTTCCGCAAGTTTTGTAAGTCGTTATTTCTTGAAATTTTGTAAAGGAAGTTCCATGTATAAAAAAGGGTTTTATTTCATGATTTATTTCTTTTTCTGCTTTACCTGTTGGTTCGGGTGGTAAGGGTTCTTCTATCTAGGTGGATTAGAGTAGGTGCCCGCACGGCCCGGTAGTTAAGTCGTGACAGCTATAGCGGAATAAATACCACTATAGTGGAGTTACATCAACCCGAATGATTTCTAAAAATCTGAAATTTTTCGTCATGTCGCCCTACTTAATTCAAAATGTATTTTAATCATTTCTGAAAGTTTCAATAATGTGATTTCTAAAATAACGATGAATACGGTCATTACAGTAGATAGCGATATACATGATTATTTTTTACTACTCCATGATATGGCGACATCACTGAGTAAGAAAATATCCCGAGGTACACTTTCTCTCATCTAGATCTCTTTCATGATCAACATCACTGTATCCAACTAATCGCAGATCTTTGTTGCCTTGGTAAAAAAATGCACAGTCAGCTGTCCCTTTCAGATATCTCATGATTCTCTTTACTGCTTGCCAATGTGTTAAACCTGGGTCGATTTGATATCTACTTATCAAGCCAACTACTTGACAGATATCAGGTCTAGTACACACCATAGCATACATTAGACTTTCGACTGTGCTCCTATAAGGAACTCGGTTCATTCTTTCTTTCTCTTTAATATTCTTAGGACACATTTGATTGCCCAAGGATTAACCTTTACTAATAGCAACGGGACTACTATTTTTTGCATATTAAATCGTTCAAGAATTTTTCTAATGTAATTCTTTTGAGAGAGATACAATAGTTTCTTTGGACGATCTCTTAAAATCTTAACTCCAAGAATATATGCAGCTTCACCCATATCTTTTATCTCAAATTGAGACGACAACCAAGAGTTAATCTCGATTATGAACTCCATATCATTTTCAGCAATAAGTATGCCATCTACATATAATGTCAAAATTACAAATTTATTTCTTGATCTTTTGGTATAAATGCAATGATCTTCATCCATCATGGTAAAACCATTACATACAACAACATTCTTAAAACGTATATACCACTACCTTGAAGATTGTTTGAGCCCATAAATAGACTTCAAAAGTCTACAAACCTTTTGTTCGTAGCCCTTTTCAATGAAACATTCAAGTTGTTCCATATAAATTTCTTCATCTAATTCTCCATTGAGAAAGACAGTTTTTACATCCATCTGATGTAATTCAAGATCCAAGCTTGCAACTATAGCTAGAACCAAGCGAACAGAGGTAAATCATACAGCAGGCGAGAAAGTCTCTTTGTAGTCTATTCCTTTCTGTTGTGTATACCCTTTCACTAAGAGTCAAACTTTATATCTCTCAACTGTGCCATCATCCTTAAGCTTGATTTTGAGAACCCATTTGCTCCCAATTGCTTTGCGTTCCTCAGGGAGGTCAACTAGTTCCCAGACTTTGTTGACTTTCATAGACTCCATTTCATCTTTTATTGCTTTTGTCCATTTATATTTAGAAGGGTATGAGAGAGCCTCCTTCATATTTTTAGGCTCATTTTCATCTTGTAAGAGCATCATAAATAGTTTGCCTCCTTCAATATCAAATCATCGGCGAAGAGACTTTTTATGAGAACTACGTTTGATTTGTGATTCATCATTGTTCTCATTTGGATCAATGTTGCTCCCACTCGGATCAAGAACATTCATTCTGCTCCCATTTAGAACAAGATCAGTGACCATATCGCTCCCACTCGGAACAAGATTCATTTGATCACTCTAATTAAGTGTAGAAGGATTACTTTCATCCGCATCTGATGATGAAAGAGGTACTAATTCATCATCTGCTAAAATACTCCCACTCGAATGAAGTGATCATTTTATGTCATAATCCCTTATCTCAACAGGCACAGGTCTTGACCTATCTCTCTCTTCTTGAGAAACTCATTCTCTAAGAATGTGACATCTCGTGATTCAAATTCAGTTACACTTTCATTATTTTTCTCACCTATAAAAATATAACCTTTAGAGGTTTCTGAGTACCTTATAAAGATACTTTTCTTTCCTCTTGGACCCAATTTATCATATTTGTGAGAGGAATCATGTGTATAGGCAGCACAAACCCAAGGTCTTAGTACACTCATGTTAGGATGTCTTCCAGTCCATAACTCATATGGAGTGATTGCAACTGATTTTGTAGGCACTCTGTTAAGTACATAGATGGCAGTAAGCAAAGCATCACCCCAAAAATTAATTGGAAGGCTGGCTTGTGCCATCAAGGACCTAACCATCTCAAGGAGCATTCTATTTTTTCTCTCTGCAACACTATTTTGTTGTGGAATATTTGAAATAGTCAACTGATGAACTATTCTCTTTTCATCATATAACCCATTAAATTGAGCAGAGAAGTATTCTCGGCCATGATTAGTTCGAAGAGCTTTTATCTTTTTGTCTAATTGATTTTTCACTAAGCTCATATAGCTTTTGAAATAACTTATTGCTTCTGATTTATGGAAAATTAAATAGACATAACTGAAACGGGTGAAATCATCGATAAATGTAATGAAATAACTTGCTCCATGCCTAGCCCTAACATTCATAGGGCCACTGATCTCTGAATGGACTAATTGCAAAGGTTATTCAGCTCTAGTCGCTTTGTCGAAAGGTTTCCTTGCAGATTTTTCAGCTAGATAATTTTCACAAGTGGACAATCCCACATGTGCAATACCGGTAAGTAAATTTTGTTTTGCTAGCCGTTGCATTCTCTATTGGCCAATATGACCAAGTCTAGCATGCCATATGTTTATATCACAATCATATTTATTTGAAGAAGCAAACATTGAAAAACTGACATTATTATTAAATAAATTCAAATTCAAATCCATAATAAATAAACCTCCAGTCAAATAACTAAAACCAAATAAAGTTGATCCAAAAGTCTACTTAATAAAATTATCATGAAAGAATAAATAATATTCTAATTAAGCAAAACAGAGACTGAAATAATACTTTGATAAATCATCGGTGCATAGAGGACATCATGTAGCATCATGTTTCGACCTCCACGCATGACTAATTTGCATGTGCCGATTTTCTCAATAGCAACTCTATTGTTGTTGCTCATATATACCCACTTTGCTCCACGTGGAACTCATTAAAATTTAACAAAGGCAATACGCTCCCATGCTATGTGGTCCGTTGCTCCTGAGTCTACAATCCACAAAGAATTAGATTCAATTAGTAAAATAGAACTAGAAACACAAAGTTCACTAATTCAAATTTTATGAAATACCGTTTTAGGAGGCTCAGGGCAGTCTCTGGCATAGTGACCCTTTTTATCACAATTGAAGCATTTCACTTTAGCAATCTTGACACGTTTGGAACGTTTGTTCTTACCGTTTTCAGTCTTTGTTTTCTTAGCAGGCTGAGATGGCTAAGGCTGAGATGACCCTCTCTTCTTTCCCCAGTTCTTTCTCTTTGAATCGTTCTTGAATATAGAGGTTGTTGTCATATGCAACTCAGCTATTGGCTTTGCAGCCTGAAGCCTTTCCTCTTCTAACTCAAAGTGCCTCCGAACATCTTCTAGAGTTATGATTCTCTCATTATGGGTCAAATACATTTTTATATGATTCCAAGAACTAGATAACGAGCGTATTACTGGTTGGATCTGTTGTTTGTCAGTCAACACATGACCGGAATCTTTCAACTCTCCGATCATATTTGTCATCTGTCTCAGATGTGTTTTCATTGAATGTTCTGAGCGTTTCTTGTATGAGTCAAATTTGATCATGAGAGATCTTAGCTTTACAGTGGAACAAGTATCAAACCTGTTCTTCAAAGCATTTCAAAGTTCCATAGCCTTTTGGTGATCCTTGAACTCTCTTAGGATGTCATCATGTAAGGTGCTTAGCAACGTAATGCGAGCAGTGAAGTCCTTTTTCTTTCAAGCATAATAAACTTCACGATTATGCCTATGATGAGCCGTGTTGCCATCCTCAGGCTCATTTAGCACATGATTAATGACCTCAAGAGCCTCTTGCTCTTCTACCACATATTGAACTTTCAAGCTCCAAGTCTCATAATTGTCACCATTGAGTTTCAACCCTTTGTTGAGCTCAGCAACAATATTTTTTGAAATAGCAGTCATTCTTTAACAAAATAAAAAATGCAATAAGAATCATTAAAGAAATATACAACGCAAGGTTCGATGTTTAACATTCATACATATTGTGACACTATGCACCAATCGATTAGGATAATAAACACATATATTAATTATGAAGTCGAGAGTTCACTATGTTCCCACACATCATCCAATAATTAAAATATTATGAAGATTAACCTAGTCAATTACTTAGCTAAGTATCTTAATCATTTTTAGGATAACATATTTATCCATTATGATTTTGTGATCCCATATGAATCATGAGTTTAACAAATTAACTATTATAAGCATGTCAATAAAAATTAATGTCTAACTAATAAATATTTATTACATGCTTGAAAAGTTTTCACGAAAGTCTTAATGATACTTATTAACATATTATTCAATTAGAACTAAATAATGTTAAACTATTTAACATTTATGTCATGCCAAATTGATATAAAAAATATTAAACTAATTAACATCATTGCATGTATTTTGAACATATCAAAAAATATTATTAATGTCAAACAACTTAATATTTTAAGCATGCTTATTAATCAAAATGGCAAACAAATATAATGTTAAACAAATTAACATTTCATGCATGTTGATCACATAAGTATAAAATTTAATGTTAAACAAATTAACATTTTAAGTATGCTAAACAAAATAGCAATTAATTTTAATGTTAAACTAATTAACATTTCATGCAAACATGCTCAACAAAATAATAAAGTTTAATAAATTGAGATAATAAATTAATAATGAATTCTTTGAATATAAATACTGAATTTATATTCTGAAAATTAAATCTATGACTAAATTTTATAGTATAAAATTTTATTTAATGAAACTATAATTTATAATCAGGCCATAAGCCCAAAAATAAATTAATCAATAATTTTTGAATGGGTCTTTAACCCATGCAATAAATCTGACATTTTTTGAAAAAGACAAAAGCCCATGACTTTTAGTTTCATCAATTAAAAAAGAGAAAAATTTCACAAATAGCAAACTTGAGCCCATAATTAAGGAAGAGATAGCAGCCCTTTTGAAATTACAGGCGACAACAATTAAAATGATAAAATATTATTATTTTAGTTGTATTTAATTGTTGAAATTAATCTGCCAAATACAAATACATATTGAGGTGGAAGAGTTATTTTAGGTGACTGTTACCATTTAAAAAGGAAATAATCTTTAATGATTTTAATTCATTCCATAAATAATGGGCATGATTTGCATTTAGAAGATTTCATTCCAAAAGGGGAACTTGGAGGAAAACTATTCAACAAATTGTTGAACTTGAATCTGAATTTCGAATTCCTCTATCAAATTGTAGATTTCGAGCTTTATCGTTCAAATACAAATCGAGAAAAACTTTCAAGATCTAGAGAACAAGATATATTTGCAATTTGTATTCTAATACAAATACATTTCATATGTTTGTGTGTTGAGTAGTTATCCCAGAGACCCAGCCAAACACATACAAATACATTTGAGTTTTACAAAAAATTGTGTCTACCAGAATACGAATAATGCATATGCAAGAGCAACCTGGAAAAATATATTTGTATTTGTATTCTAATACAAATACATTTGATATGTTTGTATATTAAGTACTTATACTAGACCCAGTCAAACACATACAAATACATTTGAGTTTTTCAAAAATTGTGTCTACCAGAATACAAATAATACATATGTCAGAGCAACCTAGAAAAATGTATTTGTATCTGTATTTTAATACAAATACATTTCATATGTTTGTATGTTAAGTACTTATATCAGACTCATCCAAACACATATAAATACATTTGAGTTTTTCAAAAATTGTGTCTGCTAGAACAACCAATAAAAATATATTTTTATTTGTATTTGAATACAAATACATTTGATATGTTTGTGTGTTAAGTACTTATACCAAATACTCATCCAAACACATATAAATACATTTGAATTTCAAAAAAATTGTGTTGATACATATGCAATAACAGTCATAAAAGACACTTAAATTTGTATTTGTCTAGAGAATGTATATACATTCTCGTGTGGGGAGGTAGAACAACATGTATTTGTATTGAATCGATGAAATACAAATACAATAAATTTCTGTAAAAAGTACAAATCCACCATCTTCTCCACCAGATTCAGATTCATAAGCTTTTTTGAACTTTTTCCCCAAATTCTTGCTAGCAGATGCAATATTTTTAGCTTTTTTTTTTTACTGCTTTGTCGCATTTATTGAAAGTTGGTGAAGGATGTATGTCGTCTTTTTTGTGCCTTTTTGCTTCAATAATTCCATCATTTTTACGGGATCATTCCTATGTTTGGATCTAAACTCTTGTACTGACTTTTTCACTTGAGCAGCAGCAACAACAGATCCTACATTTGTATTTGCTTGAGAAATACCCAAATTGAAAGAAAGTGCATAGTCAACCATTAAAAGCATACCTCTCGTAAATCTTTTACTTGGTGTATCTTCAGTCATTAAAGCATACCTCCAATCTTAATATGAACGGTAGATCGAGTAAACAATGAAAAATTGAAAAAAAATAAATGAAATCGATTAAAAATACAATTACCGTAAGAAATGTATTTATGGAAGAAAAACTTGCAATAACTAATAATGGAGGTTACCTGAATTTGTGGAAGACACTTTAATTTTGATATGAAATAAATTAAAATCGTGAAAAAATCAGTTTTGAGTGTAATGACGAAAATATAGGGATTGTGGGGAGAGGTTTGATTGAAAAGGGAAGGTGGATATTGATTTGGGCGTTATTTTAGGAAGGGGAATCAACTATTCTAATTGTATTTGAAGTTATGAGTGAGCTTGGTCAAAATATTGCTATATTGTTGTGGACAATAATATTTTGAAAGTGTTGTTATGGATTATAATTAAGGGTTTAAGTATGTCATGCCACGTAGTTTTCTCATTAAAAAAAAAAGAGAAGGAGGCCCACATGACCCGCCCATTCTAAAAGAACTTTAAGAAGCACAAAAAAATTGAATTTTTTCTTCTTTTTTAGTGTGGCAGCCATTAAAAGAAAGAGAAAATTATCCTAGACAATACTTTAAGACTTTTTATTACACCAAATACATCACCTTTTTCCTAATTACGAAAGTACCTTTTTAATTACAAGTCATACCAAAATCTAAAAATTAATTATTATTTTTTTATTGTATTTAATTCTAATTTTTTTTAATGCTACTTAATTAAGGAATAAATCTAAAATGGGACCCACTAAATAACTCATTGAAATTAAGGAAGATAATTACAAAATAAAATCTTTCTTCTCTCTCTTAGTCTTGTTTCTTCATTTATCATAATTTAATTTTTTAACTGAATTAGTAGGCTTAAATTTAGAGATTTACAATTATCATTATTCAACTAAATTAATCTTTTTTCTCGGCAATTCATAAATATTTTTCTTCTCTCTTCTAAAATTCATTATAGGTTATAATAAATTAGTTTTTTTTATTGTATTTAATTATAATTTTTTTAATGCTACTTAATTAAGAAATAAATCTAAAATGAGATTCACTAAATAACTCATTGTAATTAAGAAAAATAATTACAAAATATAATCTTTCTTCTCTCTCTTAGTCTTATTTCTTTATTTATCCAAATTTTATTTTTTAATTGAATTAGTAGGCTTAAATTTAGGGATTTACAATTATCATTATTCAATTAAATTAATTTTTTTTCTCTGCAATTCATAAATTTTTTTCTTCTCTCTTCTAAAATTCATTATAGATTATAATAAATCATATCAAAATTAATAATTTCAAGTATATAATGTGATTTTTGTGTGATATTATCTAAGACACTCTATGCTAATATTCATTGATTAATTTAATGACTATAGTATACATACATTGAACGGAGAGTTTTTCTCCATTTTCTTTCACAAAATATCTCCACTCCATTTTTAAAATTGTATATCACTTGATTCCCATTTCTATTTCAACATACATAACTTGAAATCATTTATTATACAACATGAAACCAAAATTTATACACAATTTGTTACTACTTTATAATACTATCTAACTGTATAAAATTACATATCACTTGATTTCCATGAATCTTTCAACAAACATAACTAGAAATCAATTCTCATACAGTGTGACACCAAAATATATACACGATTTGTTACTACTTTATAATACTATTTTATTATATTTGAGAATGATATATCACTAGATTCCCATGAATGTTTCAAAAACCATAACAAGAAATCAGTTTTAATATATCATTAAATCAATAAATAAATTACATCTATATTTGACAGAATTATACACAGTTCATACACAAACACATAAGCTTTTTCTTTAACAAGTATTAATTTTACAATTCTAAGTTATGAATAAAAATTACTGATTTATTTTTTTTAAAGAGAAAATTATCCTAGATATAATAGGCATAAAACAAGGAAAAAATCAGATATATGAGAGATTGTTGGCTCGATTGATCTCCAAAAGCCTTTTTTAAGGGAATTTGTTGAACCTGCCTTTTTTTTCTTTATTTTCTGTTTTCATTTTTTTTAATTTTTTTCCTTTTTTTATTTTTTCTATTTTCTATTTATTAAGTTGGTAGATGTTGCAAGAAAACATATGATAGGTATTGAAAACTAGAATCTTGTGGTATAAATTGTAATATTAATATTCTCTCTAATATATAATATATAGGTTTTTTCCCCTAAAAGAAAAGCACCAAGCTCAATTTTTTTTTAATTTGGAGCAGAATACAAAAAAAAATGAGAGAAAACATATTTTCTCTTCTCTTCTTCTTTATATTTGTCAGATCGAAAAAAACTTTTTTTTCGAAAAAAATCAGATTTGTTTGACTGATTTTTTTTTTTGGAATTTTCAGATCTTTTTAAATATACAAAAATATTTTTTTATTTTTTTTTGTATCTGATCTGTTAAAAAAATATTTTTCGTTCAGATCTGTTTCGTTCTCAACGAAAAAAATGAAAAAAAAACTCTTTTTTTTCGTTTTCATATCTATTCTTGCCAAAAAAAATGTTTTTTTAAAATATGTTAAAAAAAATGTTTTTTTTAAATCTGTTAAAAAAAAATTCGTTCAGATCTGTTTTGTTCATGACGAAAAACGAAAAAAACTTATTTAAAAATTTCAGATAAAAAATTAATTACTGATTCAAGAACTTTTTCTAAATCAGTATCATTAAATTAATTTATTATACCCAATTGAATAGTGTAAAAACAGAAACGCAATTCTATATTTACACACCAGAAAACCAACCTAAGGCTCATGATACCAATGAAGGATTACATCTATCATATTAATCTAAACTAAATAGATAATATGCGTAAATCATAATATGAGAACTTACTTGTTGTTCGCGTAGCGAAAGAGGAAGCGTAAGATGAACCACAGTTGAAATTACCAGTCGGCGGTGATTGTCACGATGTGTCGGAGCAACCCCTATACCACAGCCTAAACCCACTGAATGGGAGAAAATAAAGCGTAGGATCTGATTGTAGTATTTTTTATATCTCTAATAATATACCATATGTGTTTATATAGAAAAATTAATTAGGGTTTACTAATTACCCTAATGAGCCTTAAAGCACCCCTTATGGATGGGCCCGAATTTCCTACAGGTATAGTATTAATTCATTCATATTAGCTAAAATAGTTGTAGATATGCATTTATAATTTTAAACATATATAATGAGTTCAATATTAAAAATCTTACAAATTAAATCCATAAAATTTAAATCAAATAACACCTCCGACTCTTCTTATACTTTTTGTTTCATTGGATTGGATCATTTTTTTGAGAGTTTGAACACAAAATGGCCAAAGAATCAATTAGTAATATACCTTCTATTGCCCAATGACCTTATGTTCTTCTCTGGATAAAAAAAAAGTCATTATTTAAAGTTCGACAAAGTGCAAAAATTGATTCGATCATTCAAGTCGAATATAAATGCCTAGCTAATCAAGAATTAAGATTATATATCCACAATTGGTGATACCAATCGTGGCCTTCATGGTAGGTGCTCATATTTTATGTCAATCATATGATATATAACTATGTATTTGTAGCAGTACTATTTGCTTGAGGATTAAATATTTATTGTTTAACAATGGATTCATGAGACACATAAAATGAAAGAGATATTGAAAAAAGAATTGACCTAAATAAACATAATATTTGCACCTTCCAAGTATTTAATTTCCAGGTTAAAAACAATGGCATAAAAAAAATGAACTTCTTTTTATAATAAATAAAATGAAAAAGAAAGAAGAAAGAAGAAAGGCGGAAGAAGCTGAGAAAAATTGCAGAAAGAAATGAAAAACAACTCTACCTTCTCACATAGCACTAAAATAGAGCACTTTCTCAATTTCTTTGCATCTCTTATGTTTCTCAATTCGTTGATGGAAGACCTGTCGAATTTTGAAGTTTATCAAATCACCAATTTATAGTTACGAAATAAAAAATAAAGACATCTTATATATAAGAAAGAAAAAACCTTATAAAAAAGACATAAAATTGAAAAAAAATCATAAAATATTAGAAAATTATTTCTTTCAAACCTTATCATCTCTTTTTTCATTGCACCTATGAATGTTGATTTTGTATACCTCTGAATATTCATAATCTGTAATTTTACACCATAAAATAAAAGGTCAAAAGTTTAATATATATTCACGATGAGAAAAAAGCAAAGCAAGTTCAAAAAGAAAGTACCTCAACGAAGGAAAAAAGATCATGAGCTAACATGTCATATTTCTGAGTTAAACAAAAAAAAGGAAGAAAAAGACACCAAAAACTAACACTTTAAGAATTTTTGATATTTCAATTTTTAGTAGCTTACACAGGAAAAGCTTCCAATGAAAATCAAAGCACAACTAATATCAATTAAAATAGAAAAGAGTAATAGTTACATATTCTAGGCATTTCTAGTTGTAAAATTAAAAGAGACCTCAGATATATATAAATTCCTATGAAAAGATCTCAAATACATATCAAAATTATAAAATCTACCAAAAATAAAGAATTAAAAAGTAAGAAAATAAGGAAAGAAAGAGTAATAACATTGAATCACAATTTTAAAAATCTGGAATGTTTTAAGAAAACGGAGGGAAAGGGAATCCATAATATTACAGGAAGAGGTAAAGACCACAACTCAAGAGTTAATAGAGGATGTATTGGGTCTAGGTGATTAATAACATGTCAATTATGAAAAATAATTAAGTGCAATTATATGCAAGCTTCCAATGAAAATCGAAGCACAACATTTTCAACTAATATCAATTAAAATAGGAAACAAAAACAGAAAAGAGTAATAGGTATAGAGTTTAAGTTTTATGTACTGTGTAAAATTTCTTATACCATAGATAAGTTTACCAGCTATTGCAGGTTACCCATTTGTTTTAATTTTTTTTTCTTTCTAAAATTAAGCACTACAGTTACTTTCTCTCTCCTCCAAATCCTCCTGTTAATGTGACTCTCCTCCAAACCCTTCTTCCATGTTTTATTTCTTTAACTTTCTTTCTAATCCGCATGAATTTGATCTCTTTAATGCAATCACTTAATATACTTCAAAATATGAATACAAATTTTTATATAATATTTGTAGTTACAGATGCTTCTCAACTAATTACAGAAAAAAAAATGAAATTTATTTATATAACGATCACAAAAAAAAAATTAAAAATATGTACTTAGTGAGTCCTTAAAGCAAAAGAAACTCCTCAACATCAACTATGCCTGAAGCATTGAAGAACTATTCACAATATTAACGCATTGCATAATTACTTCACTTATAGTGACGATCTTGTTAAAAGAGATGGAAACTTAAAGTTTTGATTAACGATATCAATGGACATAAGTTTGACTTACTCCAGAAAAGGAAATAATATTACTCAATAATAAATTTGATTAGAGTATAACTAGGACTCTAATTATTTTTAAATATCTTTTTTTAAATTTTAATTTAAAAATTACGTGATTGTCCTTTAATTTACCTGATGGTGTGAAAAAAATTTATACACTGTGTGCACAAAATTTAAACTCATAGTTATGTATTCTAAGTATTTCTAGTTGTAAAAAAAGACCTAAAATATATATAAATTCCTAGGAAAAGGTCTCGAATACATCTCAAAAATACAAAATCTACCAAAAATAAAGAATAAAAAAATAAGGAAAGAAAGAACAATAACATTGAATCACAATTTTAAAAATCTGGAATGTTTTAAGAAAACGGAGGGGAAGGGAATCCATAATATTACAAGAAGAGGTAAAGACCACAATTCAAGAGTTAATAGAGGGTGTGTTGGGTCTAGGTGATTAATAACATTTCAATTATGAAAAATAATTAAGTGCAACTATAAGCATTTATTATGGAAAAATGAGGTAACTAATGGGATGTTTAACATATATTGCATGAACGGGAAAAAATGCAATTGATAGCATTCAATTGCATATTGATACTTGATAGCATCCAATTGCATTTTTTTAGCCATTAAGAAGAATTAATGTCTTTGAAACCGTTTTTTCTATTAATGTGTAAATATTATTTATTATATTAAGGTGAAATTTTTATTTTTTAAAGGAGGAAAATGCTAAAAAAATCATAAAAAAATAAATACCATTCTAAGCTTTAGAAAGCGTCATGTCACCGGGTCTAACTTTTCTTTATATATATATATATATGGTCTTGCTAACATACTACCAGGTAGTATGTTAGCAATGTAACCATTTTTTAATTTCCTTAAATGACCTTACTATTTGTAACCACCAAATTAGAAATAGGGACTTTTCTATCATTCCACTAAAATGGCCAAGTCATTCCCGCAATTCCCAAATTAACATGAGACCTTCAATCCTTCATTCCACCTCCATCTTCTCAATCCTCCCTATTTCATCATATTCGTTTCATCTATATGTCTAAATTTTGTTTTTAAGAACTAATTGTTGGATGAGCTGAACAAAATAGTCTATCTATCTAAGTGAGGTTCAAATAGTGAAGCAGACAATCAATTAACAACTCAAGTAATTAGAGTTATTTTTGCACTTTTTTTTGGGTATTTATGCAAATTTGTGAAAATAAATTTTAATCCAGGAAGATATACTAAGAGAACAAAAAATGGGGAATCAAGAAACAACAGTTTTGCTTCTTAGATCCTTCGCGCCCTCCTGCTTAACTCTATTTAATTCCTCTGCCAAAAGCTTCATTAACACTAACCCAAAAATTAAATCCACATCTAAAGGGAATTAACTCTAACCCAAATTCTAGAGGGAGTTTTCCAGAAGTTCTAATGGATAGGTTAATGTCCGAGTTTTCTTGCATTTCAAAAATTTCATTTTTGATTTTTCAATTTATTTAATCTTTTAGTACTGAATTGTGAACCTTTAATTATTGAATTGCTTGGAGAAAAGTACCAATTAGCCATGGAAGAAACCTTGGGCATTAAGTTGAATGTAGTAGAATGAATAAAATTAAAACGGATAAGAAGAACTAAAGAAGAGAATGAAAAAAAATTGAGAACAAATGACGTAAAGATTAAAAAGCCCCTCACTTGAACATATTCTTTATTTTCTATCAGGGACATTTAAGAAAGTTAAGAAATGGGTATATTTCTAACATACTATCTTCATGTAGTATGTTAGCATATATATATATATATATATATATATATATATATATATATATATATAAAGCCAATAGAAATATGATAGAATTAGATTAAAAGGGTATAAAAGTCAATCAATATTTTAAGGCTATTTTGGCCATTATATATATGTATGTATATTATTGATGAAATATTTATATAATAAGAAGTAAAAGGGTATAAAAGTCGATCAATATTTTAAGGCTATTTTGACCATTATATATATATGTATGTATATTATTGATGAAATATTTATATAATAAGAAGTAATCAAAGTATAATATTACCTGAAATATATTATGGTACTCCTTTTGTTTCAATTTGTTTGACCTATTTTTTTTAGTCTGTTTCAAAAAGAATGACTATTTCCCTTTTTAACGACTCTTTAGTTCCAACTTTCCACATGACATGTTTAAGACCACACGATTAAGTGATATTTTGGTACATTTGGCATATCTTTAATTTAAGACCACAAGATTCAAAAAAATTCTTTATTTTCTTAAATTTCGTGTCAAGTCAAAGCATGTCAATCAATTTGAAATAAAGGAATTATTTTTTAAAAAGCTATCAGCATAAAAAATAAAGGAAAAAGAGTTAAAAATACCCCTCTACTTTCATTTATTAGCTAAATTTGCTCCTAGTTATACTATAGGGCCAAAAATACCCCTGTCGTTAACAAAGTTAACAAAAATACCCCTCATTTGGATAGAATACCCCAAATCAACCAAAATAACTCGATTTCAATTTAAATTATCCATTTTGAATGAATCCTCAATTAATCCCAATCCACATTCCACCAAACTAAAACTCAAATCAAAGTGGTTAAAATTTTCTAATTGGTAATGGGTAATTAAAATCAATATATAAAACTTCTCTATCATTAAGGCCTTGTTTGACCATAAAAATCAAATATAAATTAGAGTTGGAGTTGAGTTGTGTTTGACCATGAATATAAATTGAAGTTGTTTTTGACTTTTTGTGAGAGAAGTGGGAGTGAAAACAACTTTTTTTCTTGTTTATCAAATTCCGGAATTCAACTTCAAATTGAATTTCGAAATTTTTCAAATTTTTATCGCCAAACATCATTTTCAAAATTCAATTCCGAAAAAAATAAAAAACTTTCATGGCCAAATGCCCACTAAATCTTATGTATCCAACACTAAATCCTCATTGCTATTGCCGTATGCAAGCTGAGAATCCGTATGAATTGTACTTGTATTAATATTTTGATCAGTAATGCTAACTAAGATTTGGGTAATGCTCTGTTAATACCAGTTCTCTAACAAACAGTTGAGAATTTCTCCACATAAATTGGTCGCGGTTTTAGGTTGGTGGATTGCAAATCGGGTTTAATTAGGGATTCATTCAAAATGAATAATTTAAATTGAAATTGGATTATTTTGATTTATTTGAGGAATTCTATCCAAATGAAATTTTGTTAACTTTGCTTAACAGTACAGATATATTTGATCCTGTAGTATAACAAGGAACAAACTTAACTAATAAATAAAAATAAAAAGATATTTGTAACCCTTTTCCCTAAAATAAAACTGGAAGAAAAAGAATCAGTAAACCACGAGGGAAAGAGAAAAGGGTAAGGACAATAAAAGTGTTAAAAGGGGTTACAAATTTTTGAATGGAACTGATTTAATAGGTAAAAGTGTCTATTCAGAAAAGTCTCATCTAAAAGAAACCGCCTCATTCTTAACACGGCTGAGGGACAACTACACAATTGCCCTTTAAAGGGAGTGACTTTGTATTTTTGCCCCCCATAAAAATGGTCTTACAAAAATAGTCTTCCTTATTTTTCATGTATAGAGCAATTACCTTTATGCCCCTCTACACCTCAAATATTTTTAAGTAACTCTCAATGCTCATTTATCTCTCAACTTTTATATATATTTCTTTTTCTCTTTTTCTTTTCTTTTTTTTATTTCTATTTTTTCTTTTTTTCTTTTTTTTTCTTTTTTTCTCAACCTTTATTTTTCTTTTATTTTTTATTTTATTTTTTCTTCTACATTTTTTCTTTTTTCTCAATCTTTATTTTTTTTTCTTTTCTCCTCTCAATTCTATTTTTTTCTCCTTTTATTTTTTATTTTTTTATTTTTTTATTTTTCTCAACCTTTATTTTTTGTCGTCTTTTTTTTCGTTTTTTTCTTTTTTCTCAATATTTATTTTTTCTCTCAACTTCTATTTTTTTTTTTTTTCTTTGATTTTTAAGTTTTCTTTTTTCTTTTTTTTTAATCAATTTTTTCGACCTCTATTTTTTTATGAGATGTTCTATAACTCTTGCTTTAGCAAGACTTAGCCCAAAGACTTCCAAACAACAAATTACGCCCATGATCAAGACTTGACACTAGTATATTGTGTCTTGATTTATGAGATGTTTTAACACTTGCCTCAGAGGCAAGACTTAGCCCAAGGACCTCTCAAAAAATACAAGTTACGCTCCATGGACAAGAGTTCACACTACTTCATTATGTCTAAATTTATGAGATACTCTATAACTCTTGCCTTAGAGGCAAGACTTAGCTCAAGGAATTTTCAAACAACAAGTTATGCCCCATGAGCAAGACTTGACACTACCTCATTGTGTCTTGATTTATGAGACATTCTATAACTCTTGCCCTAGAGACAAGACTTAGCCCAAAGACTTTCAAACAACAAGTTACGCCCCATGGGCAAGAGTTGACACTATCATATTGTGCTTGATTTATGGGATGCTCTATAACGCTTGCCTAAGAAGCAAGACTTAGCCCAAGGACTTCCAAATAACAAATTATGCCCCATGGGCAAGAGTTGACACTACCACATGTGTCTTGATTTATGCGATGCTCTATACCTTGCCCTTCAGAGGCAAAACTTAGCTCCAAAGACTGACTCAACAACAAGCTTACGCCTCATTGCAAAGAGGTTGTCACTAGCAACATTAGTCTTGATCATTGAGTGCCTAAACGTTTTGCCTTAGAGGCAAGGACTTAGCCCAAGGGCCTCCCAAAAAATAAGTTATGCCCCATGGGCAAGAGTTAACACTACTCATCGTGTCTTAAATTTATGAGATGCCTTATAACTATTGCCTTAGAGGTAAGACTTAGCTCAAGAATTTTTCAAACAACAAGTTATGCCCCACGAGTAAGGCTTGACACTACCTCATTGTGTCTTGATTTATGAGATGTTCTATAACATTTGTCTTAGAGACAAGACTTGTTCCAAAGGACTTCCAAACAACAAAGCACGCTCTTAAGTTTACTTCGATTTCAAAGAAAGAAGATCTTCTTTGCGAATTATCCAACTTTTTTTGTTCATTAGCAAAAAATAATAGAGGTTAAGAAAAAAAAAAGAATAAAAGAGAAAAGGAAAAAATAAAGATAAAAATAAAAGTTGAGAAAAAAAAGAAAAAAGAGAAAAAAAAAGAATAAAAAAAAATAAAGGTTGAGAAAAAAAAGAACAAAAAAAGTCAAGAGAAAAAAGAAAAAAAAAGGTTTAGAAAAAAAAAGACAAAAAAAAGTTAAGAGAAAAAAAGAAAAAAAAAAGAAAAAAAAGGTTGAGAAAAAAGAAAACGAGAATTAAAAAAATTGAGAAAAAAGATAAAAGAAAAAAGAAAAAGAAAAATTAAAAGTTGAGAGACAAATGAACATGGAGAGTTATGGTGTAGAGGGGCAAAAATATATATGTTCTATACATAAAAAGAAAGGAAGGGTATTTTTTAAAGACTTTTCTTATGAGGGGCATAAATTGAAGACCACTCACTTTTGAGGACACTCTATGTAATTTCTTGGTACAGATGACAAACGAATTTTTTAAAAAATAGCCACATGTATATATAATATATTTTTTTCTATATATAATGTATCAATATTGAATCAATAAACAATTATAAAATGTATAAATAATGTATCAATGTCATATAAACGTGTATATATAACATATAATATATGTATTGCCTTTTTAAAAAAGAAATCAAAGTGGCAAGAGTGCCACTAATTTATTGATAAGCAAAGGAATACAAATACAGAAAAGCCAAGCGGCCCAAAAGCAAAAGAAAGGAAACGAAATTTGATCAAAACAGATCAACACAAAAGGGAAAAAAATTAAAAATAATTAGGAATGTGCTAGAAAACTCTTGAGCTTCATCACTCTCTTGACATCTCATCAGCTCGCCGGCGATATGATTTGAGTGCCGGAGCTAAGAGAATCCACTACAAAGACCTAGAGGACAGGCCTGTAGCAAAGATCTAACAAGATACCCAATCATCTTCTACCTTTTCCGTCTACATTAACCTATAGGAACATGGGTCTCCTTCAGTCTCTGTTTTCGGCTAAAAGAGTTAGACAATCGAGCATCCCTCGAGCTGGGCAATCATCAACAGTAGGTAACTAAGGCCACATTTTCTACCAGGATGAAAGGTACTTCGAGAATTCAAACCCTGGGTTGATGGCACTTCAGTAGCCTTATACAATTTTTTACCAACTGGGATTTAACACCAATTATTTGCGATGCGATTTTGATGCGATTTTGATGCTTTTGAGGAATTGGGTCTTGTTTTTTCCCTTCATTTTCTTCTTGCTGCTTGCAGTATTAGGTTGTAATTTATGTTGAGCAAACACCCGAGTTTTTGGATTTAAAAATGAAAAATGGTCGACTTGGAATCAGTTCTTGAGCAAGGCTGTTGATCTCTGCTTTTCGTCCCCAGAATAACTAGCAAAGAAAGACTCCTAAAAAATGACAACTTCTTTTCATCTGCTTAAAAAATTATTTGTCTACTTTCTTTGAGATTTTTTTTTGCAGATTGAGAAACATATGTTATTGAATTGAAAACTTTACTTAATCAAGTGCAGCACTGCAAAGAATTTGATACACTAACATAGACGGGGTTGTGTGACGTAATTCGAAGGGAGAGAAGAAGAATAAGGGAAAGCAGCAAAGGACATGGTCAATTAATATAATAAATGAGTGATAATTTTAAAGTAAGCTATTTTATGTGTAAATAAGTTTGATAGGCTGACATTCTGTTTAATTTTTCCATTTTTTTAATCATATCTACCGTTCTTAAAGAAATTATTAGGATCGAGTGATATTGATCTACATACCAGTTCTCTTTAATTATTTAGTTTAAAGTTCTTTTTAATTTGTAAACATTAGTATTAAACTCGTCACATGCTATAATGACAGAGCTAAGAATTGTGATTATGGACCACTTCAAAACAAAGTCATTTTAGGCCCAACAACTTTTGTTAAGATTCAGTGATCGTGGACCGGGACAACTACATAAATGCCCCTTAAAGGGGGTGGCTTTGTATTTTTGCCCCTCATAAGAAAGGTCTTACAAAAATAGTCTCCCTTGTTTTTATTTATAAAACAACTATCTTTTTGCCCCTCTATACCTCAAATATTTTTAAATAACTCTCCATGCTCATTTGCTTCTCAACTTTTATATTTATTTTTTCTCTTTTTTTTTTTTTTTTTTTTTTTTTTTTTTATTCTTTCTTCTACATTTTTCTCCTTTTTCTCAATCTTTATTTTTTTCCTTTTCTCCTCTCAATTCTATTTTTTTTCTCCTTCTTTTTTTCTCAACCTTTATTTTTTCATTTATTTTTTGTTTTGTTTTTTTTCTTTGTTTTTTCCTTTTTTTCTCAATTTTTATTTTTTCCTCTCAACTTCTATTTTCTTATTTTTTCTTTGATTTTTAATTTTTCTTTTCTCTTTTTTTAATCATTTTTCTCGACCTTTATTTGTTTTATGAGATGTTCTATAACTCTTGAATTAGAGGCAAGACTTAGCCTAAGAACTTTCAAACAATTATGCCCCATGAGCAAGACTTGACACTAGTACATTGTGTCTTTATTTATGAGATGTTCTATAACAGTTGCCTCAGAGGCAAGACTTAGCCCAAGGACCTCTCAAAAAATACAAGTTACACACATGGGCAATAGTTCACACTACTTC